>JBBBDQ010000690.1:0-405000 GCA_037127315.1 Ascarosepion bandense | reverse complement strand
AACATATGATGAATTTACATAGCAAATACACAATGTCAAACCTCATCACTTTTATAGATATAGATAACAATGTAGAATGTCTCTATTGGATTAGAGGGGGAGGGGCAACATATATTGATATAGGTAATATAAAGTGGGGGGATCGATTCTATATTATAATCAATACATAAACTGATCCCTGACTTTGTGGGATGATATGTTTTTCTACCCCTAATTTTGGCTTTCTGAAAAATGTCATGGTGTCGTTAGTGTTCTAAAATTTTGATCTTCATCTGAGCGCAACTCTCGTTGAGGTAGACCACAAAATGTAGACGCTAAGTTGAATCTATCAAACACACAAATACTTACACAACGTCCACCCTCGTCACTTTTATAGATAAAGATGAATACCGTTGTAATAACATAACCAATTCACAAACTTGTACCACCTACTTTAGACCCGCTGTGTATGTATGTATCTTCCACTATAAAAACAATTTATCCCATTTAAAAAACACACAAATAGTAACAACTACTTAGCAAACTATGACGGACATTGTCAAATATAAAATTAACCTGAAATCATAATAATGAACAAGCAGGTATATACAAAAATTGCCGAAATTGTTCCTCAATGTACATCGGAGAAACAAGTAGCAATCTAAAAAAAACATACATATGTACACAAAAGAGACATCACTAATAATAATCTAACAAATGCTTTCTTGGAACGAGAAACTGAAGAGCTGAATTCGAATTCCAGTTGAATCCATTGTATTCACTTACGCACAAATACCCTTGGGAAAGGTATTAATCTGTCTCTTTTTTCCAGTTATGGGTTAAATAGCAGGACAGATTGGATTCTATAGCCTTGGTCGACAACCAGTCTATCGCAGAAAGCAATGGCAATCTACTGTGGGATAATCTTCTGCCCAGTCAGTCATGTCTCTTTTGAGACATGATCGCCCAAGCGTGTGTCACGTATGGCACTTAACTGACTGACTGAGTCACAGAAATGAATTTGACCACAATTTCAATTTAAAAAATGCCACACTAATAAAACGAGTATGCAATTTATTCAGAAGGAAAATTCTCAAAAGTGCTACCATCCAACACGACCAAAATAACAATTTATTCAGAAGGAAAATTCTCAAAAGTGCTACCATCCAATACGACCAAAATAACAATTTAAGCCCCGGTTTTTTCCCCAATTTCACCTTATCCTATGGAAATGATACTCAAACAGACCAACCTACATAATAAAACGTTGAAAGAAAACAGTTAAATTCCCTTCATTTTATTATCTCCTGACATTGCACTAAACATGAAGGAATTCTGAAACTTAAAATTTTCTGTTAATCTTTTTGAATTATTTGTGAGTATTTGTGAGTATTTTTTTATAGTTGCCAACACTGTTTGCTTATAGATATGTAATTTGGAATAAAGCTAATTTCGTCTTTTAGCTTTGATTAAGTCCATCACAGGATGAAACACATAGGCAAGTAAAATACACTTTTTCCTCGTCATCTATACATATATATATATATATATATATATATATATATATATATATATATGAGAGAGAGAGTACATACTTTACAGTTAACTTTGATTTTTTTTTTTTTAATAATCATATCGCCCCAAGCAAGGCGTTTTACTGCCACTGTTTTGCTGGGGGTTACATAAGAGGAAAGTTATGAGAAAGAGTGACAGGTTATAGGGGGTTCAGGAAGGGGGTAAGAGAAGGATGAGAATACTGATGAGAGTGAAGTGGACGGAGAAAAGAGCATGAGAGAGAGAGGATGCAGGTAAGAGAGATAGGAGATGGCGACTGACTTTACATTTAAATTCTTGGAGATTGTAGCTGTCGAGGAAGTAAGTAAGTGGAAGGGAATTCCACAGGTAGGAAGTGTGAGAAAAGAAGCTGCTGGAGTAGAATTTGTGTTTACCTTTTATTGGTTTCGCAGTAAAAGGGTGGGACCTAATTGCTAATCGTGTGGCTCGAGTAAATTCATACATAGTGGGCACCAGTGAGCTAAGTTCATCGGAGCAAAAGCCGTGAAAGTATTTGTAGAAGAAACAGAGGGAAGCCACATTGCACCAGTGAGAAAGTGACTGCATCTGAGCTCCCAAGTTGGGATTGATCACATTACAGATAGCAGGAGCACTCAACCAGATATGGCAGCAGTATTCAAAGCACGGGCGGATGGTAGATTTCTGTATGTGCAGGATTGTTTCAGGCGGAAAAAAACTTCCTAACCCTACACAGAGAATCGGCTTTCTAAGCAGCGGATTTAGCTATGGATTCTATATCATCATTCCACTTGAGGTTTAACCCGAGGAGGTGCAGTGTTTTGCTTTCAGGTTGACTAGCCTGATCCATGCTAATTGGGGGGGGGGGGTAGGAGTGATTGTCTATGATGGTTAATAGATAGCAGCTTCATTTTGGAAGCATTAGAATTCACGAGCTATTTCTTACCCCAGTCTACCATGGATTGGAGATCTTTTTCAAGCTCGGTAGCGAAGTTTGCTTTGTCAGTCTCAGCAGATTTTTGATCGATTATCTTCAAAAACTTTAATTCAGCGTCAGTTGTAATTGTCTGTCTCCTTACTCTTCTTTTATTATATTCTCTGGATAACGTTATCCTTTTTCTCAGACTCTTTCACACTCAGTAACCTCTTGCATCTTAGTAGTTTATGATAAAATGAAAAAAAAAATGAAAAATTTACTGAACAGTTTAAAAATGTCTGTACATTTTTTTTTTTTGAAAACTACGGAAACACTGTTTTGTTTTCACTAACAAAAGGCTGCGCAGGCATACAATGAAATGTGGTTGGCAGCGGTCAACAATTATGACCAGGTTGTCCTTCCATATCACAAAATGGTATCAGTAATGTTTCACATAAGCCTAGAAATTGGAACGTTTATTGATTGTTCTGAACTTGGAGCTGGATTTTTATCAGATTGATTTATTGATTTATTGTTGTCTGCAGTAAACTTTGATACCTGGATCTAGAATTTGGTAGATGAAAAAAAAAAACATAAATAGCCCGACTAATTATACACCTCAAAGGTTGAAGGCGACAACAAAAATTTAGGGTATTAATCTTATTAAAAAAAAAAGAAAGAAATAATAAGAAAATGATAATCAAAACAGGGATGAAAATAGGTTTGAAAAACTCGTGGAGTTTTTGGTTTAGCACATCATTACTGAAAATTTTCACTGAATATTTTTCCAGAAGTTAAAGTTGTTTGGTCTGAAAAGTTGAAAATTTACCACATTTTAATAAAAAAAAAAAAATAAAAAAAAAAAAAAAAATCTTGTTCTGGATAAAAAGGATTCCACTAATATCAATGTTTGTTTTATTATAATAAGATTTCCCCAAAACAAGGCTTGGTAAATGAAGCCAATTTTCTAGACTTGGTCTCAAACAAAAGCTTCCATGCATTGTTCATCCTAAGTGTGAGAAATTCTTTTACTGTATAGTCCTTGTCAGGAATGATATCTTCACTCACAAGATACGGATTTCTTACCCATTCATTGTTGGAATTTTTCAAGTTTGGAAAGTACTTACGTATGTTTTCCAAGAGGCCATTTAGGTAATCACTGATGTCTGTCTTCATGTCATTGAGGATGTCTTCAGAATTAACTTTATCAAGTGTGAAATTATAAGTTGATTGCCTCTTCCCAAACCAAACATTCATAGCCCACAAAATATGGGCTTATTATCCCATTGGGATAATTTACCCCGGGGTTGGGAACACAAATGCAAAATAGAGAAATCTTCCCACACAAATAATTCTGAGCCCTATCAAGGTTGGAAAGGGAAGATTGAGCAGCTTTGGTTTGTGGCAGCATATGTGGAAGCAATATTCTATTTTTAGCTTAATCTGATTTACATAAAAGCATGGCAGTAAGAGTCAGATATTTATCTGAACAAGCCAAAGAGCCTATCATTTTTTTCAGCATTTGAAATAGCAGATTGTATATCTGACTTCCACTTGAGGTTTGAGATAAAGACACAATAGACAATCGAATAATGGAGACTTATTGCATGTTCCCCTGTTTATCAAGTCTACATTGACAAAATGAATAACATGCTGAAAAAAAATAAATTCAGTCAAATATAGCTTCTTTCTCTTAG
The DNA here is from genome assembly GCA_037127315.1 of Ascarosepion bandense. NCBI lineage: Eukaryota > Metazoa > Mollusca > Cephalopoda > Sepiida > Sepiidae > Ascarosepion > Ascarosepion bandense. The sequence continues at coordinate 400,875 of JBBBDQ010000690.1, read as the reverse complement.
CCAAATAGAGGCCTTGTCTACCTCATATAGTAGTAATCAGTGTTTGTGTGTATATATATGTATGTATGTATGTATTTCTCTTTCCAAGCCGATATCCACTGCACCACAACGCACATCCAATGGTCAACATTACCGAGAGTTAAATCACTGAGACAAGTTCAAATTTCAGTCAATTCTGTTCCATTCAACTCATGGTAAAGCACTGGGGAGAAGGACCCAAAACAATTTTCTGCTAGTTATGGGTTTAATAGCAGAAGAAACTGGGCTCTTTTGTTTTCTCGAGCAACCAGCTTAAGAGAAGGAAAACTCTGGATTCAAATCCCATCTAATCTAAATCTAAACTTATTTACAAATGGAACTTTGTCTGTGTGTGTGTGCATGTGTGTCCCGGTTACCTATAGACTCCGAAACGGCTGAGCTAGTTTTCATGAAAATTTACACAGTTGTACTATAAGCATCTGTGAGTGTTTTTATCTAGGTTTTGTGTTGAGGTACCCCTGATGAAAATTGATAATCGAAAAAAATCGGGTTATAGAAGAAGGGGTCCGATTTTAATCAAATTTGATACACTCATAGACAAAGACATAAGAAATGATATTCAGAAGTTTCAAGGTTGCAGTTCTTACAATAGTGCAGAAAATCGATTATATATATATATATATATATAAAGCAAGATGTTTGTGTGTTTGTGCCTGTATGTATTTTTTTTCAGCCCTTTTATTTTAACTTTTGCTTCGGGTTTGGCTCTAAGAAGACATAATTGTAGTTCTTAGTCTCAGCCATGATACCATTTACTCAGAGGACTTATTTAGCCTTCAAAATTCAGTTGACGATGAAAAAAATTTATTAGATATCGATACCAGGAAATCAAAATTTGACTTACATCCATTCATTTTTCTTTCAGTCTACGGTTTCGCTTTAACTGGAAACAACTATTGTTTTTTAGTCTTTCGTGCCAACGCCCAAAGAGCTGAGCTCCAGGATCATGGATTAGTTTTAAAGCTTCCATTACATCCGAGCAATGCTGGGCTATACTACTAGTCAGACATAAAAGTACACACACAAACATTCGATATATACATATGCACACACACCCACTGGATGGAAATATCAGTCAGTTAAGTGCCATATGTTACACATGCTTGGGCGATCCTGTCTTAAAAGAGACAGGACTGACTGGGCAGGGGATTTTCCCGCAGTAGGTTTTCATTACTTTCTGCAGTAGACTGGTTGCCAATCAAAGCTATAGAACCCAAGCTATCATTGCAAGCCGATATCCACTGCCTCACACGACAAGTGGCAACATCAATGTAGGCATCTCTGAAATCCAACTTGAAAGAATATTTGTAAGCTGACCAAAGTTTAGAATGAACATGAAATCTTTCAAAATGATACAAAGAAAAATGTTAGAATTTATTTTTAAAAATTCCACAGAAAAGATTTATTTTCTGATTTTTACATTCATGCTAATTCTGTGACAGTGAAATTTCATTTTTTTTTTTTAATTAAGAATAGCTTATACCTTAACTCTAAAAAAGTTAAAAATTTCAGATCTAAATTCCAGATTCAGAATTTAGAGATGTTTTGAGCTGCTTTTTTTTTCTTTTTCTTTTTTTTTTAAGATCAAAAATCTAAAAATCAAAAGAACATTTCCTTAATCTAAAATGAACTTCTGAGGGATTTAAAATGGATTTGAAATTATGAAAAATTCTTACAACTTTTGCTGGGCATAATTTGTTTTCAACCAAAACAAAAAGAAAACAAAAAAAATTCCAAATATACAACATTTTCCATTTTTCTTTTAGAGCAAATAAAATTTCTCATCTATTATTATAGCACACAAAAATGAGAGCTTTTTTTTCCCAAGCTACAAAAGCAAGTTTTGCAGTTGCCTGAAAGTCAAATATTTTGAGCAATATTATTTTCCCCCCCTTAACATTTAAATTTACCTTGAAAACTTCCATTTCCTCAGATGCGTGCCTGTTTTTGTTTTTAAGACAGTTATATCTTAAATTTCTGATTTCTCTAGTAACGAAAATATCTTGATAATTTTAGTATATTATTAAATTAAATATATTATATACATCTGTAATTTTTCTCTTGGTATCTCTTCTAAGCCCCGCTCCGTCAACCATTTGCTCAGACCTAACAAGTACGTCTTGTACTGCTTTTCCCTGTCTCTTCTTCCATTTATCCGACATGTGAGTATCAAGTTCTCCAGGCCCTCTTTCCTCATTACGTGTCCCAGGAACCTCATTTGTCTCTTTCTGATATTTATTATCAGTTTTCTTATTTGCATCCTTTCCAACACCTCATCATTTGCACACATGCTCTGTCGATGGTATCCTCAAAAGGGGTCAAATTTGATTATAGGTAGTCATCTTTATACGTCTTAAACTATGTTGTATTGTATTTATATTAACAAAATAATACTTGATATATTTGCCGTATTTCAGGGTTTCTTGATAACATTTGCCGTATTTCAGGGTTTCTTGATAACATTTGCCGTATTTCAGGGTTTCTTGATAACATTTGCCGTATTTCAGGGTTTCTTGATAACATTTGCCGTATTTCAGGGTTTCTTGATAACATTTGCCGTATTTCAGGGTTTCTTGATAACATTTGCCGTATTTCAGGGTTTCTTGATAACATTTGCCGTATTTCAGGGTTTCTTGATAACATTTGCCGTATTTCAGGGTTTCTTGATAACATTTGCCGTATTTCAGGGTTTCTTGATAACATTTGCCGTATTTCAGGGTTTCTTGATAACATTTGCCGTATTTCAGGGTTTCTTGATAACATTTGCCGTATTTCAGGGTTTCTTGATAACATTTGCCGTATTTCAGGGTTTCTTGATAACATTTGCCGTATTTCAGGGTTTCTTGATAACATTTGCCGTATTTCAGGGTTTCTTGATAACATTTGCCGTATTTCAGGGTTTCTTGATAACATTTGCCGTATTTCAGGGTTTCTTGATAACATTTGCCGTATTTCAGGGTTTCTTGATAACATTTGCCGTATTTCAGGGTTTCTTGATAACATTTGCCGTATTTCAGGGTTTCTTGATAACATTTGCCGTATTTCAGGGTTTCTTGATAACATTTGCCGTATTTCAGGGTTTCTTGATAACATTTGCCGTATTTAAGGTTTCTTCATTTACCATATTTCCTCAAGCATAATATGCCTTTACCCAGAACCCACACTTCTAAAATTGTGTTGAAAGTGTGCAAAAATGCTTCTACTCATGCATAACATCTGCTGGTCTTTTAGCTTATACATACACGTTTTACTCATATCCATTTCCACTAAGATTAACTTTCTTCTTCCGATAGAAGTGACCAATCAGAATGCATCATGCAGAAGCAACATGGTAACGCCCATAATTTGTTGTATAGCCATAAGTTTTTCACACACACAAAAAAAATAATGGTTTTAAACATAGAATATCATTATTCTAATTTACTTTTATGATAATTCTTATTTTACATTCGTAAGTATTGTTAGATACATATGATAGTATTTGACATCCTTATAGAGTCACAATCACTGAGCGTTAATGTCAAATTGTTATATGTTTGTGGTGAGTAGATGTTTCGCAAATGAAATTGACCTATGAAAAAGTAATTTTTTAAGATATTTTTGTAGCACACTAATTATATGCTTATTATTTTTTTTAGAATAAAGTGCATATTATACTTGGAGAATTACTGTAATTTTATAATTTAAACAAGATTTCTACTGACATTTACTTTATTAAAATATTATTTTATTACTAAATACAATGATAGAATTAAAATTTATTTGGTAACATTACTTATTTTAATACTGAAAATGAAATAATGGTTTATTTGATTGAATTATATTAAATGAAGGTATTTATTTTTTTCAAGTAATTTCTCTTAGAATAATGAAAGAGAGAGTTTCACATCTCAGGTGATCATCAGATCATGTGTTACTTTTCTCTGTGTGGCTGATATGTCACTGTATACGAGTTGAATATATGGATCGGAATCTGACAAGATGAAAAGAATAAGTAAAGAACAAATAGGGGGAAAAAATGTCTTTAATCCAACGTTTCACTTATGAAAAGCTTCCTCAGAGTTTTAATAAGGATGAATTTTTTTTTTTTTTTTTTTTTTTTTTTAATCATCTCACCCCAGGCAAGGCATTCCACTGCCACTATTGCGCATGGGGCTACATAGGGGAAGGTAAAGAGAAGGAGTGGTGAGACATAGGGAATGTCAGGAGAAAGGTGATAGATGAGTAAGGATAGCGAGGATGAGTGTCGGGCAGATGGGAAGAGTGTTTGATAGAATGGGAGCAGGTTAGTGTGTTAGGAGGTGTCTATTGACCTTACATTTAAACTCCTGGAGATTGTAGCCGTCGGGGAAGCAATCTTTTGGAAGAGAATTCCACAGTCGGGAAGTGCGAGGAAAGAAACTGTTGGAGTAGAAGTTACGGCTGCATTTTATCGATTTCACTGTAAAAGGGTGGGATCTAGTTGCTAATCTAGTATCTCGTGCAAATTCGTATTTAGGGGGCACCAGTGATCTAAGTTCATCGGAGCAGAAGCCGTGAAAGTATTTATAGAAGAGACACAGCGAAGCCACGTCTCGCCGGTGGGAGAGAGACTGCAGGCGGTCTGCCAAGTCGGTATCTATCACATTACAGACCCTCCTCTGAACCTTATCGAGAAGCCCGAGGAGAACAGCAGGGGCACCCGACCAGATATGGCAGCAGTATTCAATGCACGGGCGGATGGTAGATTTGTAAATGTGCAGGATAGATTTAGACGGAAAAAACTTCCGGGCCCTACACAGAGAACCGACTTTCAAAGCAGCGGATTTAGCAATGGATTCGATATAGTCATTCCATTTGAGGTCCGCTGAAAGTGAGAGACCAAGGAGGCGTAGTGTTTTACTCTCTGGGAGGCAAGCCTGGTCCATGCTAATGGGAGGTAGGTGAGATTGTCGATGATGGTTAATTGACAGTAGCTTCGTTTTAGAAGCATTAAAATTTACTAGCCATTTCTTACCCCAGTCCAATATGGATTGGAGGTCTTTTTCAATCTCGGCTGCAAGTTTAGCTTTGACGCCTACACCAGATTTTTGTTGGAGGCGAGAGTAAACTGTGGTGTCATCGGCGTACAAACCTATTTGGGTTCTTATGGAATCAGGGAGATCATTAATATATATCAGGAAGAGTGTAGGACCTAAGATGGAGCCTTGGGGGACACCTGCGTTTGTATGGTAGTTCTGAGAGGCATGTCCGTTTAATACCACTTTCATTGTGCGGTTAGAGAGGAATGACTGGATTAGTTCAAACAAATGTCCAGTTATACCATAGCTCCGCAGTTTACATAGAAGACCAGCATGCCAAACTCTGTCGAACGCCTTAGATATATCCAATGCAACGGTTCGAGCTTCGCCATTCCTGTCGAGTGCCTGGTATATGTACTCGGTGATGGTCGTTAGCATATCAGCAGTAGACCTGGTGAAGCGGAAACCATATTGCTTGTCCGAGAGGAGCCTGTTTGCTGTGAGATGCTGAACCACCTCGGCGTTGATAATGGCTTCGAACACTTTGCCAAAGATCGGAAGAAGGCTGATAGGGCGGTAATTTGCATGGTCAGAGGGTTCTCCAGTGTTTTTAAATATAGGAACTATAGAGGAAGATTTCCAACAGGCAGGAAAGCAGGAAGCAGATAGGCAGAGGTTGTAGAGCTTAGAAAGTATAGAGGAGAGTTCAGGGGCACATTTCTTTAAGACTATGGTTGGGATTCAAACATGATTTAAACATCCGAGAAACAGTATTTTTAAAAGAGGTATAGTTTCATAAGTCAGATACATATCTCACGTGTGATAAAGCAACGAATAAATATTAAATGACGAAGATACACCTTTGTTTATATACACAAGCAAAGATAGGATTGCTTTATCAAGGATTTTAAAGTTGAGAATGTTCAGAAATATTCATCAGGTAGTTATTCCATTTGTATATTTTTTTTCATCTGAGAAAATATATATGAAATGGTAAATATGAACAATACTAGCTTACAAGAGGAATCATTTTCTCATTTGGAGAACAACAAACCTGATTTCTTCTACAATGTGATAAAAGTATAAAATTTGGCAGATAAATAGCTAAATATATTCTTGAAAACTTAGGATGTAAACAAGAAAACTTATACTTCATGAAGAGACAGCCGAGGTTCTTGGGAAACAAAATGAGGAAGGAGAGTTTGGAGAATCTAATACTCACAAGAAGAATAGAGGGAAAGAGAGACAGAGGAAAGCAGCGCAAGACATATTTGATGGGCTTCAGTAAATGGATGGCAGAGTGGGTTTGGAGAAGATACCAAGAGAAAAAATATTATGAGTGACAAGGGGGGGGGGGGGGGGGGACAGTGGCAAGTGGAAGTCAATGATTGCCTACATCCGAGAGGAAGTTTCATGTAAGTAACTGACGGCAACCACTTTCCAAAAGTATTGGAACTTTGCATGAAACTTTTTGCCCAAGCTGCTGTTCCAATATTTTGAACATCATATCTCTATATAGGGAAAAAAGGTTTTTTTTAACAATGTAAAGCAGAACATGGAACATTTTATACTCTTTTTTTTCCCTTTTTTTTTTTCCGAACTTCAGTAACCATTCAATGAAAGAAAGTTTAGTTTATTTTTTTTACTAATAGATAAGTTTAAGAATTATATTATGAAAAGAGAAAATGTATATTCTTATATTAGCTGAGTTGTTTTTAAGTGCTAAGCCGATAACTGTCAGTGGTCCATTACATGGGGACATCTGCATAGATGCCTATTTGTGGACTGATTACATCATGAAGATCATTTATGATGATCAGGAAAAGCATAGGACCTAGAATAGAGCCTTATGGTATAGCCACTGTGATATCTTATGCAAATTAGCTGAGTTGTTTTTAAGTGCTAAGCTGATAACTGTCAGGACTCCATTATGTCATATGCACCACATATCAAGTACAGAAACTGCAAAATATACCAAGCATAACAAATGATGTTGTTGATGGGATGCTTGGGTCCCATGGATGATCCTGAATACATCAGGATTTGGATAAAAGCCTTTGTGGCTACAGCAAGAGTGTGTAATCTCAAAGACTAAAGACGGACAGAACCAAATAATGGACTTGTTTATGGCTTCTGTGGGGTGCAAGGCATTAAAGAAAATCTCCACAATGGCGTACCCACAAGAATTAGAACATATCTTTCAAGGAAGTTGCCAGCATAACAGAAAGAAACATCAGGCCAAAAAGAAGACTGGTCATCACTAAAAGGTCAAAATTTCTAGAAGCCAGACAGTGGTCAGAGAAATCTGTTATGCGATACACAGACTCAAGAAACAAGCAAACTGCTGCAAATTTGAAAAACTAGGAACTCAAGGTATATCAATTGAAGACAAGCTGATTCTATTACAAACAATTGAAGGACTTAATGGCCCACAGCACAAATGAAAAGTACAGGAATGCATGAACCAAGTTAAACCACGTGATCAAGCAAGGCATTCATGAAAAAGTTACACATGGTGGAAATTACTGGGCCTCATCTATTTTTGCAACAAAAAAAAGCCGATGGAAATTTGCGGATATGCGGGGACTATAAAGTTGGAGTAAACCATCAGATATGCTTGTGCACATTTCCATTACCATCGAAATAAAAACCGCAAGCCATGAACTGGCAAACATGAAATATTTTGTGAAAATTGACTAGAGATCTGCCTACAACCAAATTCAGATTGACAAAAATTTAAAGAAATCATCACAATTAACATCCCTGTAGGCTTGTTAAGATGAACTTAATGCCAAAAAGGTGGGATTTTAAGGGTGTTTTTTTTTTTTTTGGTTTTTTTGATGTTCGGTTATATTGATTTAGTCAGATTTTAATGAAAATTTTTTGTTTTTATTCTTTTTTATTTTAGAAACCTGAAAATGTCTTCTAGTTTTGTATTCAAAAATGTTTTGCCGAGAATTATTTTTTTCTATAAAAGCTTATTTTTATGTATATATTTCTATAAAAGTGTATTTTTATGATTTCATAGTGTTTTAACCCCAGTTTGGGGGGTTAACTATTTGCCCATAGATAAGGCCCTTACAGGTGCTATCACTCTGGGTCAGGGTGGATCTGGGAACAACAGCAATTAAGAGGTGGTTCTATGCTCCTCACAACTTCCCAATTAGAGGCCTTGCTGCCGGATGCAGTTTACCATCATGCCCAGGACTGAAATTAGTTGTTACAGATTTTTACTGTTAGTATAACTGAACAGTAAGGTATGTGTGGGAGAGTGATTTAGCAAAGTGTTTAATGATCAACATTACCCATCAGTCATTATGGCATGCCAACAATATCCTATTTTGGCACAGATATCTGATAAAGAGGCAACACCAGGAAGAGGCTCCATGCTTTTCACAGAGCCAATCTGTGCCAAGTTAACACAAACATAAAATCTATTTTTTGTCTTGATTGTGGTTAAAAATCTTTGTTTCAGTACATGCTCAAGTGAATTTTGAAGTTATATGCAACTAGATTCAATATATAAGCTTCAAAACAAAACCACGGGAAACCATTTTTGTTTAGAATTGGGAGTATTATCAGCTTAAAAAACCTGCTAAGCAACAACATATGAACCCCAAGGTGTGTCAAGAGGAACTGGGTATATGACAGTAAAATACTTAAAAAAAAAAAAAAAAAAAAAACATTAAGAAACATCATCAGAAATAGAAAACAGAAAAAAAGATTTGGGATTTTAAATCCATCTTGCATTACCCACACGTTTCAGATGAATGTCTGCAAAGCAGCTGAAAATGCCTTTTACAATGATCTTCAAACTTGAATTAAAGAAACAAAACTTTTCAGCTGAGAAATGACTTTAGGCAACAGAAATGTGATTCTACAGAAGGATGCTGAGAATACCATGGACAGAACATGTAAGCAATGACAACATTTTAGAGAAAATAGGAACAAAAAGGACACATACTCAACTTTAAAATGTTTAAATTTCTAGAGCACATAATGAGGAAAGAGGGCTTGGAGAATTTGACATTCACAGAAGAGATTGAAGGCAAGAGGGGCAGAGGTAGACAGCAGATAACCTGCTTAATGAGACTGTGTAAATGGAGAGACAACAATGACAAAATTTACTAAGAAATACAAAAGACAGGAAATTGTGGAGAACCATTATCATCAACATCCTGAAAAAACATGGAATAAAAATAAAATGTGATTAATGACAAAGTTTTAGAGAAAATGGAAACAAAAACAGAGACTTATCAGGAAGAGAGAGTTGAAATTTCAAGAGCACTTGTTGAGAAAAGAGAGTTTGGAAAATTTAATACACACAGGAGAGATTTAAAGACAAGAAATACAGAGGAAAATGAATATTTGCAAAGCAGCTGAAAATGCCTTTTACAATGATCTTCAAAATTTAATCAAGTAAACGAAACAAAAAACAAAATTTAACTAAACATGTAGTTCATGAGAACAAAGTGGGAAGGTTTATTTCTGGCATAATCAAATTTTGTTCCGAGCTTAGAAAACAACATTTGAACATAATTTTTTTCAGGTACTTTGTGTCTATGCCACCTGCCCTTCAACGTCACAGAAACAATCTAATTTTCCAAGGTGAGATGATTCTTAGAGAATTAGAAGTGCTACCAGGATTTGTCATTGGTAACTATAATCTTAACAACATAAGAAATACTAATGATAGTGTTGATAGCAGGTATTAAAAAATGGAAACTGCACATACTCTTCCAAAAGGTAGTGAAGGAAAGTGTGAAGAAAGGACTAAACACCAATTGCAAGAGATATATTTGTTAGTATAAGGCATAAGCCCAACATGCAAATTACATATTGGAGAAGCTAAAATCCAACAAATAGAAAATTTAAATACCTGGGAAATGTTTTAACAGAAGATTGAAAGTATGACACAGAAATCTGAAAATACAGTGGGATAGCCAAAGATGCTTTTTAAAAGCTAAGCAAAGTATTAAAAATCAAGAAAATTGAGTTGGAAACAAAAAATAAAACGAAAACAGTCCTGAATTGTTACGAAATATAATTTCTCCTATATGGCAGTGAAAGCGACAAAATCATCTTGTAAATGAAGAAACTTGAAGCAACAGAAATGTGATTCTACAGAAGGATACTGAGAATACCATGAAAATGTGATTAATGATGAAGTTGTAGAGAAAAAGGAAATGAAATGGGTACTTAAAACTTTTTTTTTTTATAATCATTTCACCCTAAGCAAGGCATTTTACTGCCACTGTTTTGCAGGGGTTACATAGGAGGAAAGTTATGAAAAAGATTTACAGATTATAGGGGGTGTCAGGAAGTGGGTGAGAGAAGGATGGGGATACTGATAAGAGTGGAGTGGACAGAGAAAGGAGCAAGAGAGAGGATGCAGATTAGTGAGATAGGAGATGACTATTGACTTTACATTTAAATTCTTGGAGATTGTAGCTGTTGGGAAAGCAAGTAAACGGAAGGGAATTCCACAGAAGGGAATGTTTGGTTTGATGAGTTGCCTTTTTCTTTGTTATAAAACCATTTAACTCTTTTGCAATAATGCATGGCAATCCACAGATAATATTAATAAAAAGATAAGACATATGTATAACTAGCAGTATAGCCCAGCATTGTTCTGGTGTAATGAAAGCTTTAAAAATAATCCATGGTCCTGGAGCTCAGACTCTTTGGACATTGGCACGAAAGACTGAAAAGCAGTAGTTGTTTCCAGTTAAAGCGAAACCATAGACTGAAAGAAAAATGAATGGATGTAAGTCAAATTTTGATTTCCTGGTATCGATATCAAATAAGTTTTTTTTCATCGTAAACTGAATTTTGAAGGCTAAATAAGTCCTCTGAGTAAATGGTATCATGGCTGAGACTATGAACTACAATTATACCTACTTAGAGCCAAACCCGAAGAAAAAACGAAAATAAAAGGGCTGAAAAAATACAGACATACAGGCAGATAAACAGACACACACAAACATCTTACCTTTTATATAAAATCAATTTTCTGCACTATTGTAAGAAACTGCAACCTTGAAACTTCTGAATATCGTTTCTTGTGTCTTTGTCTATGAGTATCAAATTTGATTAAAATTGGACCACACCTTCTATTATCGATTTTTGATATTTATCGGGGCTACCTCGACACAAAACCTAGCTAAGAACACTCGCAGACGCTTATAGTACAACTGTATAATTTTTCAAGAAAATCGGTTCAGCCGTTTCGGAGTCTATAGGTAATGGACACACACACACAAAGTTTCATTTATAAATAAGTTTAGATTATGATGGCCAATTTTCTAAAGAGACATGGCATTAAAAAAAAAAAAAATGCACTCCACTGACTGCCCACCAAAACCTTACATGGATTTAACTTTGGTTCTAATACTAGCACTGGGTATTAACGATCTTTTTAAAAAGAATATACAATACATTTTATAGAGAAATTTCCAACAATGATTATTTCCTGGGAAAATAATTTTAACTTTTGTTACATTTGTACAGATTTTTATTCTTCCTCCAAAAATGTGACATTACTTTCTGAACCACCTGCCATAATATCTATAATGCTGCTCTCAAAATCCATTGTTAGTTGGTTTTGATGCCAACGGACTTATTACAGGTTTTATCCTCATATTTTATTCAAATAATCATGAACTGCTAATCAGAATCCTTTTAGATTCTGTTTAACCTCTAAGATATGAATTTGTTTTTATTTCTAGAAGTATTATGATCATTATGTGCAACATCCTAGACAAAACTGATGTCTGATATTACAAGCCAACATCAGTGAGAAAATACTAAAAGAAACAGTCCAAATATTACAGAAATTGATAAAATTCATCAGACAATTCCTTTTAACTAGACTTTGTTTTTATCAGAGATTAGAATGATAGAACTGAATGTTATCTTTCATCAAATCTGTTTTTTTATTGTAAAGCCACACCAAATATTTTTCAAAGAAAACTATTTTATTCATTTTTTTTTTTTGTAAACCTGAAACAATGATCAAAATATGGCGATAGAGAGAAAATGTCTATTCATAGAATGAAACAAACATGGCTGCCTAGGAGGCCTCTCAGTGGAAGTTGGTTCTAATTTAACTTACATCCTCTTTTCTGCATTCGTACATACTTCTGAAATGAGGGGGTATTTACACTATTTACATTATTCAGACGACTGTCTTCATCTTTGTTGGCATTTTTATAACATTTCGGCTGTTGTAGGCTCCGGCCTTCTTCAGGAGCTAGGAATTTTGAACGGAACCCTTTATTACAATCACTGGGGTATATTATTTTCATTCCTTGTGCAAAGCCACTTCTGGTAGTCATGAGTTATCTCCTTTTAACCTAACTCTCTCACTTATTTGTTCACCATTGCTGTAGCCTGGTAATGAACTCACAACTCTTTGGGTCAAGTCACTGGAACTAACTAACGTTTATATCCACTGGGCCATCTGGCCTAATATCAGGATACAGCAGTGGTGAACGAATAATTTAGAGAATTAGGTTAAAGAGAGGTAACTCATGACTACCAGAAGTGGCTTCACACAAAGAAAGAGAATAATACCCCATCCTCATTTGGGTGGGGGGATTGCATAGTCTGATTACTGTATGGGGGATGCTGTCAATAAATTCTAAGCCCTACTAACATGGCATATGCCAGGAGGTAAGACAGACAGAAAACAGTATAATTTATATGGTTACTAGTGTTAGTTAATATGTTATTTGAAGTTATCAGAATCAAACCATAAATTTTTAAAAAATTGTTTTGCTTTAACAATAAATTTTAAAACAAAGAAAATTTTTATTTTAAAGGTTTTAAAGATGCTCTCATTTCTTGCTGAAAAATTAGTCATATAAGCTTTAACCCTAATTCTGCCAAAAAACATTAAGGATTAAAACAAGACTTTAGTCACTGAAAATAATACACACACACACACATATATATATATATATATCCGAGTGAGTATAGAATGAGGAGAGAAAAAAAGAAAAATTTTTTTCCCGTCCAAAACATTAATTTAAAACAGTGCTCGATATATGATGTGTAGAGCTGTGAATATTTATTATAAATTATGTTTTAGAACATGTACATAATTTCTTCTATATATGTCCTCTTCTCTACAATCATATGGCTGTTACAGTGTTTGGACTCAAACACATCATCGGGTGAAATAAAGGTTTGGAATCATTCTCTGTTTATATTTGGTTCGTTGTTGTCATGGGGGTTGGTTGGGGTTACTGGTAATTAAGTAAAAATGAGAGACACATTAACTTCAAGTTATCGATCAGGGTATCGATCCTCAATATCGGGAGAAATTGGAAAAAATAAGTAGCCCATGACCTGACTGGAAGCCTAAATATTTGCGTGAATTTTGGTGAGAATCAGATAAAAATTGTGTATTTGTATAAAGGACAAACAGACAGACACACAAACATCTTGCCTTTTATTTATTTTTGAATATATATATATATATATATATATATATATATATAATTTGTGAGTCTACATATCTATTAAGGAACTGTATTGGGATGTAGTCGTGGTGCAGTGGATATCAGCTCAGAACGAGAAATCAGGAAGCAGAGTTCAAATTCCAGTCGAATTCGTTGCATTTCACTTACGCGCAAATACACTTGGGCAAGGTATTAATCTGTCTCTTTCCTCCAAATATGGGTTAAACAATAGGACAGATTGGGTTCTGTAGCCTTGGTCAGCAACCAGTCTACTGCAGAAAGCAATGGCAACCTACTGCAGGATAATCTTCTGCCCAGTCAGTCATGTCTCGAAAGAGACATGATCGTCCAAAGCATGTATCACGTAGGGCACTTAACTGATTGATTCATGACCAAACTGAACTCATAAATAATTATAGTGGATATGATGCAACATGCCTAACATGAAAAATCACATTACATCTCCTGGATCATAGCTCTATGAGGTGCCATTTAAACATACATGGAGACCTATCAAATTCCATCCACAAAATATAACAGCATCATCGACATGTAACAAAAATAGCTAAAAATAATGTAAACATTATTAAGTAAAAAAGAATGAGGCTAAACTTAAAATCAATGATGAACATGGCCACAATCTGCTGGCCATTTTTTGAAAATATAAACATTTCTTTAACTCTATAGATTGTTTTATGTATGACGTATGTAAAGTCGATTAAAAGCAAAACTCGGGGGAGAAGTGATGGATTTGTGTCTTTTTCAAGGGTATTCATGTCTAAGTCAATGTAACAAACCTAACTGGAATTTGAACTTAACACTGATTTCTCATTCTGATTAATTGATTATCCACTACACCATCCGTACATGTACCTGCTTAAAAAATAATACAACTGAGTTGATGTCAAAAATTAACTCTTTTTTATGTAACATCTTTTAAACAATTTATAGTAATAAATTTAATTGATTTCTAATTGCCTGATGAACAGATTAAATATGAAAAAACTAAGTCAAGAGTTTTACAAATTTTTAATGATGTCTTATATAAGCAGAATAAACCATCTAGGTGAAAAAAAAGATAAAGGAAGAAGGAAAAAAGGAGAAAAGAAAAAAAGAAAAAAGGAAAATAGGGAGGAAAACGGAGAAAAAAAGAAAGCTACAAGCTATAAAAAATCTGCCAGAAAAGAAGATACAGGTGCTTAGCCTATCGGATATTTAGAAAAGGAGAAACCAAGCCAAGACTAGCGAAAGCCAAAAACATGCTTAGAGTCACTGACCTGGGAGTTTCATGCCACCAGTGATCCTCTCAGCGTAAAGATTATAGGTCAGTGCTTCGAGACATATTTCTGGTTGTTGTCATTTTATCTATGTGTACACACACAATCAGTATTATCTGTGAAAGTTGTTTTACACAAATAATTTGATTGATTTTATCTGAATTGTTTTGTATGGCTTTTCAACCCGACCATTTATTTGGATCCACCGAAACAAAAACAGGAATTGTAACTTTGGAAATCTCAGCAACTTGGTCGCTCCAGCAACTATCTTTGCAGTATCAGCGCATGGTTTTCTCTTGACTGGAGTGACAGCCAAAAAAAAGTTACAATTTGATTGTAATGTCTAAGAAAAAAACGCTTGGAAAATTTTTATTGTTTCTTATTTATGTATTTTAATTTTTTATTAATCTTTTCGGCCTTTATGCTCCAGTTGGACTTTAACTAAGTTAAAACTTAGTTAACTCACCACCCGTGGATTTTTTTTTTTTTAAATAGGATAGATAGATCACACTATCGCCTGGTCCATACTCCTCCCACGTCTATTGAACAGGAGTAGAGGCTTGCCCCTTGTTTCCTGTTTAGGATGTGGTTTCTGGCTTTCTCTTCTCTTTTTAGACCTTGGTATTGGTACTTCTGTGATTTTCCTGCGATCTGGCCGGATTGTGGCAACGGCTCATCACTGTGAGGGTACAGGGTTGGCAGTTTCCTGGTTGCTGCTTCCGACTGGTAGTTAGGAGCCCTAACTCTTGCGTAGCGTCAAGAGCGGCTGCTCTGATCAGCAGTTGTATAATATTGGGGTTCTTGTAGTGCCATGTTGCGCATGGATAGGTGTCCCTGCAAGCGCTTTCGGTGGGCAACCCTGAGGCCACACCTTGTTGCAGCCCTAGCCAGTTTCCCTCCCGCACAGATCGTGGATAATGACTGCCTGTATCCTCTACTCTAGGTCCCTTTCTATAAACAAAAACATGACGAAACAAATCAGAAATGACCCTAAACCAGTTAAAATCAAACCACCTAAACCCATTAACCTTTCTTTCACTAATATCCGGGGCATTCGTACTAACTTTCCTACCGTAGAAGCATTCCTGCATGAAAAGTCCCCGGACATCCTTGTGCTCTGCGAAACTAACCTCAACTCTTCTATTCCCTCCTCTGACCTCTCCATCCCTGGTTATCTTCCTCTCTTAAGGAAGGATTCCACTGTCCACATGCATAGGCTGGGGGTCTAAGTCAGCGAACACCTCCCCATAGCTAGGGTCACTTCACTCGAATCTACTGACCACCAATACATATGTCTCCGCCTGTCTCTCCTCAGTTCGGTTAGTTACCTATTCTTTCTTTACCGTTCTCCCTCCTCTCCTGACTGCTCCCTACTAGATAGCATTCCTATCAACCATTCGCCCACATATTTGTATTCAGAGGCCTCAACGCCCATCACTCTGAGTGGCTTGAAAACACTGTTACTGATCCAGCGGGCATTCATGCCATGAACTTTGCTATTTCCCAATCCCTTACGCAAATGGTGGACTTCCCCACTCACTTCCCAAGCACTCCCTCGGGTCATTCCTCACTGCTAGATATATGTTTCACCTCTGCGCCTGACAAGTCTCGCAGCTTTGCCCTCTCGGCAATTCCGACCATGCTGTAGTCTCTCTCAGTATTTCTTTCCCACTCTCACTCCCTTCAGGAGCCCCCTACCTATACCAAAAAGCTGACTGGGATGCCTTTCGCGATTTCCTCTGTGACGTCCCTTGGGGAAAAGTGTTTGATCTATCAGCTGATGACTGTGCCTCTGAGGTTTCATCATGGGTGAAAGCTGGCATTGATGCCTTCATACTGACCAGGAAGTATTGCCTAAAACCGCATTCCTCTCCGTGGTTCTCAGCTGCCTGCTCAGCCGCCATTGCCCACAGGAACCATTACTTCTGTCTATTCCGGAGACAGTCATCTGATCACAATAGGCGCCTGTTCATGTCTGCTCACAATGAGTGCAAGAGAACCCTAAATGACGCAAAACGGTTGTTTGCTGAGAGAATGCGACAGCGCATAGCTGACCGCAAGTTCAGCTCCAAGGACTATTGCAAACGAGTGCTGAACAATAGCAAATCCTCAATACCTCCTTTAATCCATGAATTTGAGGTTCTCACGTCATCTGCGAACAAAGCTGAATGCTTTGCCCGCAGATTCTCATCCAACTCCACATTTGACTCATCTGGAGTACACCCACCCGACTTCCCTATTAGAACTGAGGCCAAACTGCACGATGTATATATTACCCCGACAGTAGTATCCAGAGTAATCTCAAAACTCGACAATGGAATCCTGGTGATAGTCTTTAAGAGGTGTGCTCCTGAACTTTCCCCTGTCCTCTCTAAACTGTTTAACTACTGCCTTTCTGCTTCCTGTTTTCCTGCATGCTGGAAGTTCTCCTCAGTCGTTCCTGTATTTAAGAATTGTGGTGAACCCTCAGACCCATCCAACTATCGTCCTATCAGTCTTCTACCGATATTTGGGAAAGTATTCAAGGCCATAATCAATGCTGAAATAGTCCAACATCTTACTGCCCACAAACTCTTCTCTTACAGGCAATATGGCTTCCGCTTTGCCAGGTCCACAACTGACTTGCTAACAACCATAACAGAGTACATGCTACAGGCCCTTGATGAATCTGACAAGGCAGTTGCTCTGGACATCTTCAAGGCTTTTGACAGGGTTTGGCACTCTGGCCTCCTATGCAAGCTACGGGGTTACGGTATTACCGGTCACCTGCTTGACCTAATCCAATCCTTTTTAAATAACTGCAAAATGAAGGTTGTTTTGAACGGGCATGCCTCTTCATCCTACAGCACGAATGCTGGTGTCTCACAGGGCTCTATCCTGGGCTCGACACTCTTCCTTATTTTCATCAACGACCTCCCAGATGAAATCAGTTCCCAAGTAGGCATCTATGCAGACAACACCACAATATACTCACACACCAGTAAGAAACCTGTCATGGCGGACAGACATAATCTCGCTGCTGACCTTGAACGGGATCTACACTGTGGTGAATTGGGGCAAGAAGTGGCTTGTCAACTTCAATGCGTCTAAGACCAAGCTGTTGTCTGTCAACCATCACAGGCAACCTCTCCTGCCTCCCATAAGCATGGACCAAGCGATTCTCCCTGAGAGCAACACACTACGCCTCCTCGGCCTTATCCTCTCCTCAGACCTCAAATAGAACCACTATATTGATTCCATAGCTAAATCTACTGCTAAGAAGGTTGGGTCACTTTGCCGATCCAGGATGTTTTTTCTGCCTGAATCCATCCTGCATATATACAAGTCAACCATCCGTCCATGCATGGAGTACTGCTGCCGTTCTCCTCAGCGTTCTTGACAGGCTCCAAAGGAGAGTCTGTAATGTGATAGGTACTGATCTGGTGGCTCGACTGCAGCCACTTCCCCACCGTCGAAATGTGGCCTCCCTTTGTCTGTTCTATAAATACTTTCATGGCTTCTGCTCGGATGAACTTAAGTCACTGATGCCTCCTCAACAGGTGTTTACTCGTGCAACCAGATTGGCAACTGGGTCCCATCCATTCACAGTTAGGTTAGCCAAATGCAGATGACAATTCTACTCCTGCAGCAGCTTCTCTCGCACTTCCCGCCTGTGAAACTCTCTCCCATATTCTTGCTTTCCTGACGGCTACAACCTCCAGAAATTTAAATGCAATGTCAATACTCATCTATTAACCACCAGACTCTAGCTCTCTCCCCACCCCCGTATATCCTTCCCTTTCTCTCCACGTATGTATCTGTCATCGCACCTGCATTCTCAGCTTTCTATTGCTCCTTTCTAACTAGTTTGTACTCCTCACTCTTTTCTAATTAATCTGTTTACAGTTATGTAGCCCCCAGCTCATCAGTGGCATTTCTGCCTTGCTCAGGGTGAAATGATTAAAAAAAAAAAAAAAAAAATCAGGACTGTAATTTTTCCATGGTTTATTTCTATGCAAGTCATGTGGTTACTTTTTCGGTTGAAAAACCATGTTGATAAAAACTGACGGCCAATGAATCTGAAATCAAGTTATACATGAAATGTTCGTGAATATCATCTTGTAATTTTAATAAAATCAGAATTTGAATGTGGATATTGGGGGTTGAATTAATAAAATATGTCTCCTTATATTTCTTCTTCATGTAATCTCTAAAATAAATGAGTTGTCTGGGTTTGGTATTTCCAAGAAATCCTTAAGCATTAGACATCAACACAGAAATAACTTTCTATAATAAATATTCAACAATTTGAAAGAAGATAACAGAAACAGATGGCACAACAGGAGCATTAACATGAAAATTATTATTATTATGTACTAGCAGTATAACCTGGCATATAAAATAATTTTTTTTTCATCGTAAACTGAATTTTGAAGGCTAAATAAGTCCTCTGAGTAAATGGTATCATGGCTGAGACGAAGAACTACAATTATACCTACTTAGAGCCAAACCTGAAGCAAAAACTAAAATAAAAGAGCTGAAAAAAATACAGACATACAGACAGATAAACAGACACACACAAACATCTTGCCATATATATATATATATATATATATATATCAATTTTCTGCACTATTGTAAGAACTGCAACCTTGAAACTTTTGAATATCGTTATCTTATGTCTTTGTCTATGATTGTAACAAATTTGATTAAAATCGAACAACTCCTTCTGCAACTCGATTTTTCGATTATCGATTTTTGATATTTATCGGGGGGTTCCTCGACACAAAACCTAGCTAAGAACACTCGCAGACACTTATAGGACAACTGTGTAAATTTTCAAGAAAATCGGTTCAGCAATTTCGGAGTCTATAGGTAACGGGCACACACACGGGCACACATACACACACAAAGTTCCATTTATAAATAAGTTTAGATATCTACATAATACTAAAACTTTCATCAGGTAGGTATGTATGTTCTGGAGATACAGCATTTAACAATACACAGTATCCCAACCAATTTAGGATCATACTGTACTCTGAATGCACATTGAGGTACAGTGGATATTATCTTGGAATGAGAAATCGGAGAACAGAGTTCAAATTCTAGTTGTATTCACTTGCACACAAATACCCTTGGGAAAGGTATTAATCTGTCTCATCTCTCCAGCTATGGGTCAAATAACAAGACAGATTGGGTTCTACAGCCTTGGTTGGCAACGAGTCTACCACAGAAAGTAAAGGCAACCTTCTGCGAGAAATCTTCTGCCCAGTCAGTCGTGTCTCTTTCGAGGTATGATCTCCCAAGCATGTATCACAAATGGCACTTAACTGATTGACTGTACCCTGAACCCCTGCTGATTGCCGTGCCAAATCCCATTAAAATTAGGCAAAGAGCTCTTGTGCTTTGGCCATCCTTGTTTCTACAGCATTTTTGATATGCATTCTTATATCAATAAAAAATAAAAATAAACATATACTTGCATATTATATTCCAACTACTATGAAGAAATATTTAATTTTTTTTTTTGTTAAAGTGGAATTAGAAATTGGTATTAACTTAAAGGCCTTTTCATTAAAGTAATAGTAGCCCTGGGATTACAATTTATTTTTTTTTTGGAATGACATTTTCCTTTAGAAAATTATAATGTGGTAAATATTAAAATTGGTATAAATTGTAATCCCAGGGCTACTATTACTTTAATGAAAAGGCCTTTAAGTTAATACCAATTTCTAATTCCACTTTAACAAAAAAAAAAAAATTAAATATTTCTTCTTAATTTCTAATTACATTTGATCAAATAAGTAATAATTGTTAAAATAATTGCTAGCATTTTCTTATCAGGAAGTGCTTTTAAAAAGAAACCCAAAGGGTTTATAGATGGTCTAGTTAATAAGATTACTGATATTGTTACCTCTTCATTATGTATCATAAACTGGGTTTTAAAAGGAACGCAAAGGGTTTATGGATGATCTTGCTAACTGATAAAGATTTATATGTTTATTATCTGAAGAATCAAAGCTTGTGGTTCCAATTGTGCTATCATTATTAATGTCATATAATCCATGTTTTTAGTCCAAGGATAAACCTTCAAAATAAAAATACTTTATTACAAACCAACCAACCAACCATGTTTGATAAAAACGGTTAAACATTGATTTGTATTTTGAATCATTTCAGCTAATCTGAATCAACCATCAGCAAGAGGAGCCAATGTAAATTGGAAGTTTGGTAAGAGTTAAAGGGATAATGAAAAATAAAAGGGATCGTTAAATGTCGGATGTATAGTATAAATATACTATTTAACAACTTAGCAAAAAAAGGTCCTTAATTTGTGGTTTCTTCAAGCAATATTCTATTCCACGTCCAGATTTTGAAGACAACACGTTTGTGGAAACAATTATTATTAAATTGTAGCTATGGAAGCAATTTATTGAAACTATAAAGAAAGAAGGGGTAAATGGTCTGGTTTGGTTTATTTTGTTTTATGGTATATCAACCTCAATGGGTTGTTTAATACCAAAAAAGATTTTTACACGTGTTTGTGGAAATAATTATTAATAAATCATGATTATGAAAGCGATTTATTGAAACTATAAAGAAAGAAAGGGTGAATGGTTTGGTTTGTTTAACAGCATATGATTTGTTTAATGCTAGAAAGATTTTTAGGATAGGTTAGTTCTAAGAAATTAGTTTGTAGATCAAGTTTCATTGATATAATTTGAGGAGTTTGTTGAGAGTCAAATGGTATTTTTACTTTCTACACTTTCATAGTGGTTTGACCCCCCCCTTTGGGGGTTAACTATTTATCCATAGCTGGGACACTAACAGATGCTAACACACCTGAGGGAGTAAAAATAAATCTCATTGAGGATTTTGTGTTTTTTCATCTGCAGAACACTGATTAGATTATACACTAATGGCTGCCTACTTATACCTGAGTAATCTCATCAATTAGGATGGCTAAGAAATCCATATCGCAGACACCTGCTCAGATGCAAATACGTTTCCTCAGTGTCTATTGTGACATTATTTAGCTTACACTATTTTGTGCAGTAATTTTCGCACCGAATGTTATAATCGTGCTATGTCGGTTGCTAATCGACTTAACGCACCCAAAATGTTTGGAACTTGGTAATCTTCCACTGTAAGCTGACTCCATAATATTCAGCTAACTGCCGACTAATATCAACTGCCTAGTAGTTTTACTGAACGCCAATAGAACTCTCTAGAAATTCTAAGAACTCCTATGAACTTCCTGTTGACTTATTAATATAGGAAAGAGAATTCATTATCTGAGAAATAGGCGTGTTTTACCATAACAAGCTATAACTACGCTGAGCAAACTTTAAGAATGTGTAGGAAAGAATGTATAATCTGATATGATCAGGAGTTGACCATGGACATTACATTTAAACCCTCAGTCATGATGACTTGTGAATCTATTCTAGTATCACCATCAACAGTTTCTGAGTAGTTTTGTCTAGTGAGTTTCCTTTACAAACCTTTTGTCAACTCATGGCATGGTCTTCAGTTACTTCCAGATAATATCAACCTTAACGAATGAAACTATCAAATTAATCACGGACATTCAAAACCAGTTCTCATGGTTGGAACAGTAACATTCTAATGACCAGCAATGTCCTTCACACACTAATAAGTGTTAGGATTAGTCATTTTCTTGTAAGGAAATATTTTGCATAAATTCACCAAACTCTTGTTATTTTCGGTTGAAATTTATAAAACTTTCTATTGTAAAAGTTTTTAAGAAAATACATTTCTCAAGCCTCTTTCCAATATCAACAGAGGTTTCTTTCCTAAACTTTTGTTTAAAGTAGTGTGGAAAGCAAACATCTTGATTATGTCATTTTCTCTTCAAGGTTCCTGTATTAGTTGTTGCCATTGTTAAAAGCTTTCAAGCCATGTAATTTTTCGTAAAATTTTCTCTGGTTATATAGCACTAATCTAAAAGATTTACTGAAAGGTAATCTTCTCTTCTATGGAGTTAATTCACTTGAATCTATTTTTAATCAGGGATCAAAGAAAACAGATATATAATGGATTGTTTAGACATTTCTGAACAAATTGAACATTCATGGCATTCATATGAATATCTGACAAAGCTATTGAAGAGCATTACTCAAGCTTTTAAGTTCATGACTTGGTTTTGTAGCAATTGGTGGTATTGGGGAAAACTACCCATATCAAAGTATATTCTAGGTTGATTTTCCTTGTCTCCCATATTTTATACAGGAGACAAGGAAATTGTCTTCTATAATAAAGTCTTCTATAAATAAAGGAGGAATTTAATAGAGTTTCATATGGATGGAAATAGAAATTGATGACTGGACAAGTAGATAAATCAAAAGGTTGGTATGATCAATCATTAGACGACGAATGAAATAATGAACAAAAATACACATGAATAAAATAAACTTCAGTTTAATAAAGGAAGCTGAATAAATATTTGAATTATGCAACTTCTGACACATGAAATATTACATGAGGATCAGACTCACTGTCAATGGCCTGCAAGATCAGCACAATGAAAAGAAGGATAGAGGAGATAAGCAAAAGAAAACAAACATCAGTTTTAACTGGTGGATAAATAGATAAACAGTGATAACATGACAGGTGAAAGGCTGGAAGCAATTTTGATGATAAATAAACAACTAGGCATTTGTGGTGGCAGCAAAAACAACACTGCTTATGGCAAACAGTAAATGCAACAATTTTAAAGAAAAAATCTTTAAGAAATCGGTATTCTGCAATTCTACTATTTTGGTTTATTTTTATCAGCAATCTGAGTTCGAATTTCAGTTGAATTCACTTATGCACGAATACCCTTGGGAAAGGTATTAATCCATCTCTTCCCTTCAGTTATGGATTAAATAACAGGACAGATTGGGTTCTATAGCCTTGGCTGGCAACCAGTCTACCACAGAAAACAATGGCAACCTACTGCGGGATAATCTTCTGCCCAGTCAGTCATGTCTCCTTTGAGACATGATCGCCCAAAGCGTGTATCATGTATGGCACTTAATGGAATACAATATTTGAAAACAATTAAAACTTCTACTGGGCAGAAAGAGGGGGATCAGTTTTCTATTGTTATGAAGTAATAAACTCATCCCCCACTAATTACTACTTAATAATATAATACATCTCTTCTCCCTCTAGTTATGAGTTAAATAACAGGACAGATTGGGTTTTATAGCTTTGGCTGGCAACCAGTCTACCACAGAAAACAATGGCAACCTACTGCGGGATAATCTTCTGCCCAGTTTGTCACGTCTCTTTCAAGACATGATCACCTAAAGCTTGTATGACGTATGGCGCTTAACTGAATCTGTAGTAGGAAGTGTAAACACACAGGCATTCACTTTTTTAATTGTTCATCCTGTACAACGCCTGACTTGTAAAGGTTAAGATTGTAGGGAGCAAGTAAGAAACTTCTTGAGAGTTGGTTCCACATGGCAGCAGTTCCTGGAAAGGAGCTTCTTGAATAAAACTTACATCTCACCAGGGGAATATGAAAGGAATTAGTGTCAGTCAGTGAAGTACCCTACATGATACACGCTTGGGTAATCATGTCTCAAAAGAGACATGACTAACTGAGCAGAATATTATCCCGCAGTAGTTGCCATTGCTTTCTGCAGTAGACTGGTTGCCAGCCAAGGCTATAGAACCCAATTTGTCCTGTTTTTTAATCCGTAACTAGAGGGAAGAGACTGATTAATACTTTTCCCAAGGGTATTTGTGTGTAAGTGAAGGCAAGGAATTCAACTGGAATTCGAACTCGGCTTCCCAATTTGTTATTCCTAGCTGAAATCCACTGCACCACAATGCACATCCTTGAAATACAAAACCTACCCAATTAAACAAATATCTAAACCAGCCATCCAATTAAAAATTGAATTTGTTCAATAGAAAAATTCTAAGATGGGAATGAAAGTAAGATTAAATCTAAAGTCTTTTTTCTCTGCAGACAGAATTTTTGTTTGTCATTCAATTTTGAGTGCCAATCTGAAGAAATGAATAAAATATATTACTTTTATGAATGTCTCTAAAACTGAAATCATAGACTTCAAACTTCAATCAACAAGGGCTTACGGCCTATCATGTTGAATACACCGGTTCTCGCTTGCTCACCGAAGTTAAGCAACGTTGAGCCTGGTCAGTACTTAGATGGGTGACTGCTTGGGAATACCAGGTGCTGTAAGCGTTTAGTGATGAATGTGCCTTGTGGTGTAGTGGATATCGGCTCGGAAAGAGAAACTGCTGAGTCGAGTTCGAATTCCAGTTGAATACCCTGCATTCACTTAAGCACTGGTACCCTTGGGAAAGGTATTAATCCGTCCCTTCCCTCCAGTTATGGGTTCAATAACAAAGGTAGGACTTGGGGACCCTGCCCTTAAAAACAAATCCGAATGAATCTTGATACTCAAAAAAGAAAAAGTATTACTAGGCACAAAAACTTATATAAAAACAACAAATTGTTGAAAAAGAAAAAGGTATTACAAGCAATAAAATAAATAAAAATTTACTTGACAATAAATGACCCAAGGTTGATGTGCCATAAAAGCAAAACAAAAAGAAATCAATCAACAAGGTTCAATACAAATTGTCAGATGAATCAATATATCTGTCAAATCTTTTACATACATTGGAAGCAAAATAAATTCGACTGAAAAGGATGTGAAAATCCGTACATCTAAAGCCTGGGTCACCTCGAATAAAATTGATATAATCTGGAAATCTGATCTACCAGAAAAATTCAAGTGGGGATTCTTTTGATCTGCTGTAGAGGGGGTTTTAATGCATCGTGCCACTACCTGGGCATAAACTAAAACCCTAGAGTTTAAGCTTGACAGCGCCTACATTCAGATGTTGAGAGCTATACTAAATATCTTTTATAGACAATATCCAATTAAATCACAGCTCTTTTGGACCCATCCCTGATATTTCTACAATCTAACAATTTTACATGCTTTCTAAATCTGATCAATCAGGCAAACTCAAAGAGAGTTTCTTTCATGGCCTTGTAGAGGCAGCGTTAATGTATGGTGCAATTGCTTGGACATTAACCAAAACCCTAGAGTCTAAACATGATGGAACCATCACTCAGATGCCAAGAACGATACTTAACTTCTCTTGGAGGCAACATCCAACTAAATCACAGTTCTTTTGGACCCATCCTTGATATTTCTACAATCTAACATAATTTTACATGCTTTCTAAATCTGATCTATCAGACAACCTCAAAGGGAGTTTCTTTGATGCCATTGTAGGGGCAGGGTTAATGTATGGTACCACTGGCATTGGACATTAACCAAAACCCTTGAGTCTAAGCTTGATAGAACCTCTACTCGGATGCTGAGTGCCATCTATTGGAGACAACATCCAACTAAATCATAACTCTATAGACCCATCTCTGATATTTCTACAATTTTATATGAACACAGAATCCGCTTTGCAGAACACTATCAGCAAGCAAAACAAGAACTCGTGAATGATTTACTTTACAGACACCTAGCTATGGGGCAAGATGGGTTAGTCATCTAGCAATCACCAACACCAACCAGCTATGTTATGACACAGAATGCCACCCTAATCACTTTCTGACCGTGACGGTAAATGCATGAATGTCTGAGCTAGTATGACCAAATAATAACTAAGTAATTGGTAATTTTATTATTAATAAGTAAAATCATAGTTTTAACAAATTTCATAATTTTTTTATTCACTCTTTTGTAAAATATGCATACTGCATCTTCATATTTTTTTTTATTAATAAATCCAAACTAAACAAATTAGACTTATTTTAAACATACAGAATTCATATCAAAAATTGCATGAAGAGAAGCACTTTAAATTGGAACAATAAATAAAACTTCTGATACAAAGCAAAGCATTTATAATTCTTACTCTTTTGCATTGATAGAGAGAGCGAGCTTCAATAAATAGCAGTGTGTACAAAGCTATTGACAGAGGTAGAAAGTAATTTTTTTTTTAAATTAAATAGTTCATGTGAACAAAATTAAAATTATATATAAATAAACAAAAGACAGAATGTGACCAAATTATATATATGTACACACGAAAACACAAACACTCGTAATAAAAAAAAGAAAGAAAAAAAGGATTTAAAAAAATTAAACCTACTGCGTCCCAGTAAAAATACATTCCCTGTTGATATAAGGAAAAAAGAAAAAGAAATTAATATTACAAAGTCAACATTAAATATTAACATTCACTAATTTCATGTGATCAAGATTAAACTTAGCATTATCCTTACAATGGATTTACAATCACTTTTGCAGCCGAGAAATAACTTTATGTAATTTCAATGAAGTTTTGAATGAACAGCTTTGGAGAATTCCTTTGGTAAAGTGTTATTTTTAATATAAAGCATATAATATAAATATTTACATTGTTCACACAGTTGTCCGCATTTCTACTGCCATATTCACAACAATTCGACCATTGTATGCTCCCACCCTTCTGCAGGTGATGTAAATTAAAATTTTGAACAGAACCCTTTATTTAATCCACTGGGGTAGATTGTTCTAGTTCCATGTGGCATGCCTTTTCTGGATATCTCAAATTCAGTTATTTCCATTAAGTAACATTCAAAGTTTTATTCAACTCTTAGTGTCAAGTGACTGGATTTCTTCCACCTATTCTTAACCACTGAGCCATGTCCTTGGGGATTTCAGTGGACTAAAGGGTTTGGTTCAAAATTTCAATGTATATCACCGAAAGAAGTCCTGAGAATACAACAGCCAAAATGTAGTGCAAATAGTTACAATACTTAATCTCAGAAATATAGACAGATATAACATGAAATGCAAAAAGTTATAAACTTAAGTATTTTAAATTGATTTCTTTAAAAATATCATGATACAAGATGGACGCGCGTGTCAAAATTGATTGGTTACTTTGTAGAGAAAATCTAAATGGTTTCTCACACAGGTTGAAACGTAAACTTTGGAAGTCTCAAACAGTCTTACAGAAATTAAAAAAGACTGAAAACTGATCTGCGGATTAATTCTTAGTAATTAAGAAATTAATAAAAAATGTAAATTGGATTAACAAAGAAAAAAAAAGGCACCAAATTAAAAATCTACATTTATACAGTTATTAGTCTGTATTTTGTAATGTTACTAGTGTCTTCTTCTACTATGCACCCTTCTATGTCCTTTCAGGGCGTAGGCGATCATGGCTTCCACATCTCACCATTCCTGGTGGCTTTTAACATACTTTCTCCCGTTACGCCACGCAACTCTCGTTCTATCAAATATGTTATCCGCTGCTTCCCCTGTCTTTTTTACACTCTGTATGGCCTGTTAGTATCAGGTTCTTCAAGCCCTCGTTCCTCAGGAACTTTAGCTGTCTCTTTCTGATGATCAGTATCAATTTTCTTTTCGTTTTCATCCTTTGGTATGCCGATTTTAATTTGGTAAAACGGGTAATTGCTCGTAAGATTAAACAGTTTAAAGAACCAAAAGTTGAAGGGCCAAGTCGCTGTCCTTTGTATCTTAAATTACCCTGGCTTGGAAGAAAATGACTCACTGTTACTGACAAAGTTTCGGCTAGTATTTCGTTGGGTTATTTTTCAGTGCAGTTGCGTGTTGTTTTTAAGACAAGGCCTGCGTTTCCATCTTTCATTAAGGATCGGTTGTCCTATTTTCGTAAAAGTTCTGTTGTGTACAAATTTAAGTGCTGTTGCAATGCAGCATATATAGGACAAACCAATCTGAGGTTGGAGACGCGGGTTGCGCAGCATGTCCCCGCGAATATACGTTTAGGCGATTCTCATAGGAATATAAGAACAACTCAAGCTGTGTTGGATTCAGCAATCGGCCAACACCTGCTGGATAGTCAAGTTTGTGCCTCCTCTTATGAGGACAATTGGTTTTCTGTCCTGCACAGTGCTCGATCGGCATACCATTTACGTGTTTTGGAGGCCATTTGCCTAAAAATCCAGCAGCCGAGCCTGTGCAGGCAGAAAGAGCAGAGCCTGTGCAGGCAGAAAGAGCAGTTCCTGCGCTCCTTGCAATTACTGGCGAGTTTGTGAGTGTAACATTTTTCTTTTTTATTTCACTTTTGTGGAATTATATTTTTACACCCCCCTCACATTTTAATATTTTTCAATAAATTTATTTTTAAACGAATTCCATCTTCTCCCAGTCTTGCAAGTATTCCCTTTTTGGTCTTGTCCTCTTCTTTACTCCTTTGTAATTTTGTGCCAACGAAACCCTTGACAAGTGTTGGCTGAAAGGTTCCTCGGGTTTGGGAAAACAAAATGACATCTACTCTTTTTAAGGCTATTTGGTGTTTCTGTGGGTACAAATCTTTATTTCTATATATATCTATATATACACATTATATATATATATATATATATATATATATATATATAAACTTTTTAATCAAACATGATTCCTTATTAAGATAAACATTACATTGAGAGGATACACATGTCCGATATCAATGGAACAACATGCATATTGGTACCTGTATGATGTCTACTGCAAAAAGATGGTGTGGTGGATAAAGTGTTGTCTAAATTATGCAGAAATGAAAATTAAATACTAAATATATCTGCCGAAATGAGATGTCAGTGCTATTTTCATTTTTGCGTCATTTAGACAACTTATCCATCACACGCTGCTTGCATTTTTTGTTTAATCATTTCATCCCAAGCAAGGCAACAATGCGACTAATATGCAGGGAGTTACACAGAGCAAAAGTGAAAAAGACAATTGAAAGAACAAAATATGCACAGTATCCAAGACGATGTAGTGGATAGGAAATTAAGAATGAAAATCAACCTTCTTCACTTTTACAAAAATTCACAATGACGTGTGAAATCCTGGTTTTTCCCAAATAGAAAAAGGATTGACCATGTGCTGAAAGAAAAAGTCCAAACCAGATTTCGCAAGGTGTTAAATTGATTTTTGACCAATGGGAGCGACTTGCAAGACCAAAAAGGACTTTGTGAGTCAGTGTGAAAAATCTAGATTACAATAAAAGGACTTGGTCAGCATTAGTCAGTCAGTCAGATGGAAGCAGCAAGAAAGACAAAACTAAAATTTAACTTCAAATCGACCCAGAGATAAAGTCAGGTCACACTTTGTTCTCTTTCTCCTTCTTTCCCGTGTATTGATTCCTTTTACTTCTTCTTCTCCATACAAAACATTCCTACTGAATACATACATACTCTTCTAACAATTACTACTATGAACAATTTCTTTAACTCTCGATACCTTTAACTTTCTCATTGGACAAAAACTTTATCCTTAACTTCTTAATAATGTTTCTAATTGCACATTAATTTCTTCAACTTGTGCTATTCTTTCCTTTTAATAAATTTCTAGTTTAACATATAAAATGTATATGTTATTCTCACACAATTCCACATATTCTAACCTGCCGACATCCAACCTTCTGATAATAACCTTCTAATGATAATTATGAATAAAACCTGTAAGCTGTGGGGAGTTCAGTTATGTCTGACACAAGGCCGAATCCAATAAAATTAACCAGCTCCCTACGGCTTCAATGACAGAAGATGGTGATTGATGTTGCATTTAAATTTTGAAGATTTTAGTTTATCAGGGAAGCAAAGAAATGGGAGTGAGTTCCACAGTGGGGGGAAGTGTGAAAAAAGAAACTGTTGGAATTAGAATTGGTGATTGTATTCAGTTATTTTAATATAAATGGGTGGGACCTAAATACCAATCTAGTAGCATAATTAAATTCATATAGTCAGGGCACCAGGAGAAAAGCTCATCAGAACAATTGCCATGAAAATATTTATAGAAAAGACAGAGGGAAGCCACATCATATGGATGAAAGCAAGCAAAGTTGAGATGCCAAGTCAGATCATTCTTTGGCTTTTGTTAAAAATCTTACTAGAATGTTTGAGTTTTGTTGAACGGCATATCAACCTCTGTGGGTTATTTAATGCCACAAAGGTAGTGTTTTTTTAAGATATTTTTTAATGTTCAGTTATAGTAAGAAGGTTGATTTAGCCAGATTTTGATGAAATGTTTTAATTTTACAAACTAAAAATATCTTCTAATTTTGTATTCAAAAATGTATTGCTGGTAATATTTTTTTTCCTCCAAAAATGTATTCTGGCAATATTTTTTTTCTTCAAAAACGTATTGTTGGTAATATTTTTTCATTCAAAAATGTATATTTTTCTATAAAAGTCTCTCTTTATACTTTCATAGTGTTTTGACCACTGTTTGGGGGGAGTTAACTATTTGCCCATAGCTGGGACCCTAACAGGTGCTACCACTCTGGGTCAGGGTGGATCTAGGAACAACAGCAATGAAGAGGTGGTTCCAAGCTCCTTACAACCTCCAAATCAGAGACCTTGCTGCTGGATGCAGTTTATGGTCACACCCAAAAAGACTTGATAGAATGTATGTGTGTGTGTGTGTGTGTGTGTGTGTGTGTGTGTGTGTGTGTAGATATATATATATATATTTTAAATTGTGTGTATTTTGGCAGCATTTTTTCATTAATACAAGTTTTGTTGAATAATATAGACAAGTTTTGTTTATTTACTTTGTGTAGGATCCTTTCGTATAATCTGATAAGCTTGATAGTGCTATCATTAAAAGACAACAAGAAATCACAGTAATTGTTGATTTTTTTATCGGGTCTGAGCTTTCAGCTTACATAAGCCATTATCAAAGCATGAACATTTAATATATAGTGAACATAGAACATTTAAATTATTAACAAAGTGTAATTAAACCAAGAAAATTCAACCAAGGAGACAAGTCCATTTTAACGTGGCGGATGGCCGCAGATGGTGACAAAATGGTGGTGGTGTGGTTCTTGGTCACATGAGGGTATAGTGGCATGAGGGGATTGGCCTGCAAGCTGCTACTGCTATGGGTAGAGAGGGTAAGCGTAGTAACTATGACCTCTCTGTCGATTACAGGCATTGAAGTATGTTAGTAGAGATGTCGAAATTTATTTTATTTCAGCTAGGTTTAAGCTGTTTGATGTAGATAGCTTCTAGAATTTTGAGTTTTCATTTATTATTTTCTTGTCTGTATAAATACAGATATAAATATTTCATTTATTATTTTCTTGTCTTGCATAAATACAGATATAAATATATCTGTATATATATATATATATATATATATATATATATATATATATAGAGAGAGAGAGAGAGAGGGAAACACACTATATAATAACTGAATAAAATCATATTGATGTGTGCTCAATATTACTTCATACACTAAATTTGCAATGTTGTCTCTGATAAAGTTTCCAAATCTGTTTTGTCAATGCCTCCTGCAAGTCTTATAATAAGAGTTGTTGTTTTGATGCCAATGAATAAGCATCCATTTTGACAGTCAACTGCTGTGCATATTTCTCTCTAAAATACAGTCATAAACAATGACAAAGGCAATATCCTATTAAATATACTGGAAAAGAACCAAAGTCAATAAGTGCGTTACAAGTGCTTGTTAATCGGATAATAATTTGTATCGATTGTTTTTTTCTTTTAGTTTTTATTTGCATGTCTGTCTGTTAAAACACTGAATTTACAAAGTTTTCTATCTTTATGGACTCTTTAAGTAATAGAAAATTCATTCTTCACTGACAACTTTACAGAGATCAACCTCCAACAAAGACGATAGCAGAGTCAGATGGTCATTTTTGTAGTAGCTAATAAACGCAGAATATAGAATATGTTTTAAATTTAATACACATCTATGTGTGCCATTATAAATACAAGCAATGATAGACCAAAATGTACATGAAGGGGACCTGCTAAAATTCTCAGTTTGACTCTTCCAGGAATTTTTTTTTCCAAGACGTTTTTTGGTTGGACAATCTTTCAACATCTTCTCACATGTATCTTAATATTTTAAAAATTATACATGTGCACATGTCAGAGGTTTACATACGTAACCTGTTTTTTTTTTGTTTTTTTTTAAGTGTAAATTCCTCTGTACACGTCTGTGCATTTCAGTCAAACTAAAAGTGCTTCCTGGTAGGGTTTGAATCTGCATTTCTCTTGTAGAGGAAACCACCATTAAATCTAGTGTAACTGCAGACTGCTCAGTTACGTAAAACATTCCAGCAAAATTTAATTATTCCGTCAAAGAAAATAAATATGGGTCCAAAAAAATTAAAACAAGATGTAGATTTCCACATTTCGGTTGCTTCAAGTTTTTCCTTCATCTTTGATGAGATTGTCCAGCATTCGCTGCCATATTGAAGAACAGTCATCACAAAGCAATCCAGATCTCTCTCCTTTGTTTCTAGCGAAATTTTCCTGTCTCTTAATACTCTACTCAGCTTCTGGAATGCATCCTTGTGCTTTTGGATCTCAGGAATATAAATGTATAGAAACTGATGTGACCACAAAGTGAGGGGTCAGTTTATTAATTGTAATATGGAATTGATCCCACACTTTATATCCAACATACAGAGGTAGAACAGCATTTTGGTTGCTTTAAGTCTCTCCTTAATCTTTAAGAGAGATTGTCCAGCATTTACTGCCATATTGAAGGACAGACATCACATAGCATTCTAGTACTCTCTTCTTTGTTTCTAGTGAAAGTATCCTGTGTCTTAATACATTATTCAGCTTCTGGAATGTGTTGATGAAGGTATTTTGATGGTTACTGAAAAGTTTTCAGTTTAACCCACTAATAAAATCCAAAGAAATTACCAGGCATGATGTATATCTTGCCAAATTAGTCAACAATAAATTTTATGGACTTAAAGGGTGATAATTTCTCTTATATATATATGTGTGTGTATGTGTATGTATATATCTATATATATATATATATATATAGAGAGAGAGAGAGAGAGAGAGAGATACACACACAAGGAGGAAAATAAAAAATGTAGCAATAAAAACGCCTCCAATTAAAGCAGATAGATATAATATAAGGTCATAAAATGGTGCCAACCACCATTCTGAAGAAGATGCGAAAATGTCAGTGTCATAGCCTTTTAATACCTAACCATACACCTTATATACACAATGCTTCAAGCAAATTACAAAACTCTCCTATATATATATATATATATATATATATATATACATATACACACACACACACATGTTCCATCTGACACAAAATTGGCAATGACAATTTTTAGCAGAGCTGAACATTCATCCTGATCTTTGATCTATACCATTGCCAACATTATTTAACCCTAATTGCTAAAATTTTCTGATCATCAATTTACACAGCTGAAGAAAAATAGTAACTTAAAATAATTTGACCAAAAATAAATTCCCTATCAGCCACTGAAAGTCTTTTATGAATCATATATACACAGGAAGAGACAGTCAAGATCTTGTAAGGCAAGCAAGCTGTTGCCATTAAATAATGCTTTGAGGACATTGATTATGGTTTTGTCAAGTATCAAAAGAAAGAAAATTAAAAAAAACAAAAAATAAACTAACCTGAAGAAATGATTAAGTATTTCATTATTCACATCATATTGGCTACCTGCAATTCTGGCTGTCATTTATACAGTTTGCTTTCATTAAAAGCTTTTGTCTTACCACTTTTTATGGGATTATTTTGTATTAACATAGAATCAAAGGAAAAACATGCACTTGGAAGACAGAAATGTTGGGAGGCAATATGTAGACATAAAAAGATTTGCTAAATTTTTTCTTTTTTTTGCATAATACAGTTTCTAGTATGTGCGTTGTGGTGCAGTGGATATCAACTCGGAACGAAAAATCAGGGAGCCGAGTTCAAATTCCAGTTGAATTCCTCACGTTCACTAAATCACAAATAACCTTGGGAAAGGTATTAATCCATCTCTTCCTTCCAGTTATGGGTTAAATAACAGGAGAGGTTGGGTTCTATAGCCTTAGTTGACAGCCAGTCTACTGCAGAAAGCAATGGCAAACTACTGCGGGATAATCTTCTGCCCAGTCAGTCATGTCTCTTTCAAGACATGATTGCCCAAGCGTGTATCCTGTATGGCACTTAACTGACTAACTGGCAATTTCTGTGAATGTAGCTACATAAACGTTTTGTGCAAAAGTAGACAATAAGAAACAATATGAAAGAAGTTATCCATGGAAACATATGTAATACAGATGGTACTCAAAGGTTTAAGCCCCTCAAATTTTGTTTAAAACCCTTTCCCTTGGAAGACTGCATGCTAACTCAAAAAAAGACTGCTCCCAAAGGATTAGTTAAGTGCCCTACGTGAAACAAGCTTGGGCAATCAGGTCTCTTTCTATACATGACTGACTAAACAGAAGATTATCCTGCAGTCAGTTGCCATTTCTTTCTGTGGTAGACTGGTTGCTGACCAAGGCAACAGAACCCAATTTGTCCTGATACATAACATATAGCTGGCGGAATAAGAAACTGATTCATACCTTTCCCATGGATATTTGCATGCAAGTGAATACAACAGATTAACTAGAATTTGAACTCGACTCTCCATTTTCTCATTTCAAGTAGACATCCATGAAGGAACTAAAATCCTATACCTGTTTAAATTCTCCATATTTGTTTTTTGATTGAATACCAGCTGAGCAGCTCAAATGCCAATGTTTTCAAAGGCTTTAAAAAAAAAAGAAAATGTCTATTGGTAAAGAAATTACTGTTTTAAAATTATGAACACGATTCCCATAACACATTAGGGTCAGAGGATCACCCCATGCACTGCAGCTGTTGAAGTAGTTTTGTGTTTTGAGCAAGATAGCCTGATAAGTCAGGCTGGTTTTCCTTCTCTTAAGCTGTTTGCAACCAAGGCTATAGTCTGTCTTGCTCTCTGCCCATATCTGGGAGTGGGAAAAGATGGATTCAAAACTTTCATAATGATGCATGTAAATAAATGCAAATCAAGCAAAGATCTGAACAGCCCCTTTATTGAAATCATCCACATCATATATTCTCAAATTTCATATCCGTTCAGTTTTGTATCCAAATGTAAACAAAGCTATTTTTCGAATTGTAATGGATATTTTATGTTTTAATATGAAACTTTTTATCATTTTTAAACATTACTTTTAGTAGATATTCATATTTGAGTAAATATTCTGTTTGTGATGCGGTCATATCGGAGCCTTTATGGCCTGTTGTCTTTTGTTAGGATCAATCCTGGTCTGAGAACAAGCCGTCAGCACACACTCATCAGTCATTTTTGGTGTTGACAAAGCAGCTGGTCTCTGGGTTGACCTCTTCAACTGTAATCTCTCTCACCCACATTGCGAATTGGATCTTAAGGTTAGTAATATCTCAGCCAAGCTAAACCAAGCTGAATATGCAGACACAATTGTGGAAATAAAACAGCATTAATTTTGGAAATAAAGTGGATGATGCCTGAATAAACTTTAGATAGTATTTATACACAGAAAATATGAAAAAAATAATTACAGTTCTTTATTCCGACCCGTTTCTATGGCAATGGAACAAAAATTTCAACCAGATTCTCTAAGACGGGACAGACTTGATAATCAGATAACTGGTAGATTCTAACACTTTTGTTTGTACTTTGCAAAAAGGTTCGTCAGAATTTTCTTATTGTCGTCAGTTTAGCACAAGATTTTCGGAGTTTTTCTCTTCTTCAGCCAATAATTTCATGTTATTATTATTTCAAACTTTGGTTGGCAACTTAAAACTCCAACTGCAAAATAACAGGGAACTGTTTTTCATTTCCTCTCTGGGGAACAACTCCAACTGCAACTGACTTTAGCCCCTGTGGGCTCTCATATTTATGGGTGTTCCTTTTTTACTGGTGTGGTGAGGATGCATAAGGGATGTTATGCAAATATCTTAAAATACAACTAGTTCTTTTTTCCTGTTTCATACTCACAATCATGGAAGGTTTTCCTCTTCTGCTTTGGGAGGAGTTATTACATGATGTCAACCTCTGTCGCCTTACTTTTCTCTTACTACTCTCTATTTCTCACTTCTAATCATAGGTTTTGCTCCTTTGCTTAGGAAAGAGTTATTAAATGACGTCAGCCTTTCTCAGGGAAATTAGAGAAGAAAAAGGACAATTACTAAACAGATCAACTAAACCTT
The DNA here is from genome assembly GCA_037127315.1 of Ascarosepion bandense. Classification (NCBI taxonomy): domain Eukaryota; kingdom Metazoa; phylum Mollusca; class Cephalopoda; order Sepiida; family Sepiidae; genus Ascarosepion; species Ascarosepion bandense. The sequence goes on along the minus strand of JBBBDQ010000690.1, from coordinate 364,048 downwards.
TGCTCTCTCGTCAAATTTTCATCTGGGGAAATATGAATAAAAAATTTCTTTCTTTAACCAATTTGCCTATACTTTTCAACAAGGTGAGCTTGACTTTTTGGCCTCCTAATCAAGTCAGCTGTACTTTGTTGAGAATCTAGAAAAATAAAAAAATAAAAATTTCTTCCTCAATTCTTTTTCAGCTATGCAATGCTGGCCTGTTATAACTTACTTCAACACTGGGGTTTTGACATTTGACTTCTAATTATATCGGCTGTATTTTGCTAAGAATTTAGGAAAATAAAATTTCTTTTCTAATTCTTTTCACCCACACGCGATGTTACTTCTTTCAACAGGGCAACCTGGCATCTAACTTCCCATAGCCCAGCGATTTTTCCGAGGTAACAATAATTATAATTACAATTTTATCTCATTTCGATTTTTACCAATTTGCAATCTTGGGAAAACAAATCTCTTTCTGACCAAAAAACAAACGACATCGCTTTCTTTAACCCTTTCTTGTTTGAATAAAATAAAATGATTTTAATTAACTCCTTTTTCATCCGTAAAAGGAAAGATAAAATAATCAGTTAACTCTTTCGTCTGTACAACATGTTAAATATTGTCATATGTTTATTTATTAAACAGTATATTTATTTATTTACATTTTACATCATGAAAATACATGTTCGATGCTCATTCTAACTCAACCAAGAAGAAACATCAAAGGTTATAAAATATGATAGTCTATATTAAAACCGGTAGATGGAAGTAAATATACTGTTTAATATGTAAATCCAGTGGAGAATTTGTAATGTGATCGATCCCAACTTAGCAGCTCAGATACAGTCACTTTCGCAATGAGGTTTCCCTGTGTCTCTTCTATAAATACTTTCATGGCTTCTGCTCCGATGAACTTAGATCACTGGTACCCTCTTGGTATGAATTTACTCGAGCCACAAAATTAGCAACGAGGTTCCCCCCACCTTTAACACTGAAACCAACGAATTGAAAACGCAAATTCTACTCCATCAGCTTCTTTTCTTGCACTTCCCACCTGTGGAATTCCCTTTCATTTACTTGCTTTCTCGACAGCTATAATCTCCAAGAATTTAAAAGTAAAGTCAATAATCATCTATCTCACTAACTTGCATCCTCTCTCTCATGCTCCCTTCTCCGTCCACTCCACTCTCATCAGTGTTCTCATCCTTCTCTTACCCACTTCCTGACACCCCCTATAACCTGTCACTCTTTCTCATAACTTTCCTCCTATGTAACCCCCTGCAAAACAGTAAAATGCCTTGCTTGGGGTGATATGATTATAAAAAGAATGTAAATAAATCTAAAATACATGCATGCATAGCTAATCAGTATTTCATTGACTGATTCGTTCATTTTCTATGGCTTATCAACAGACAAGAAATTATCTAAACAAACAATATATAAATTGATCCCTCACTTAATGGCCACAGTCATACTTCTCTTACCCACTTCCTGACACACCATATAACCTGTCACTCTTTCTCCTAACTTTCCTCCTATGTGACCACCTGCAAAACAGTGGCAGTAAAATGCCTTGCTTAAGACGATTATAAAAAAAAAGATTTCTATACTATTATAATGTGGATATAAAGTGGGGGATTATTTGTAGATTACAACCACTATATAAACTGATCCCTCACTTAATGGCCACAGTCATCTTTCTCTTGCCTACTTCCTGACTCCCCATATAACTTGTCACTCTTTCTCCTATGTAACCCCCTGCAAAACAGTGGCAGTAAAATGCCTTGCTCGGGGCGATATGATTATATAAGAATAAAAAAAATAAAAATAATGGCGTGTCAACTCGTAGACACCAAAAATAACATTCAAAGTGATAAAATCTGTCAGATTAATAAATAAAAAATTTTAAAAAAAACCATTACTTCTTTAGAAATTGCTTTGTTTACGCTTCTATATGAAACTGAGAAGATTTTGAGGAGGAAACTATAAAAAGGAAGATTTCATGTGAGTGAATGTGAAAAACTAAACTGGAATTGGAACTCTGCTAGATTTTAACATTCTGAGCCATTATACATCACATCCCGATACATCTATGCTTTTCACAAGAAATAATGAGGGATTAATCTGATACTAATTTAACAATTGTTTATTCTTACATCTTTGTCAAGAAAACAGGAGAACAAAAATTGTCTCTGAGTGTGTGCTAGAGAGAAAAAGAGAGAGATGAAAGAAAAACATTTCGGTTTTTTTTTATAGAGATAGCAAGAAAAACAATTTATTTCTGTGGAGGGGGAAGTGCTATCACCACACACACACACACACAAAAAGTATATGAGAAAAAATAAAAGAAAGAAAGGAAGCAAAGGTTTTGAAAAAAGAACAGTAACACTTTCTTATATTTTTTTGCTGTTGTTTCCAATTTTCTAATTTGTTTGGAGAACAAACTTGAAAATATTTAATCAATGTGTTTCCATAATTTTTATACACCTTTAAGCGTTCAGAGACTTACTGAGAGTCACAATCACGATTATGCACAAGTGTTTTAAAAAGGTTATAATCCCGCTCCCTCAAAATATTTTGAACTGCTTGCATGCTGACACATTAAAAAGGTAAAAAGAATGTTAAATCTCCAGGAGTGTTCAAGATAAACAAGAACACATTTTGGAAGATTTGAAAATTTTGAAGATTAGAAAATTCTTTCAGAAAAATAAAGAAAATCTTTTATTTATTTATTTAAATTTTTGTAATGTAACCAGAGAATATACCTATGGCTTAACCTCTTTAATATACTGAATGATTTTCATTTCTACAAAGGAATATTGAAAAGTTCATTGCCCAACTAAAATCACTGAATTTTTATCTTGTTATCCATTTACAGCCAGTACCATGCACAGCAATTTTTACAAATGTTTTTGCTTTACTTGGATGCTCCCATATGAAATTATTTCAAATAGCTTGCATGCTGATAAATTCTTTTTGAAAAATTATATAATGTGTGGGAAGGCCAATATTATGGATGAACAAAAATGTAATAATTGGAGAAAAAATATTGTCATATTTAAGACAATATAAAACTTACAAATGTAAATTGTCTGAAGTAAAAGCAGGTGACATATTCTAAAATTAAATTCCGTTTTCTCAAATGACAATGTTTTTTTTGTGTTTTTAATTATGAGATTCTGATGTAGAGGCAGGTAAAATAGAATTGTCACCTTACCAATATGATAATACTAATCTAAACTTATTTATAAATGGAACTTTGTCTGTGTGTGTGTGTGTGTGTGTGTGTGTGTCTGTTACCTATAGACTCCGAAACGGCTGAACCAATTTTCTTGAAAATTTACACAGTTGTACTATAAGCGTCTGCAAGTGTTCTTAGCTAGGTTTTGTGTTGAGGTACCCCCGATAAATATCGAAAATTGATAATTGAAAAAAATCGGGTTATAGAAGGAGTGGTCTGATTTTAATCAAATTTTATACACTCATAGACAAAGACATAAACGATATTCAGAAGTTTCAAGGTTGCAGTTCTTACAATAGTGCAGAAAATTGATTATATATATATATATATATATATATATATATATATATATATATAAAAGGCAAGCTGTTTGTGCGTGTGTGTGTGTGGTTATCTGCCTGTATGTATTTTTTTTCAGCCCTTTTATTTTAGTTTTTTGCTTCAGGTTTGGCTCTAAGTAGATATAATTGTAGTTCATAGTCTCAGCCATGATACCATTTACTCAGAGGACTTATTTATCCTTCAAAATTCAGTTTACGACGAAAAAAAACTTATTTGATATCGATACCAGGAAATCAAAATTTGACATACATCCATTCATTTTTCTTTCAGTCTACGGTTTCACTTTAACTGCAAACAACTATTGCCTTTTAGTCTTTCATGCCAACGTCGAAAGAGTATGAGCTCCAGGACCATGGATTAGTTTTAAAGCTTTCATTACACCCGAGCAACGCCAGGCTATACTGCTAGTCTAACATATTTATGGGGTTGTCAGTGATACCAATCATCCAAACCTCCTAAATAATAGTAAAAATTTAACAACTTTTTATTTTTGTTTCCATTGGGAATCTAACTTGCTATTTTCTATGCACTGTTTCTCCTCAGGATGTTGATGATCATGGCTCTCCACAATTTCCTGTTTTTTGTAGCTCTTAATAAACTATGTCTTTTTGCTATCTCTTGTAACTCCTATTTTGTCATTCACTTATAAAAAGTAATTATCTAGGTGATGTACTCCTTTCACCTGTCCCTCTTGCCTCTAAAGTCTTGTGGTCATCAGATTTTCTAAGCCCACTATCCTCATTATGAGTATGAGAAATTTCAGTTATCACTTTCTAGTTCTAAGTATAACTGTGCTTTTTGTTTCCATTTTCTCTAAAACTGTCATTACTCACATGTTGCCTCAAGTCTCTACTTCTTCTGCAACGAGACTGCCACTTCATGCCATAGAGGATGACTGATATTACCTCACAGTTCAATACTTTTTTTTTCTTTATTTACAAGTAATAAAAAAAAGTACAGGTTGTATTCAATACTGCTTAATTAAGACAATAAATGAAATATATACACATGAATGGTTTTGAATAATTGGAGACTCTCTTGCCTGTACACTACCCATATTTAAGTAGAGCATGATATATATATATATATATATATATATATATTGTGTATTTTGGCAGAATTTTTTCATTAATGCAGGTTTCATTGAATAATATAGACAAGTTTTGTCTATTAATTTTGTGTAGGATCCGTTCATACCGTCTGATATACTTGATGGTGATATCGTTGAAAGACAACAAAAAATCACAGTAATTGTTGATTTTTTTATCGGGTCTAAGCTTTCGGCTCACATAAGCCATTATTAATAATTATTCTTTGATAATGGCTTATGTGAGCCGAAAAGTTTAGACCAAGATAAAAAAAATCAACAATTACTGTGATTTTTTGTTGTCTTTCAACGATATCACCATCAAATATATCAGACGGTATGAACGGATCCTACACAAAATTAATAGACAAAACTTGTCTATATTATTCAATGAAACCTGCATTAATATATATATATATATATATATATATATATATATATATATAGAGAGAGAGAGAGAGAGAGATAAATAGCTAACCTAGAGCCGACAGACCTACCAAGGTTTCACCAAATGGATCGTCAAGGCAAGGTGGCTAATTAGTTTGTTTTTTTCTTTCGACTAGTAATTTGACTTATGTTCAAGTGCTTAGTTTTTTTTTTTTTTTTTGTTTCCATTTTTTTTCCTTCCGCGTTTATACTCAGCGGGTTTTTTGAGATGTGTTCAAAGATAAATTCACAGTTATATATATATATATATATATATATATATATATATATATAGGAGAAAGAGAGAGAGACACCCACACACAGACCTCCTACAGGGATTTTTGTTTTGCATATTTCCTTTATCTACAACTATATCGTGTTGAATACACTGGTTCTCATCCGATCACCGAAGTTAAGCAACATCGAACCAGGTCAGTACTTAGATGGGTGACCATTTGGGAATACCAGGTGCTGTAAACATAGGGACCAAGAATGATCCACTGTTTCTCCAGGTTTGGGGGTTGGGCGCACAGCTAACAACCCTGCCCCATAAAAAACAGTTTGTTGTGGAAACAGTAACAAAAAGTTCCTGCCCTACACACCATTGGGTGTACAAGGGTGAGATGATGATATTTCCTTTTATCCCTGTGATGGTGTCATGCACAGGTTTCTTTTTAAAGAAATTCCGTTTTTTTATTTTTATTCAACCCCCACCTATACTTTAGAGCAATTTATGGACAAGTTATATAAAGCTTGTCTGTCCCTTCTTTCATTTGCATTCAAATCATCTGAAGATCACATGAGCATGAAAGCAACGTTATGACTAGAGCCATACTTTCATATGATTTGTCGTTGTTAAATGTTTTTTGCTCTGTCTAGGCAATCTAGGCTTTGAGCAATTTACTTTACTGAGGAGGTAAGTTTGCCTTTATGCCTTTTTTTTTTCAGTATTGTCATTTTTGTTCAAGACTTAATCAGGATAAGAGGTTTACATTTTGACAAGTTGTCTGTTGGTTCTACCAATGATTTTGTTTCTTATTTAAAATTCAGATATATATATATAAAAGCATGAAATCACAATTCATCATGATAGATGGTTTGAGTCACCTGCTATTGTCCAAACTGCTGATCATGAGACTTTGTCCAGAAACAAAAATAAACCCAACATCGTACAAAGCACAGGTTAGCTCTGAGCAGGTTTCTATGACAGAAATTAGTTACCTGCCCAAGCAGATGTATGTACGGAAAATGTGTGTGTGTGTGTGTGCATGACTATCCAGAGGTTGGAGGTTAGAATTGCCCAACATGTCCCGGGCTAGGTGCACAGACATGAGCCAGTGATATCTGGGTGTTCACAGATTCCTGCCTCTATTATCAGCGAGCACTCATTAAATTCCAATACTTGCAGGGCTATTTAATCTCCTGAGGTTTTCTCTGTGTTGTACAGGGCATAGAACAGACTCCACTTAAATATATTGGAGTATGTTATTAATATGAAAAGATCTACCCTGGGCATGCAGAGAGAGCTTAAGCAAAAATTAGCTTTGTTCAGGGAAGCTATGAACTAACTAGAAAAATTTTTTCTTTTTTTTTTACTCCCCTGCATTCCTCAGTTAGTTTTAACTTCAGTTGCTTAGTCTTAATTTACTGATTATTTTTTCTGAAGAAATGTTGGTTGAAAGGTGCCTTAAATCTTAATTTTGGTGATACTTTTTTAAAAATGTATTATAGCCTGGTGTGATAATGGAAACATGTTGAAATATATATATATAATCGCCTTAAGATACCACTCATGGTTGAAACCTGGATAGCGAAATAACTCATTTAAAAATGGAAAATATTCAAAAGTTCTACAATATAATTTTATCGAATACTTTTTAATACAAATGTGTACTGGTCTCACCTATTATGACCAAAAACTAAGTATTAAACAATCAATATATTATATATATAAAAAACAACTTAATATACAGGTGTGATAGGTAAATTGTTGCCATTTTACATTTTTAATTTGTATATGGACATTGTTTTGCATTTTGTCAGCAGCACAGTGTAGTAGAACCAGTTCGGCATTGTCTGTGAGAAAAGAAGGAACATGACATAATTCACTCCATCAGAAATTTAGAAATGGTATGTTGTACTAATTGGCATTCATCCTAGAATCTCCACTACAAACATTTCCGAGTGTTTGGTTTCCAATCGAAGGACAGTGCAGTGGATTCAAAAACAGTTGGATGAGTCTACTGTTGATTACAAATCTATGGTAGGTTGGAAAACTCATTCTGACAAGAACTAACAAATTTGTTGTTGAGAGCCTTAGACTCAGCATGGAGGCCTACAGGAGACCTGCTAGGGGAGGAAATGCTAACTTGGCTAAAGTAGGTAGCTAATGAAAACTATGTCTGGCAACATGACTCTGCACCATGCCACATAAGCAGGAGAACCCAGTCTTGACTGTCAGACAATTTCTGCGACCATGTCACCCCTTACATCTGGCCACCTAACCCCCCTGACTCCAACCCCCTTGATTATTATATGTGGGGTGCAGTTGAGCGAGAGACCAACAAAACTCCTTGAATTACCAAAAATGAACTGAAGGTAAAGATCATAGCAACATTTACTAATTTAAACAATGAGACCATACAGAAGAGTTTCAAAAGAGTTTGAGTTTTGTTTAATGGAATATCAACCTCTGTGGATTATTTAATGCCAAAAAGGCAGGGTTTTAAGGTATTTTTTAATGTTCAGTTACAGTAAGAAGGTTGATTTAGTCAGATTTTTTTTTCATTTTAGAAAACTGAAGATGTCTTCTAGTTTTGTAATCAAAAATGGTTTGCTGAGTATCATTTTTTTTCCTTCAAAAATGTTTTATGGCAATAATTTTTCCTTCAAAAATGTATATTTTTCTATAAAAGTCTATTTTTATGTGTATTACTATTAAAGTTTATTTTTATACTTTCATCGTGTTTTGACCTTAGTTTGGGGGTTAACTAACAGGTGCTACCACTCCGGGTCAGGGAGGACCTGGGAACAACAGCAATTTAGAGGTGGTTCCATGCTCCTCACAACCTCCCAATCAGAGGCCTTGCTGCTGGATGCAGTTTACCATCATGCCCAGGACTGAGTTGCAGAAGATTCTGAAGTTATCTTGCGTCTATGAAGCCAATGGCAATTCTATTGAATAAATTTACTCTTTAGTATTTCAAAATATTTTTGTGCAACTTTGGTAAATATATCTGTTGAAATGAGATATCAGTGTAATTTTTATTTTTGCGTAATTTAGCTGACAATTCATCCACTGCATCCTGTATTTACACTCATATCCCCACCCCCGCATCGCCAGAGTCCATGTTTACTTTCACTGCTGTCATTGACAAAGTAAATAGGTAGTTACTATTTTTTAGTTTTTTTCTGTTTTAGTACGTCAACCAATTGCACTAACTTTAACCTTTCAGTGAAACTCTGGATCTATCACATTTTTATTTTGCTTATTCAATTTTAATCAAAGAAAAAGAAGCAATCATTTCTTCTATTCATGGAATTCATAAAAGCCACTAAAAGAAGGGAAAAAATTCAAAGAAAACATCGACTTGGAATGTTGCTTTCCATGAAGAAAGAAGGAAATAAGCTAATTGTTTAAGGGAATCCCCATAATGCATAATTTCTGGCTCTTGTCAAGGTTTACAATAAGAGTAACAGCTTTCTGCTATCTTGGCATATAAAAAAAGTGACAGAGAATTGTTTATTGAATTTCACACTCAATCATTCTCTTCTCTGTCAACCATAATAGCAACGACAAAACATTTTGTCAAGATATGTAATAGCAAGGGAGAAGTTGATTCATGCCTTTTCAAATGACATCAGAGCAAAATCAATATAAACCTCATCAGTCAAAATTTGAAATCATTAAATGGGAAAGGTATTATATTTTTCATATTGTTTTTTTCTTTAAACGTATGCAACTTGAGATTCTCGGATTCATTTTCTATGGCTGATCCCTTTGCAGATTATTTAAATCCAGAAAATATTTTTAGTTTGGAATAATTTTTCTTTTGAGATAATAATAAATTAGTAATACAAGTCTTACTAATTAACCCATAGCAATGGGTAGAAGAAGCAAATTCATACTTTCCCCATGAGTATTTTCATGTAAGTGAATATAACAAGCCCAACAAAAATTAGATCTTGGCTCTCTGAATAACAATTCCTAGTCATTACCCCCTACAACACCTGGTATTTCCAAATGGTCACCCATCTCGATACTGACCACACTCAATGATGCTTGATTTCGGTGATTGTAAAGAAACTGGTGTTTCAATAAGATGTGGTCAGAAACCACATTGCTAACAACGGTGCATAAATGGTTTTTAACTCACATCAAAACTAAAAAGCTTCATCCAAGAAATGGCAATGGTTTGAGGCATGAGCAACAATATATTTGTTTTTGCCTTCTTTAAAATTGCTCGACAGTTGCAGGTTTTGAAAATCACATGACCCTCATTTATATCATACATCCAAGGCTGATAACTACAGGCAAAGAAAAACAACAATATATTGTTGAAAAGATAGACCTGAAAAGACTTTCTATGACTTGAAGATGAATTGGTAATGCAAAGCTGGTGAGGAAAATGTCAGATTTAACAGGAAAAGACTTTAGCAATAAACGATGATTTACTTTAGGTGATCATTCTCTTTCTTTGCCTCAAGAAACTGCTTTTTAAGTGAAAAGAAAAACAACATCTCAATGTCTAAATAAAATCATTAGTAGATGAAAACTATTACAAGCACTGACATAGGTTACCTATCCCTTCTAATCATGTTTCACACTGTAAAACAAACATGCTCAGTATGTCCATATAAAGTGTTCCAATAATTTGAATAAAAGAAGATTGGTGTGTGGGGGGGGGGGGGAGAAAAGATTTGCCAGGAAGAAACAACCCAGGCCCGGGAGGCGGGGGGCATGTAAAATAAACATATTTTCTTCAACTGTAGAAGAACAGATATAAATATTTTTTTTAAGTATGTGTTTTTGTCCATTTATGTGTACATATTCTTTTGGGAATATTTCGTACTCATACAAATGTTAGGTTTTATCTTCTTGGGTGTTCAACTGTTGTGTAAAGTGACTTGAAACATAACTCAATTCTCTCGCTGATTAAGTAATTGTGTTGGATTAAATTTAAAGAAAAGGAGATTAAAAAAAAAGGACAAAAGTAAAAAAAAATAGAAAAACTTTATTTACTAATTGAAGAACTGCAAAAAGAAGAAAAGAAGAAAGTAAAGATAGAGAAGAGGTGGAAAGAAAAAGGGGAGAAGGGGTGGAAAGAAAAAATAGGAAAGAAGAGGAGTGAAAAGGGGAGAAGAGGAGGAAAGAGAATTAGGGAGAAAAGAGGAAATAGAAAAAAGGAGCAGAAGAGGAGGAACAGAGAAGAGGAGTAGAAGAGGAGGAACAGAGAAGAGGAGTAGAGGAAGGGAGGAAGAGAGGAGAAGAGGAGGAAGGGAGAAAAGAAAGATAAAGGGAAGGGGAAAGACAAAAAAGATAGGAAGAGGAAAAAAGGGAGGGAAAGGGATAAAAGAGGGAAAAACAGGAGAAAAGTGAAAAAAAAAAAAGAAGAGAGAGAGAGAAACAGAAAAGGGAGAAATAAAGAAAAGACTTCTGTGGAGAGCCACGACCACCTACATCCTGTAGCAAAATAGCATTTTTTTTCTTAAATAATATTCCTATTTGTAAAGAACTGTGAACACATTTTTAAGAACAAGGTTTTTACAGTTTATTTCATTAATTTTTATTCAAGTATTGTGTGTGTGTGGCCAACATTTTAGTCAGAGAGTAAAAAAAATAAATAAAATAAAAATAAAAACAGCAGCAACAAAATCCTGGTTCATGAAACTAATTCTGACTTCTCCAACAGAAGTTGAGACGACTAACCAATATTCTTCAAATAACAACAATATGCACAAATTGAGAAGAATTTCTCAAAGAAAATCGAACAATAGTGCTCTAACTGCCTTTCTGCGTTTCCGTTCTCGTAAGGATTGTCCTATAAAATGTCTTCTAAAGAAACTGGAATCAAGGTCAGTAAGAGTTGGAGCAGAGAGACGCATCCGAAAATGGCCGTTCAGGACATTCAGAAACTTACATAGATAGGCATGAGATTAAGGATGGAGGTTAAGTGCCCTCCATAAAGATTAGCTTATTTTTCAGGGTTTAGAACGAGATTAATATCACCCAAACCAATATAAAATCACCAACTTATTAGATTTCTTTATATTTCAATTGACAGATCAATATTACATGCCAATTGATATAGGTTTATCATTGAAAAAAAAGAAAAAGAATTAGGTTATTTGGTCTGCTGATGATCTTGATAAAAGAAAAAATATGTTCAGTGTCATGTTCAACAAATACTTGAATTCCAAATAAGAATAAAAGAGTCTTCATTGGTTCTAAGCTTAATTAGTTGCCATCTTGAGTCAGATAATAGAGACTGAGATGAGGAGGTTGGAACTTTTATGTCTACAGAAAGTCTAGGAAGATCATTAATGTACTAAATTAGTCATACCAAGAACAGATCATTATTTAAGAAAATGAACATCTGTTCTCTCGTACAGTAGAAAGAGTGTGTGTGAGCAGGGGGTGAATTTAAACTTAAATAAAGTAAGAAGTTTTATCAGAATATGGTCAATCTGAACAAAATGGAACAATATAAAACCCAAATGCGTACATAGATAAAGAATAAAAGGTTATATCAAGAATATCAGTCAAAATTTTAACTTTTTTCATTGATTAGATATTTTTTTTTGTGCATACCAGTCTTTTTTTTTTTTTTAGGATACGCATTGTGACACAATGGATATCAACTTGGAATGAGAAATCGGGAAGCTGAGTTCAAATTCCAGTTGAATTTATCACATTAACTTGCACACAAATACCCTTGGGAAAGGTATTAATCCGGCTCTTCCCTCCAGTTATGGGTTAACTAACAGGACAGATTAGGTTCTATAGCCTTGGTTGGCAACCAGTCTACTGCAGAAAGTAATGGCAACCTACAGCGAGATAATTTTCTGCCCAGTCAGTCATGTCTCTTTCAAGACATGATTGACCAAAGCATGTATCATGTATAGCACTTACTGGCTGACTGAATATAATAGTTGAAAACATGATTAGGGCTTCTGCTGAGCATAAAGTGGGGGATCAGTTTTATATTGTTATGAAGTAATAAACTGATCCCCTACTTATTACTACTTAATAATATAATACATCTCTTCCCCCTCTAGCTATGAGACAAATAACAAAACAAATTGGGTTCTAAAGCCTTGGCTGGCAACCAGTCTACAGCAAACAGTAATGGCAATCTTCTGTGGGATAATCCTCTGCCCAGTCAGTCATGCCACTGACCCGTCTGCTATGACACCTAGCCAATATTTGTTGTAGATGCCTGCCCAGGCACATTTGTGTTTGTCCCAAATCCACAGAACCCAGCAGTGTTGAGAGCAATGATGAAGTTTTAGCGAAAATAGGAACAAAACGGGTACATACTTAACCCCAGAAAGACACAGTTGAAATTTCTAGAGTGCATAATGAGAAAAGAGGGTTTGGAAAATTTGACACTTACAGGATATCTTGAAAACAAGAGGGACATATAAAAACGACATGTCACCTATTTAATAAGATTGACCAAATGGCTGGCAGAACATGACAAAAAAACAAAATTTACTAAAAGTTACAAATGATAAGAAATTGTGGTGAGCCAAAATTAACACCGTCCCCAAGGAGCATCGCAATTAAAAGTAGATCTTTTTTGGTGTTCTGACACAAAGTCTAAAATATAATTATTTTTTCACTATATCCTTTCCTTGAAGATTACACACTAAGATGAAATCCAAATCTCAATCTCTCTCTAAAGACCTCACCTTAAAGTGGCTTCATTTAAATATACCTCGAAACGACAAATTAGGAAGCTGAGTTCAAATTCCCGTTGAATTTGTTGCATTCACTTATGTGCAAATACCCTTGGGAAAGATATTAATCCGTCTCTTCCCTCCAGTTATAAGTTAAATAATAAAACAGATTGGATTTAGCCTTGGCTGACAGTCAGTCTACCACAGAAAGCAATGGCAACCTACTGCGAGATAATCTTCAGCCCAGTCATCTTTCGAGACATGATCACCCAAGTGTGTATAACATATGGCACTTAACTGACTAGCTGTAAACATGATTAAGGCTTCTGCTGGGCATAAAGTGGGGGATCAGTTTTGTACTGTTATGAAGTAATAAAATGATCCCCCACAAATTACTACTTAATAATATAATAAATTTCTTCCCTTTCTAACTATGGGTTAAATAATAGGACAGATTGGGTTCTATAGCCTTGGCTGGCAACCAGTCTACCACAGAAAGCAATGGCAACCTACTGTGGGATAGCCTTCTGTCCTCTCAGTCATGTCTCTTTCAAGACATGATTGCCCAAAGTGTGTGTCAGTGTATCCCGTATGGAACTTAACTGACTGACCCATATATAACAGGTCAGTAACTTTTTGGAGAGTGAGGGCCAAAAAGCTACATAGAGTCATGGAGGACGGCCAAACAGCTATGACTCCAGTGTCATGGAAAAGAACCATGTTATTAAACATGTGAATAAATTTTCTATGTGTTTGAAGAAAGCAAAGATTCAATATAATTTAATATCTGACAGGAATTTTATGAAAAAAAAAAAATTACATCTTAAAAATAAACGTTTCATAAACCAGTATTGAAAAAAAAATCCCATTAAAATCGGTTGAAAACACTATTTTATATTCATTTAAAAGTGCCTGAAGCAATTTTGTAGAAAAGCACTATGTATTAGTACCCAATGTTACTTATCCTGCCACTGCATCTGGCCACCCTCTATTAAAGTTACCCTTTTAGTCTCTGTCAATAGGAGAACAACACAAAATGTCACAGTCCAGCAAGCAAGACAGAACAATCATTTACAAGAGTTACATTGTTCGAATCGTTGTCTTCATCTTTGTTGTTATAGTCACAATACTTCAGCCATTGCATATTCCAACTTTCTTCAGATGATTGGAATTTTGAACTGAACCCTTCATTTTGTTCACTAGGGTAGATTGTTCTAGTTCCATGAGTCATGCCTCTTCTAGATGCCTCAGTTATTTTAACTCAACTCTTTGGGTCAAGTCACTGGATCTGACCAACACTTTTATCCACTGGGCAATATATCGTCTCGGAAATCGAGACAAATAAGACAACCCAATGCAACACAGTGCCATGAGCAGGACATGGCAACATGCCAATCCAATGAGAAAGACTGAACAACATACAATAGTGCCATGATTGGAACTGTACACAATGGCAGAAGAAAGTAGTGCATGAACAAATTTGTTTACAGAGTGCTTTTGAAGTTCTCAAAATAGCATAAGGTTACAAATCTCGGATACCCCCATTAGGGGGTATATCCATCTCCCCATGGCAACATGATGTGACACAAGACGGACACATAGCCATTTCAGAAATAATGATCTGTAAAAATTGCTTTCTCATATGACTCATCTAAATTAACTATTACCGTTCTGTATTAGTTCCCTTTCAACTGTGTATGGCAGACCTTCAACTGCAGTTTCCTCGTTTCCAATTTCATTTTTACTCTTGGCATAGATGGAAATGATAATACAAACACTATATGGTTGACTGATCAGAGATGCCATCAATAACAGGAGGAACAGTTTTCACTGATAAGAAAAAAAAAAAGAATGTTGACAAGAATGATAATCTGTATTTAGATCAACGGTTTTCAACTGGGTGTACCTATTGCTTCTTCATTTATACTTCTGAACAGGTTAAGAGGCTCATTGAACAGGTTAAGAGGTTCATCCTTTGTTCCTTGTTTAGGATGTGGTTTCCAGCTTTCTCTTTTCCAATCTTCTCACTTTGGTTTCTTTCTTTTTTTTTTCAATTGGAGTAGATAGATCTATCTATCGCCCGGTTCACACTCCACTCACGTATATTGAACAGGTTAAGAGGCTCATCCCTTGTTCCCTGTTCAGGATGTGGTTTCCGGCTTTCTCCTTTCCAATCTTTTCACTATTATGTAGCCCCCTGCACATCAGTGGCATTACCGCCTTGCTCGGGGTGATATGATTAAAAAAAAAAAGATAAAAAAAAAAAAAGAAAAACTTACAAAATTTGAAGCCGATCATTAGCATAAACAAAAAAATAAAAATAAAATAAACCATTTAAATGTATCAGTACTAATGTGGAAAAGAATGAAGATTTTCAGTAATATATACATATTATTTGGAACGCACCTGAGTTGGCCAATCGTGAAAAGCAAAGGAATGATATTCTAACATATGGTGAAGAGGGCTAAGAACCACCATATCAAATAGATATCAACAAATTTAGAGTTTTACTCAAAGCAGTTATTTAAATAGGCAATCATCCTAATTATTACAAGAAGCAGGTTTTTTTTTTTATCTATGATCATTTATTTCATCTTTATGCAAAACAACCTGAATATTTTCTAATATAATGAAATATTTTATTTGAAATCCAGACCTTATTAAAAGAAAAAAACAAAAACAAAAAACAAAAAGAAACACATCCAGGAAAAATGTGTAAAATATTCTAAGATTCTCTCTGCTCACAGCAATCTGATCTTTTGATTAACCAACGAAACAATTACTTCTGGTGTCTTCGCTCAGTTGCCTTATTGCAAGATGTGAGCCGAGCCTGGGGAAAAATGGCATGAAATTTATCTTTTAATATGGGAAGAACCCTGACCAAAATTTATGAAAGATGTAAATATTAGCTTCTCTTAATAAGAACTTCATAAATAAAATGTTATTAGCTTTCTAAATATCGATAAAGAGAACTTTTTCCCACCCACCTACAAAATATTTCTGAAAGATGCCATGTTCATATCCTACCAAAGACCTGTCAATATATCTGCTATGTTATCATTCACCAACACTTTGGTGTTGGATATCAGTCAAACTAAATTTCAAACGAACAAATTTTGAGAATACTTCACACAGATTTGCTTTGAAATTATCAGAGTAGTAAGCATACAATGGGGGGGCACTCTCTCAGCTTTTATCGAACCAAACAATGAAAACTCACATTGTATGTCTATTCTTATATTCTGGCATACACAAATGCTGGTTAAAGGTTGGCTGCCTCCTTACAAGGAAACAAAAAGGCCAAGTTCAACATCACGGTGAGAAAATAAAAACACAAATTTTGTCTTGAAAGTATTGTGCTGTTTATTGCAGGGATTCGCTTGTATGGTCAATGTGCATCAGAGGGGGATACGTGAACACAACTTCTGCCAATTCTGATATCTTAGTCTAACAAAACAGCTTTTGCTCTATAAGCCTGAGATTGAAAATCATCAACATCCGGTTTGTTGTCACTTATTCCCACATTTCATTAATATATCTATTTTATTCTTTTTGAGTTATGTGGGTGACCACTTTTGAAGACTCCATTTCATAGACTATTGCTGGACACAAATAGGAAACACTTAAAATTAAGATAAAACTCACACATCGTTCCCTCCAATGATAAGTCTCATAATGCTTTATTTGAATGTTTTTGATGGTATTGTAATTACCGTATATTAGTTTACATAGAATTTTATTTTAGGTTTTTGATACTATAAATTTTCTAAATTTCCACGATTCAGTTTTTTTTTTTTTTTGCAGGTCATTTTCAATGAAATACATTGCAAAAAATCTTTCTACAAAAATATATTATAAGTATAGGATTATGTAGGAAAAAACTGTTGATACTAACACGTGTGGTTGAACATGGATCTCCAGACAACAAACGTATCTGTTTAATGGGTTGCTACTGGGATCATGTGGCCATAAATATTGATATATAAAGCACTCAGACAGAAGTATTCTGTGTATTCTACTGTTTCACAGAATTATTGTGTATTAGTCAAAGGATTTGTTAGTACATTGATTTTAGGCAAAGATACTGAAATATAACTCACAAATAGCAAGTTACTGAAAGTTCCCTTCAGATTAACATTATGATTGGTTGTTGGTTAGTTGTTTTGATGGTATATCAACCTCGGCGGGTTATTTATTGCCAACTAAATTTTTTTTTTTTAATTTATTTATTGCTGGTAATATCTTAATCTTTCAACAATTTATTGTTATTTTTATGTAAGTTTCATGTCTAGTAATACTTTTTTTTCTTTTCGAGTATCAAGATTCATTGGGATTTTTTTTTTTAAGGGCAGGGTCCTCAAGTCCTACCCTGTTATTTAATCCATAACTGGAGGGAAGGGACGGATTAATACCTTTCCCAAGATTTCTCTTTCCGAGCCGATATCCACTGCACCACAATGTACATCTGTCACTAAGCGCTTACAGCACCTGGTATTCCCAAGTGGTCACCCATATAAGTACTGACCAGGCTCAACGTTGCTTAACTTTGGTGATCAAGCGAGAACCTGTGTATTCAACGTGATATGGCTGTAAGCACGCACATTTGTCACTAAACGCTTACAGCACCTGGTATTCCCAAGCGGTCACCCATCTAAGTACTGACCAGGTTCAACGTTGCTTAACTACAGTGATCGAGCGAGAACCGGTGTATTCAACGTGATAGGCCGTAAGCATTAACGTTATGAAAACCAGTGTTATAGAAGTGATGATGAAAATGTTCACATTAATGTTATTAAATATACGTTGTATAATTTTCAAAAGAATATCAGTCTGTAAGTTTATGCAGATAATGAAACCATTCCTCAGCATTTGTCTATACTTCTGAGAGGTCGTAGTATAAACATGGCAATAAAGATGAGGACATCAGTCTGAACAGTATAAATAATGCAAACCTTTTCTTTGTAATAATACACTTGAAATAATGTCACTAAAGAAATACATAAGCATAACTTGTATAATTTTGAAAGGAGTCATTATCATTCCACAACTTTTTTCAGATTATTAAACTCAATCATTATAATTATTTTTTGGATACAAATATACTTTATATATCCTTGATATATTTTATAGAAATATACTGTTAATGATGTTACCATAATAATACAGTACTGTGCCAAAGTATCAGGACCAGAACTATTTTATCTTTTATGAGGCATCAAAATAAAGTTTCAAATCACACTGATAGTGTGCAAATATATTAGGACAGGGGTGATTTTCCTAAAAACCTCACTGAAATTCAAATGCAGGGTGAAAAGCCAAATAAATTGCCAATAAATATTGATTATCTAAAACTAGGTGTGAAAGAAATGTATTAAAAAGAAGTTATATTAAAATGTTTTCTTATTTTCTATTAAACAAGTTATTTTGAAACTACTCGTTATTCTATTATCCTTGGATACGGCTGACTTTTTTCTTATTCCCTCCTCTCGAATTGATAAATCTAATGTTACTTTGCAAGACACACTTTGGGAACAAATACAAGCTGCTTGGAAGGAGATACCATTAGATACATTAAAGAAGCTTGTGATGTCAATGCCTGACAGAATGAAGGCTGTGATCAAAGCGAAAGGCTATTATACTAAATATTAAATTTATTTTGTAACAAGTATTTTTTCTTGTTAAAGCATTTATTGAGTAAATCAAATAAAATTACTTTAATTAAATTGCTTATTTTCTGTCAATATGCCTTATAAAAAATAAAATAGTTCTTATCTTAATACTTTTGCACAGTACTATCTCTATATATATATATATATATATATATATATATATATATATATATTAGTCATCCGGATACAAGTCTGTTTCACTGTATCACAGCTCATCAGTGTGGCTAGACACATCCACTTGCTTCTGGCCAGGATCGAAACTCAACCGATTTGGTGTCAGTCAGAGTCGCTACTCCCTAGGCCATCAGTGCATGGAACCAGAGAAGGGAAATTTTAACGTCTTGTATATAAGTAGTATATATATAAAATGACTAATTAAATTGTTTATTTTCTGTCAATATGCCTCATAAAAGATAAAATAGTTCTTGTCCTAATACTTTTGCACAGTACTGTATATCTTCGATAATTCAAATTAACAAACAAGGTGTTCTTAACAATACATTTGCTGGATGAGAAGAGCTATCATTGCCCTAAGAGTTTTTTTTGGACTATCAAAGGAATTCATTTTCTTCTTACAACCATAACACTTTGGTTGCTTCATTCTAAAGTGTTTCTCAAGTGTATAATTTGCATGAAAAGAGATGGCAAGAGTCAATGATACTTGTCTATCTTTTTTTCTTCTTCTTCTTCTTACACCATTGATGAACATTACCTGAAAAGAATAGGAAAAAAAAAAACACAAAAAGATTCCTCTTTTCATAAGTACACCTAACAAAGAGCAGTATTGTGTGTGATAGGCTGCCTTGCTGAATGAACTAAGAGTTTTTATGAAAAGATGCACATAGCAAATCGGCATGCATAATATGCACAATACAGAAACGTAAGGAAAAAGGGAGAAAATAGCAAAAGCTCTAAATAGAGTCGTCTATTTTCTACTTGCTGCAATACTTATATATACATAAAAGATGATATATAAAAATGACTTCTACGTCATTTTAAGGATAATTTCTGACTCCCTCTTCCAACAATCATATAAAGAACACCCTGTTCATTAATTTTACATTTTTTGACCCTTTAAATGATTTTCCAACCCTACTTTTGATAAAATTTCTCGTTTATTTCCAAATGAGAGAAGTTCACATCCCCCTGATTATAAAAACCTACCCCTGTATTAGGGACCTAAGAGTAGTTGGCAAATGACAAAAAACCTTTCAAAGAACAAAGTCACTTTTATAAGCAATTCTTAAATGACGTTTGTAACAAAAAAAATATCTAAAAAGATTATAAAATTGGATAACATCAACAACGACGTGATTATTCTCAGCTTTTGGCAAGTCAAAAAATGATTGCAGCAGCCTTGACTCCCAGGTTTTATCTCCAGGTACGGACATTGAAACTTCCATACTTTTTGCTAATGCCACTAAAAGTATTTCTTTTAAATTTTAATTTAACTTCTAAGAGATTTGCTATCAGATTTATAAAGCTTGAATTTTGCAGAAAGTATTTAGATGTTCAGTGGTGCAAGTCCCGTTGATCAGAACATGATAAAAATTGTATAAGACAGCAAATTTAAGTCACTTAAATAAGCATTTAAACAAGAACTTAAATGTAAAGTCAATAGTCATCGCCTATGTCCTATGTAACCTGCATCCTCTCTCTCATGCTCCTTTCTCTGTCCACTCCATTCTCATCAGTATTCTTGTCCTTCTCTTACCCACTTCCTGACACCCCCTATAACCTGTCACTCTTTCTCATAACTTTCTCTCATGCTCCTTTCTCCGTCCACTCCATTCTTATCAGTATTCTCGTCCTTCTCTTACCCACTTCCTGACACCCCTTATAACCTGTCACTCTTTCTCATAACTTTCCTATATTGTACAGTACACACACACACACATACACACACACAAATACTGCTACAACCACCAGCTTAAGCTGCTACTGATAAAGTAATGCTATAGACTCTCTCCTCCTACTCTTTCATTCGTTACTACTCTTCCGTTTGGCAAAGGTGAGAGAAAGGCTGAGGAGAGTAGCGTTTATAGATTATAAAAAGATAGAGGGGAAGGAAAAGCTCGTGTAGAGAGTAAGTGTGTTATCTTTCTTCAGTGGCGTAATGGATGGAGGAACTAAGTAACTAACTAAGGAAGGAACAAGTAGAATTATTATATGATTCCGTTTTCACAAAGGTGAGGGAAAGGCTGAGGAGAGTAGCGTTTATAGATTATAAAAAGATAGAGGGGAAGGAAAATCTTGTGTAGAGAGTAAGTGTAACAGACAGAGGAACTATGTAACTAACTAAGGAAGGAACAAGCAGAATTATTATATGATTATAACAGAGAACATTAACCGACACGTGTAGGCGAAAAAAGCTGTAACTTGTTGAAAGGTTACTGAAGTTCAAGACATAACGCTGCAGTTTTCTCTTTTGATTTGTCAGTAGTCTCTAGATATATCGGAGAAGAAGTAAACCAAATTTCGCAGCAATATTCGATACCCGGATTAAGTCAAGGAGATAATTAGACCTTACTTAATCCTGAAAAATACAGGATCTCCTAGAAGAGGTAATAAAGAGAAGTGAGAAGAAAACACTAGCCGTAAAATTTACGAAAACTGAAAATATATAATCATGCCCGCTCCTGTGCCCATTGTAAACAGAAAAGACCAACTGAGTAATGGCCAAAGGTGTAGAAGCCAAAAGTTTCGTTATTAGGTAGCAGGATACGACAACAAACAACAACTTTTTACTATATTGTACAGTACACACACATATACACACACACACACACACACACACACAACTACTGCTACAACCACCAGCTTAAGCTGCTACTGCTACGGTGATACTATAGGCTCTCTCCTCCTACTCTCTCACTCTTTACTATCGTTCCGTTTGCCAAAGGTTAGAGAAAAGGCTGAGGAGAGTAGCGTTTATAGATTATTAAAAGATAGAGAGGAAGGAAAAGCTCATGTAGAGAGTAAGTGTGTTATCTTTCTTCAGTGGCGTAACGGACGGACGAACTAAGTAACTAACTAAGGAAGGAACACACAGAATTATTATATGATTATAACAGACAACTTTAACCGACAGGTGAGGGCGAAAAAAGCTGTAACTTGTTTTGGTTTGCTCACAAACTCTACGGTTGAAAGGTTACTAAAGTTCAAGACAACGTTGTAGTTTTCTCTTTTGATTTGTCAGTAGTCTCTAGATATATCGGAGAAGAAGTAGACCAAATTTGGCAGCAATATTCGATACCCGGATTAAGTCAAGGAGATAATAAGACTTTACATAATCCTGAAAAATACGGGATCTCCTAGAAGAGGTAATAAAGAGAAGTGAGAAGAAAGCACTAGCCGTAAAATTAAAAGAACTAAGTAACTAAGGAAGGAACAAGCAGAATTATTATATGATTATTTAAAAAAATCTCTGGTATTAATTATAGCTAAATTAAAAAAAAAAAAAGCAGTTGTATTAATTATAAGTTTCCACTAATAACCCACTATTCCGTTTTTAGGAAAGCGTGAATTAATTGGCTAATGTGAACTCTTTTGTTAATAAATTGACCCACAGGTTCTCTCTATAATTGAAAATTTAGTCACACTGGGCTTTCAATAGTACCTCCCCAAAAACAATCCAGCATTCTTGCTATGCATTATCTATGATTTCTATTATCACTGTAAAGAAAAGCTTTGCACATGTAAAGGTCGAGATATAAATTTGGGGTTAATATTCATGGTTGATGTTTTCTTTCAATTGAACAATTTTCTTTTTTTGTTGTACTTAATGATATCCGTCAAGTAAAACTGAAATAAAATATTTCATGCTATTTCCAATAAGGCTCCATATTTCCTTGTTCACTGATGATTCAACATTTTATTCAAATTTTATTTTTCTCTTTTGTTGATTTATAATTTATTTCCTTAATTCCATTTTAAACATTTATTATTGCTTAAAGTATTTTCTCTCTTCAACATTAGTTCCAAAGACATTGGCACTTTTTCTCTTGTCTGCCAATGGAATCAAAGGCTTATCTAAATCAGTCATGTGAAGGTCTTGGATTAAATGGAGATTCTTTTTTGTTTTCCAAAAAAAGAAAAAAAATGAAAGAAAGGAAAAGAAAAAAGAGAAAGGAAAAGAAAAAGAGAAAGGAAAAGAAAAAAGAGAAAGAGAAAGGAAAAGAGAAAGAAAAGAAAAAAGAGAAAGAAAAGAAAAAAGAAAGAAAGAAAAGAAAGAAAGAAAGAAAGAAAGAAAGAAAGAAAGAAAGAAAGAAAGAAAGAAAGAAAGAAAAGAAAAGAAAAGAAAGAAAGAAAAGAAAAGAAAAGAAAGAAAGAAAAGAAAAGAAAGAAAGAAAGAAAAGAAAAAGAAAAAGAAAGAAAGAAAAGAAAAAAGAAAGAAAGAAAGAAAAGAAAAAGAAAGAAAGAAAGAAAGAAAGAAAGAAAGAAAGAAAGAAAGAAAGAAAGAAAGAAAGAAAGAAAGAAAGAAAGAAAGAAAGAAAGAAAGAAAGAAAGAAAGAAAGAAAGAAAGAAAGAAAGAAAGAAAGAAAGAAAGAAAGAAAGAAAGAAAAGAAAGAAAAGAAAGAAAGAAAGAAAGAAAGAAAGAAAGAAAAGAAAGAAAGAAAGAAAGAAAAGAAAGAAAGAAAGAAAGAAAGAAAGAAAGAAAGAAATAAAAAACACATTTAATATTCAGTATGCTCAAACCCACCCTATTAATATCCCTATAAATAAAGCTTTGCACACATGAAAGCTGAGATATAAATTGTGGGTTAATATTTATGGTTGATATTTTCTTTCAATCAAACAATTTTCTCTCTCTTTTATTTTTTTTTTACTTAATGATATCTGTCAAGTATAAACTTTAATGATATCCGTCAAGTAAAACAGAAACAAAACATTTCATGCTATTTTCAAGAAGACTCCATATTTTCTTTTTTACTGAACAATTCAACAACATTTTAGTTAATTTTTATTTTCTCTTTTGTTGATTTATAATTTATTTTCCTAATTCCATTTTAAACATTTATTATTGCTTAAAGTATTTTCTCTCTTCAACATTAGTTCCAAAGACATTGGCACTTTTTCTCTTGTCTGCCAATGGAATCAAAGGCTTATCTAAATCAGTCATGTATGAAAGTTAAGGTCTTGGATTAAATCAAGATTTCTTTTTTCCCCCCCAAGTAGAAAACAAAAAAAACATTTAACATTCAATATGCTTAGACTCAACCTATTAATATCAGCTCTTGGATTCTCACGGTTAGTGGTCAATGCATGACTTCCTGCGTTATTTGTGATGATGTCATCATATATTACGGCAGAAAGAACATTAAGAGCCGATATTTACGGGCTGGGATGAATGCTAAAAGGTTAGATTCTGGTCTTTTCATGATTGAATGTGCTTGGATTCAATCGGGACATTTGGAATTAAAAGGGACTTTCCATCACAAAATAAAATAAACGAGAAAACCGTGTTTGAAGTTTGTCGACTTTCGAAATGCCATAACTTTTTATCTATTTGAGATAAACCACTCAATTTTCTTTTAAGGAAGCTAAAAGCATTTACTTTAACAAACACACACTTACAATGGAAAACTCTGTCATATTAAAGCAAAGAATTTTAACATGTAAATTAAAATTTTATAAATGTAAAACACGAACTGAGCACCACTATAGCGCAAGTCTCTTCTATAAATACTTTCATGGCTTCTGCTCGGATGAGCTTAAGTCACTGATGCCTCCTCAACAGGTGTTTACCCGTGCAACCAGACTGGCAACACCCATTCACAGTCAGGTTAGCCAAATGCAGACGACAATTCTACTCCTGCAGCTTCCTATCTCGCACTTCCCGCCTGTGGAACTCACTCCCGTATTCTTGCTTTCCTGACGGCTACAACCTCCAGAAATTTAAATGCAAAGTTAATACTCATCTACTAACCACTGGCCTCTAGCTCTCTCCCCACCCCTGTATAACCTTCCCTTTCTCTCCACGTATGTATCTGTCATCGCACCTGCTTTCTAACTAGCTTGTACTCCTCACTCTTTTCTAATTAATCTTTTTACATTTATGTAACCCCCTGCACATCAGTGGCGTTTCTGCCTTGCTCAGGGTGAAATGATTAAAAAAAAAAATGTTTTGCTAAACAAAATAGTGACATTATGCTTCCCCAAGCTAGATAAAAGTTTTAAAATATGTCTAATGACAAACATGAGCTTGTACATATACACAATAATGAATTTTCATGAAAACAATAATATTTTGAAGAGATTAAAAGCAAAAAAAAAACGAATAAACTGACATGTTGTCATAAAGGTTATTATTATACACTGTTACTGTCAAAATCTTCTGCCCAGTCAGTCATGTCTCTTTAGAGACATGATCGCCCAAGCGTGTATCACGTATGGCACCTATACTGACTGACTGACTGTCAAAAATACGCGTGTCTCAAACCCTAACATTGGTTCAGACTCACTCACTGTCAACATAAACGCTAACTGCATTTGGCAAAAGATACCTTCTGCACCAACCCTCCACATGAGTCTGCACAGTCAGGAGCATATTCGACATCATTGAGAACCACAAGAATTTAGACGCTAGTAGCGAGTACCTGATGTTACAATCAAGTTGTTTTCTACATAGAAGAATGTTTGGTGATTACAATGGTATGCTTAACTAATTTTCACATAAATGGTAGAAAGTACCTTTTTGTACTGAGGTCCTCAATTTTATTAAATTTCTTTTTTGCTTTTAATCTTTTCCTATTATTATCATTATTCCCATCTTTATCTAAATTTCTGGGATGATGAGATTAATTATTGCTGGGATTATTAATTATTATTACAACATATATATATATTACACAACATATATATATGTTAGGGCGCCGCTCCTATTTGACTACAAATGGACTGTTCCCATTGCTATATATAGCAATGGTGGATTCTCTACAGGAGAGTCGTAGAGAGTCACTTGAGAGTCTCTAATGAGTCAGTGAAGAGTTAGTCGCACTTCCAGTGGCGTACCGGAAGTAATCACGAATACACACGTCTTACGACGGATTGGACTCTTGTATCTTTCTATTGTAAATATTACTAATCACTTCTGTACTTACTAACCGTCTTTCCGCGGAATACAACTTATATTCTGATTCTATTGTTGAGTTATTCATTATACTTGGCGACATAACATATATATTACACAACATATTAATTATTGCTGGGATGACGAGATTAATTATTGCTGAACTAATATATTCATCTTTGTTGTTACAAAGTTCTAATTTCAGGTTTGCTTGATGTAACAATACTAAGGATTAAGGCACTTAATAGTGAATTTGGTGACGTTTTAATTGAGAGTCCAATCCCTGGAATGAGTAGTACAGGTATACTTAAATACAGTCGAAGTAGTATTAGCAATAATAGAGCAATACTGGAAATGACAAATAACCAAAGAAGATATATCGCTAGACATGAATAGCGGAATGAGAACTATCTCCACCAGTGGAACGAATAAAAGATTCAGTTCAAAATTCCCTCCAGGTTATCTAGATCAGAGATTTTCAAACTGGGGGTCCGCAAGGATAAGATAAGGGGTCCTTGTATTAACTCATCACGTGAAATTCAAAGTATAAATTTTCAATGCCATTTTTTTTTTTAAAATCGTATCACCCCGAGCAAGGCGGTAACGCCACTGATGTGCAGGGGGCTACGTAATAGTGAAAAGATTGGAAAAGAGTAAGCAGGAAACCACATCCTAAACAGGGAACAAGGGATGAGCCTCTTAACCTGTTCAATAGACGTGGGTGGAGTGTGGACTGGGCGATAGATAGATCTATCTACTCCAATTGAAAAACAAAGTGAGAAGATCGGAAAAGAGAAAGCGGGGAAACCACATCCTAAACAGGGAACAAGGGATGAGCCTCTTAACCTGTTCAATAGACGTGGGTGGAGTGTGGACTGGGCGATAGATAGATCTATCTACTCCAATTGAAAAACAAAGTGAGAAGATTGGAAAAGAGAAAGCGGGGAAACCACATCCTAAACAGGGAACAAGGGATGAGCCTCTTAACCTGTTCAATAGACGTGGGTGGAGTGTGAACTGGGCGATAGATCTATCTGGATATTTATTTTTACTTATTAATGTTATCAAATGAAAATTTAAATTTATGATTTAAAGTAAGCTTAAAACCAGTTTTTTCTCCGTTAATGCAAAGCTATAAGCTATTTTTAGTAAAGATTTATGTATAAATTTCATAAGCATTTATAGTGGGTCCCTAGACTAAAACTTGAAATATGAAGGGGTCCATAAGTCAAAAAGTCTGAAAACCCCTGATCTAGATTGACAAACACTGGAAGAAATATAAAAGAAACCAATAACAGAAATGCCATGAAAATATCAACAAAAGACATAACATGAATCTAACAAAATAATTTAAACAACAGACATATTTACACACAAACTGATTTACTCGAATTTGATTAGCATCATAACAACATTTCAGTCACTGTATTACCCTTCTTCAGTCATCTATCATAGTTGGTAATATTCTGGAAATTTTTAATTTAATCTTTCATGCAATCCAATGGTAAGAGTGTTCTCAGTTCCCTACTCGAGAATAACACACACCAGTTCATTTTTTAGAATTAATTTGTGTTTATGATATTGTCTACTTCTTTTTCTAATCAATGTTACTTTTTTTTTTAACCAAAGATAAGGCTTAAGTGCCACTCAATGTAGAGGGATACTGAATGGGGATGTTGTAAAGACATATAGAAAGATGGCAAATGATTGTATATTATGAAGAAGTACAGGATAGATAACCGTTGATCCTTGGCTTGCAGCAGTTAAAATTGTAATGATCAGGAAAGCATGCCCTCAGGAGTTAAAAACTGTAGTAGTTCCAGGAAAGAGTCTGCCTGAGTGAAACTTATTATTTACCAAGGGAATATGAAGGGATTGAAGATAAACTGACAACCTTCAAAGAATTTCAAAATAAACTTCAAGAAAACAGGGTATGGTCACCAACAAAACGAAAGTCCTAAAATGCTAAATACAAGTCAGAGAAACTAAAATAAAACAAGTAAAGAAATTTAAATAACTGGGAATTGTTCTGACAAAGAATGGAAAGTACAATGTTGAGGTCCAAAGACACATTTCAAAAGCTAACCAGAGTAATGAGAGACAAGAAAATCTCATTGGAAACAAAGAAAAGAGTACTGGATTGCTATATCTGTCCTTCTGTATGGAAGTGAATGTGGGATGATCTCATCAAGAATGAAGGAGAGGCTTGAGGCAGCAGAAATGTGGTTTTACAGAAGGATGCTGAGGATACCATGGACTGAGCATGTAAGCCAGGGGTTTTCAAACTTTTTGACTCATGGACCCTTTTATATTTCAAGTTTTAGTCTAGAGACCTACTATAAACGCTTATGAAATTTATACATAAATTTTTACGAGAAATAGCTTATAGTTTTGCATTAACGTAGTAAGAACTGGTTTTAAGCTTAATTTAGACATAAGTGTTCAAATAAAATAAATTAATACTGCATGGTGATGCAAAATGTAACAAAATTGAATTTAAATTACTTTGAATTTCACGTGATGAGTTAATCAATGCACCCCTTAAATTATCCTTGCGGACCCCCTGTGGTCTGCGCACCACAGTTTGAAAACCCCTGATGTAACCAACAATGATTTGTTGGAGAGGATGCAAAAGAGAAGATAACATATTTAACATCAGGAGAAGACATATGAGGTTCCTGGAACAAAATGAGGAAGAAGGGCCTGGAGAATTTAATACTCATAGGATGGATAGAATAGAAAGAAAGAGAGACAGGGAAAAGCAGTGTGACATATACTTGATAAGCTTGAGCAAATGAATGGCAGAGCGGAGTTTAGGAGAGATACAGAGAAGAAATATATTGAGAGCGACAAGAAACAGAGCCAAGTGGAAGTCCATGATCACCTAGATCAGGGATTTTCAAACAGTGGTCCGCGAACTACAAAGGGTCCGCAAGGATAAGATAAGGGGTCCGTGGATTAATTCAAAGTATAAATTTTCAATGTCTGGACATTTATTTTTACTTATTAATGTTATCAAATGACCAAAGCTTGCACTATTGCCCATTACGTGTCAACGTTATTTATACAAAAAATTATTTTACACATGCAATAGCTTGATGTTCAAATTTACTTTTTTTTTCAGGGTGCAAGTGTCACCCATGGATAAATTTTCGATAAAGAGGCCCATAAGTCAAAATGTTTGAAAACCCCTGGTCTAGATTGTTCTCTTCTGCAATGAATATATGAAGATCTCTTCTATCTTATTGCCTTACGTTGAAACACTAGTTGCCACACAATCACTGAAGCTAAGCAACATTAAACCTAGTCAGTACCTAAATGCATGACCACTTAGAAATATCAAGCATTGTAAGCTTCTATGTATAGGTGGTATAATGTATAATTGCTTAGAATTGTTAATTGGAGAGCCTAGCTCTAATTCCAGGTGGTTTTGTTATCTTTACTTATGTAGAAATACCATTCAAAAAGGTATGAATCTACCTCTTCTTCCCCCAGTTATGGGTTAATCAGTAAGATTTGTATTATTAAACCATTATTATCTAAAAAAAAAAAAAATCTCACAGTTAAAAAATATTTTCTGGCTTTAAATAACCTGCGAAAAGTTGTTAAGACATAGAAAATGAATTAATCAATTACAGATTAAGCATGTCTTTAGGTTTATTTATATTCTCTAGAATATAAATGCTTAGAAACTACACTGGCCATAAAGTGAGTGGCTACTTTATGCAGTGATTGTAATCTAGAATTGATCACCCCTTTTATATCCATGTAATTTTTTTGTTTGTTAATCATATTCTGATTAATTAAGAATCCAGCTTTTCTCCACCAATTATAGGTAAATTAGTAAGACTTGTACTACTATATTATTATTATTAATATTATTATTATTATCTCTAAAAAAATTCTTACAACTTAAAACTATTTCCTGGATTTTATTTACTAGCCTTCCCACGTAGGCTGGATGTGACACATGGTCATTTTATAGTGGGAATTCCCGGCCATATAGCTGGGCCAAAAAATGTCTGTCTATTTTTCCCCAGTCGTAGTTCTACCCTTCTGCGGAACCACGACTGGGTTATTGCTCTCTGCTCGGAAGCAGAGAGCGCCCTCTACCCGAAAGCAGAGGGCTTGACAGTGTCATAGAGTCGTCAATATAATGACGAAAACACTGGATTTAAATGGCCTGCAAAGGGCCGATAAACTGTAGAAAGTTAATAAATAAATCAATTTCTATCTAGGTAATTTGTCACAATGGAGAAGTTATGAAATTACAATAAATATTGATAAAATTAAATCGTATAAGATATCCTCTAACATAAGCTGTAAAAACAGAATTGACTTTATTAACTGAAGAAACGATATCTGTTTTAAAAAAAAAAAATTCTCAATAATAATGACAAACTCTTAAAGTCTGGAGAATACAGTATCTTAAACATTGTGACAATAGCAAAAAGGACATTAATAACCAGATAAATGTGTTTAACAATGACGATTCATCAATTAAAAAATTCTAATTAAATAAAATTACTCAAAAACGGTTATTCAGCTAATGTTTAAATAATCACAGAAGTAATAGACATTAAACTTCAAATACCATTGTCAACCAAAGTAGACATCACTTCCAACTCTAAGGTACCGTGAAGG
This sequence comes from Ascarosepion bandense, assembly GCA_037127315.1. Classification (NCBI taxonomy): domain Eukaryota; kingdom Metazoa; phylum Mollusca; class Cephalopoda; order Sepiida; family Sepiidae; genus Ascarosepion; species Ascarosepion bandense. The sequence goes on along the minus strand of JBBBDQ010000690.1, from coordinate 333,683 downwards.
AGAACAATAAAAGTAAACTTTATTGTCTTGTTATTAGTAATGATTTTTTTTCTTTCAGCCAATACATACATATTCTGTTTGTGAATTTGAGGAGAATAATTTCAGTTGGATGTGTGTTGAGGTGCAGTGGATATCGACTCAAAATGACAAATCAGGGAGCCGTTTTCGAATTCCTTGCATTCACTTATGTGCAAATACCCTTGGGAAAGGTATTAATCCGACTCTTCCCTCCAGTTAAGGGTTAAATAACATGACAGACTGGGTTCTATAGCCTAGGCAACCAGTCTACTGCAAAAATCAATGGTAACCTACTGCGGGATAATTTTCTGCCCAGTCAGTCATGTCCTTTTCGAGAGATGATCGCCCAAGCATGTTTTACGTATGGCACTTAACTGAATTTCAGTTTAGGGAAAAAAAAGTAAATCTAATTAATAAATAGCCACACATGTTGTTGGAATTGTATTTCTGAAATTTGGTATATTTTATTGGGTCAGTTAATGGCAAAATATCCCAGCATAGATTGACAGCAGTCAATTAAAAGATTAAAAAAAAAATTTTGTTTAAAAAAGGATTTGGTAGACTTGAGTGTCTTTTCTATTCATCAATGAATTAACCAATCAGTAATCAGCAAGAAGGCAAAGAAACTTTCTTCTTTAAAAAAAAAAAAAATTTTGGCCCTCCCTTTAGTAAACACACTCGGCTCAAAATTACTAGATAGTAACGAGCCAAATGGTTACAAGTTTCTCTTATTTGCTTCTTCACCGATGATAATTTACCAATGAAAGGCAATAAACACAGCATGCTATTTTAACATGAAAAGAAAAAAACCCTACTGGCAAAAAGACAGCTAATTTGTTTCCAGTAACAAGCAGAGACAGTCCAAATTTGGTATATTGACCTCAACCAGGCTGTGGAAAGAAACTTGTCATGGTTTCTAAATCAATTTGATTATTTAGGAATTACAAGAATTTTTCTTCCAACTAAATAACATCATGACATAACCAACTTGGCCCACTACAGAACAATGATAGTGGTTATCAAACACCCTTTCATACCCAACACATACCATATTTTGATGTTCCCATATAAGCCCATCCAAATAACATTAGCAAGAAATTACCTCAGTCTTTCATAATACACTGGCAAATACTTGCATACGTCAAGATTCTTACAGTAGATAAAGGTAACAGATAAAGATATGAGTATATACAATTGTGTAGCACCTGTATGTGTAAAAATGGAGACACAGTGGAGTAATGGATTACAGCTTGAAGTGAGGAATTGAAGAACCCAGTTCAAATTCCAGTTGAGGTTATTACATCCACTTATATGCTAACACCCTTGGGGAAGGTACAAATCAATCTCTTCTTCCCTGAACTATGAGTAAATAACTGAACAGACTATGTTCTATAGCCTTAGGTGGAAACCGGTCTAGGAGAAGGAAAATTAAATTCAAACCAGCCTGGAGAATGGTTGAGTACCGTCAAGATATCTTGCCCAAGAAACACCACTTCTACTACAGCAGGTGCACATGTGAGGCCTTGTGATTTGTAAAAGCAAGAACCTGGGAATGTCATGTGCGTAAAATCCATTTAAGATGTATTTTGAGTATTTTCTTCAAGTGACTGAGAAGGATAGAGAGACAGGCGGATGAGAAGAAGTGAATGAGTGAGAGATAAATAAAGAGACAGGAAAATGAAGGGAAGCAAGTGAGATAGAGAGACAGGCAGATGAGGGAAGCGAGCATGTGAGATGGATAGAAAGACAAGGGAGGCATACGAGTGAGACGGACAGAGAGAGACAGGTACACCAGGGGAGCGGACCAGCGAGACGGACAGAGAGAGACAGGCACACGAGGGGAGCGGACCAGCGAGACGGACAGAGAGAGACAGGCACACGAGGGGAGTGGACCAGCGAGACGGACAGAGAGAGAGACAGGCACACCAGGGGAGCGGACCAGCGAGACGGACAGAGAGAGACAGGCACACCAGGGGAGCGGACCAGAGAGACAGAGAGAGAGAGACAGGCACACCAGGGGAGCGGACCAGCGAGACGGACAGAGAGAGACAGGCACACCAGGGGAGCGGACCAGCGAGATGGACAGAGAGAGACAGGCACACGAGGGGAGCGGACCAGCGAGACGGACAGAGAGAGACAGGCACACGAGGGGAGTGGACCAGCGAGACGGACAGAGAGAGACAGGCACACGAGGGGAGCAGACCAGCGAGACGGACAGAGAGAGACAGGCACACGAGGGGAGCGGACCAGCAAGACGGACAGAGAGAGACAGGCACACGAGGGAAGTGGATGAGCGAGACAGAGAGAGACAGACACACGAGGGGAACAGATGAGCGAGACTAACAGAGAGAGACAGGCACACGAGGGGAACAGATGAGCGAGACAGAGAGAGAAACACACGAGGGGAGCGGACAAACAAGACAGACAGAGAGAGAGAGAAAAACACATAAGGGGAGCGAACGAGCAAGATGGATAGAGAGAGACAGGCACACGAGGGGAGCAGACAAGCGAGACAGATAGAGAGAGAGAGAGAGGGGCACATGAGGGGAGCGAATGAGTGAGATGGCTAGAGAGAGACAGGCACACGAGGGAAGTGGACGGGCGAGACGGACAGAGAGAGAGAGGCACACGAGAGGAGCGAACGAGCGAGATGGATAGAGAGAGACAGGCACACGAGAGAAGCAGATGAGCAAGACGGATAGAGAGAGACAGGAGCACAAGGGAAGGACAGAGAGAGACAGGCAAGAGAGGGAAGCAGACGAGTGAGATGGATAAAGAAATAGGCAGATGACGGAAGCAAGCAAGATGGATAAAGATTTATGATCAAAGTTTAAGATACAAGCAAATAGATTTCGTTCATAACTCCTCAAATATCACATCAGACAATATCTCTAAATACAAAAAGGAAATAGAACTCCCTATATATTATATAAAAGGGTTGACATAAAATATAAATCTCCATATTTATGAATTGAGTGGCATAAAGAAATTTGTCAAATGAAGAAGAGATAATAAATATAAAAAGAGAAAAGATATTTCTAAACAGAGTCATGCAAATTTAAAGTCATACTTGTTTATTCTACTAAGTTATTCAGCTGGTGACAGGCAACAGGAAGTGAAAATCATACCCATAAGAACACATTTAACCAAATTTACACAAAGCTATAATACTTACTACTAAAAAACACAATGTTCAGCAGTGAAGCTCAAAAACATTTTTTCCAGGACTTTCAGAAATCCTTCAGAACATGTTACCTACAATGAAGCACTATCTGGGTATGGAAAGTGCGACACGGAGATCCGAAGGCAAATTGGCATGGCAAAGGACGCGTTCCAGAAGATGAGCAAAATACTAACACACAGGAAGATCTCAATAGAAACGAAGAAAAGAGTTCTAGACTGCTACGTGATGTCAGTTCTTCAATACGGCAGTGAATGCTGGACAATATCATCGAAAATGAGGACAAAACTGGAAGCGGCCGAAATGTGGTTCTACAGAAGGATGCTACGGATATCGTGGAAGCAAGCAACGAGGAGGTGTTGGAAAGAATGGCAACAAAAAGGAAATTGATGCTGAGCATCAGGAAGAGACAACTGAAGTTCCTGGGACATGCAATGAGGAAAGAGAGCCTGGAGAACCTGATACTGACTGGTCAGATAGAAGGAAGGAGAGACAGAAGAAGGCAGCGGATAACATATTTGCAGGGTCTGATCAGGTGGATGACGGAACGGGGTTTGCCAGGAGCAACAGGCTCAAACATACTAAGAGCCACAAGGGATAGGGAGACATGGAGAACCATGATCGCCTACGTCCTGAAGGGACAGGGCACATAGAAGAAGGATTGTGGTCAATACAGAATTAAAGGTTACTATTCTGTGCACTTTTTACAAATTTCACAATCCTGTGTGAAATCTTAATTTTGACCAATAAACAAAAAGAGATTAACCCCCCCCCCCCCGTACAGAAAAAAAAAAAGAAAAAAAAAGAAAAAGCCAAATCTCACGATCTGATATTAAATTAATTTTCTAACCTATGAAAGTAAATGATTTGCAAAACTCAGAGAAGTTAACGAGTCAACATGAAAAAGTCCTTTCCTATTGTTTTACAACTTTGTGTCAGAACATTGAATATGTACATTTTCTTTCCTGGCTATTCATCAAATCTTAAAGTCCCATGCATTTGAATAACTCCGATGTCAAATTATACATGAGAACAGCGGAATTTCAAAGAACTTTATTCGACATCGAAACTATGAATCCTTTTAATGTTTGATTACTTTTTTATCTATGAATCTCTAATTACAAAAAAAAAAAAAAAAAAAAAATTGAATTAACTATTAATATTTTCTCTTTATCATAAACTAAATTGAAGATACAAAGGAGAATTTCAGAAAATGAGAACAATGGAAATGCATTTTAGCATGACGAAACAGCAAAATGAAAACTACTATTTGGAAAAAGCCACAACATATTCCACCACTACTGGCTTTACAACTTATTCATATACTAAAGCCGATTCCATCAAATGGGAAGGGGAGTGATGTGGTGAATACGGAATTAAAACTATTCTCTTCACTTTTTATAAATTTTGCAATCCTGTGTGAAATCTTAACTTTGACCAATAGGAAAAAAGAGTAACCCTGTACTGAAAGAAAAAGACTAAGCCAAACTTTGCAATCAGATGTTAAATAAATGTTCTACCCAATGGAAGGAAGCAATTAGCAAAACTGAGAGAGAGGTTAAGAAGCTGATGTGAAAAAGTCTTTTGCTATAAAGTAGGGAAAGAAAGTCGAATCAGTCAGAGATGAAAGCAAGACCAGACACCACCGAGATGTGACAAAGAAATCTTCAAGACCTGGGCATAACGTCTCAACATACATTTGTTTTTCTTTCTCGTGTGCTATTTTCCTTTGTTCTCCCCATTCTCGCCGTACGAAGACGTCAACAACAAGATATTTTAAGTGACTCCTAAAAATTAACTTTGATAAGTTCCTTTATTTCTTTAACTTGCTTTTCACTTTCTCACTAGCCATTAAAAAAAATAAAAAAGGAATACTGACTTTAGGATTACTCTGTTAATCCTGCCATACACACTTTCACTATTTACAAGTAGAACTCTGGATTCACTTAACCATGTACTACATTTTCTCTTTAAACATTTCTCTTATCCATTTGACTCCAGTCCTTTCCTCGTCCTTTCTACATCACCCTGTGTTTCTTGTTCTTTTCCTTTCTCACTCTACCTTCGCAACTGTCATCACACCTGTATTTCCATCCTTCTCTTGCCCTTTCTCTGACACCCCCTGTAGCTGGTGGTTCACCTTTCTCATTGCTCTCCTCCTGCTTAAACTTTTACTCTCTTAAGTAGCCCCCTGCACATCAGTGGTGGTATTGCCTTGCTTGGGGTGAAATGATTAAAAAAAAAAGAAAAAAAAAACAAAATCAAGCTCTAACAAATTGATGTTATTCTGTTCAGTCAATAAATTTCTATTTAAACATACAAAATGGTTTTATTCTTTCAACCGTCAACCTTCTGATGATTTTGATAAACTTTAAGTTGAAGGGAGTTCAGTTATGTTTGACACAAGATCAAATTAATAAACATGATCGACCTCCCTATAGGATCTAAATACAGTGAAAAATTCAGCAGTAAGGTTGAAAAAATATTTTTCAGGACTTTCAGAAATTCTTCAGAACACATTATTTACAATGAAGCACTATCCGGATATTAAGGATTTTACAAGAACTTATAGAATCTAAATACAGTGCATAACTATTTATTTCCACGTGATCATTTATTTTTTTCTTAATGAAGGTAATTTTAGAAACAAATACAACATTTTTGAATATTTAAAACTTCTTTAATGATATTTTTAATTCTTTATAATTTATACTGCAATTCAAGTATTTCTTTCCCTTACGACAAATTTGTAAAAAAGCTGGAGTGATCCCCCCCCACCCTGATACTTATTATCATTTAATGAATGTGGTTAATCAGCAAGGCTCCTGTTTACCTTATTCACTGTTAACCTGGAACTGTTGTGAAAAATAACTTTTCAACCCCCAAAATTTTAAATTCTCTCCAAACCGTAATACTTTTTTAAAACTTTGTCATCAATAATAGTCGCATTATAGACACACAAATGTTTTGGAAATAAATAAAAAAAGGAGTAAAGTTTGGAAAATAAAACAAAATACAAAGGGAAAATTAGTTAAATTTTATTGTAATTTTTACAGAAATTCCTATTTTTATTAAAACATTTCCATCAAATTAGCTTTACTTGAAAATAATCTCATTAGTGAATTTTATGCCCAGATTGATATTCATCATACTTTCATCGAAGGACTTTTCTCTATGAATTCATTTTCTATACAAAGAATATTACAAATCTCTAAAGTTTTCTTTTAATCTTTATGAGAAAAATGTTCATTTGAAAGTACTGGTCTCACATCGGGATTAAATTTTCTCTTTTTATCATTTTTTGAAATTCTCCTTTGTATATTCAATTTAGTTTATGATAAACAGAAAATATGAAAAATATTAATGGTTAATTCAATAGTTTTGGAACCAGAGATTGATAGATACAAACAAAAAAAATTTCCTGATTCATTAAAAGAAAATGTCTTCTTTCATCCGATTTTAATGTTTTTCACATTTAGGAGTAAATAATACAACTATTTAAATTTAAATATTGCAACTTTTATTTCTCATTTGGATTAGACACTAAACAGTGCTGAGTTTTTTTTTTGGGTTTTTTTTGTGTGTGTTCCTTTTAGTAAAAGTCCATCACTCTTGGTGAGTAGTAAGAATTTTACTTTTATCTAAAAAATTAGTTGCTTATTAGCAACTAATTAGAATTAGAATTAATGAGCAACTCATTAGAACTATTGAAATTCTATGGTTGACAGGTTAATACTTGATCTTTTATCCTTGCATTTTAAGGGTGATACTTGCAAACATCCACTAAATACCCACACCCAGTGGTCAATTGCTTTTCAAGCCAGTTCTCATTTTATCATCTCTGGCTGGAAATATCTGTCAATCATCCTTGTCCTTTGTTGACTTCGCCTGCTGATAGATGTAGATGTCAATTACCTCTACTGTTCCAAGTAATATATTACACTAAATAATCTAACCATTTCCAACTAATGTTCTACCATCTTCAGTGTATCGGGCAGCAAGGCCTCTGATTGGGAGGTTGTGAGGAGCATGGGACCACATCTTAATTGCTGTTGTTCCCAGGTCCACCCTGACCCAGAGTGGTAGCACCTGTTAGGGTCCTAGCTATGGGCAAATAGTTACCCACAAATTGAGGTCAAAACACTATGAAAGTATAATAGACTCTTTATAAAAATACTATGAAAGTATAATAGACTCTTTATACTAATATATATAAAAAACTTTTATAGAAAAATATATTACCAATACATTTAAAAAACAAAAAAAAAATTGCCATAATATATAATTATTACCAGCAATACATTTCTGAATGCAAAACTAGAAGGTATCTTCATTTTCTAAAATAAAATAAAATTTTTCATCAAAATCTGGCTAAATCAACTTTCTCACTACAACTGAACATTAAAAAATATCTTAAAACCCCACTTTTTTTGGCATTAAATAACTCACAGAGCTTGATATGCTGTTAAACAAAACTCAATTCAAACTATCATCTTCAGAACAAGGTGGGTTATGTTGATCATGTTCCAAATTTCAGATCTGGAACAGCCTGCAATCACCAACATTCAAAATATTCAAGGAATAAGAGTGCTTCTACATTTAAGAATCAGGTGTTAATTATTAGAATATATCAATAAGAAAACAATAGTTGAAATGACTGAAGATGGGACAAGATAGTAGAAAAATTAAATTATAATTTTTTTCCGAAGCGTGTTAACACAAATGTTAACATGACAAGTGTGAACTGGATTTAAATTGAGTTTACAAAATGTATTTTGCAAGTTTTGACTGCATTTCTTCACATTTCATTTTTTTTACTAAGTACAAAACTAAAACGTTTTTCTTTTTGATGGTATCTCACATATGCATTCCTGTCAATATGTACTTTTAGATGTAAATAAAAAAATTTGCACCTGAAATATTTTTTTCTAATCTATATCTAAAATAAATTCTTATTCTACAAATTTCATTTATAAAACACAAACCAACACTTAACTAAAAATTTTCAAGTGCTTTTTCCCATAACACACAAAGATATCAAGTTATATAAACAGAAGTGTTTGAAAATTTTAGAAGCAATATAAATCACTTTCAACTGGAAAGATAAAAGAAAGTACAAGGTCTGTCCAGAAATCAGCCTGTCACTTTAATCTTAAAACAAAACAAAACAAAAAAAACAAAACAAAAAAAACAAAACAAAAAAAAACAAAAAAAAACAAAACAAAAAAAAACAAAAAAAAACAAAACAAAAAAAACAAAACAAAAAAAAAACAAAAAACAAAAAAAAACAAAAAAACAAAAAAACAAAAAAAAAACAAAAAAAAAACAAAAAAAAACAAAACAAAAAAAAACAAAACAAAAAAAAACAAAACAAAAAAAAACAAAACAAAAAAAACAAAACAAAAAAAAACAAAAAACTAAACAAATTCAAAAAGCCTACCTAGGGCAATGACACATTTGTCTCTTCATAGCACTCCCTTTGAGGCCTCACATTATAATCCTAGCATACCTTTCACTTTAAAAGAGCTTATAAAATCCTTTCATCTTGACCAAGTAAACTCAGAAGTAGCATGGAACCAAATCTGGTCAACAAAGAGACTGACAGGTCTGGATGGTGCAATTAAAAACGGAAACAAAAAAACCCTGTCCAAGAAGTAATTGTGACACAGCACACAAACCACCTCAATGATGCATCCCTGCTGTCAAGTAACCCCAAGGAGGAGTGCTTATTTCTACATGTGCACTAAGGTCCTTTTAGATTGATTACCAAATTACATCAGTAACACACGACGAGTTCATGAGATGTTTATAATGGTTGCTATATTACTGACTGTTGTGATATATATTTCAATCATTGATAATTTTAAACAAAATTCTACATTTGAAGCTGGATCATATTTTGGGTTGTAAGAATTAGATCATTTTTTGCCAGTGAATACTGTGTTAATAATCTTTTAAGAATAACAATGATTTTTCTAGGCGCAAGTCGTATTTAACCCATAACTAAGGAGAGAAGATGGATTTAGCAGAAAATTGAAGAAAGAAATTAGTCAGTTAAGTGCTATATGTGATACATGCTTGAGCAATCATATCTCTTTCAATTGATGACTGACTAGGCAGAAGATTTTCCCCACAATAGTTCACATTTCTTTCTGTGATAGAGTAGATTCCAACCAAGGTCATAGCACATTCAATCCATAGCTATAAGGAGTAGAGAAGGATTCATCTTTTCCTTAATGGTATTCATACATATGTAAATATAATTAACCAAACTAGAATTTGAACTTAGATTTTTGATTTCTAATTCCAAACCACTATCCATTACACAAGCTGTCCATCTGCTCATGAGAAGTGCATATCGTGCATAATAACAATAGTAAATATCACAAAGTAAGATCACGAAGTTAATATAAAGAAAATCTTAAGTCAAATTTTTATTATTCTAAAATGACTATCAAGCTTAGAATTTAGTTACATGGGGCGAGGCAGAAATACCTCCAACATAAGTTTGGAAGAATTCAGTGCTAGGTATGCTGCAAGGGTTTAGGGTGAATTTAGATAAGACTCACGCACAGTTTGTTGTAAGTGCGTCAGTTCAAACTTCATTTTTTGCAATTACTATATTTACTGTGAATGTTCATTGTAGTGCAGCAGATATTGACTTGGAATGACAAATTGGAGGGGGGGGGGTTGAATTCCGGTTGAATTCCTTGCATTCACTTACACACAAATACTCTTGGGAAAGGTATTAATCTGTCTCTTCCCTCCAGTTTGGATTAAATAACAGGTCAGATTGGGTTCTATAGCCTTGGCTAACAAAGAGTCTACTGCAGAAAGTAATAGCAACCTACTGCAGGATAATCTTCTGCCCAGTCAGTGATGTTTCTTTTGAGACATGATCGCTCAAGCATGTATCACGTATAGCACTTAAGTGATAATCACTGGGTGCATAAGCAACGTAGTGGAATGAACAGTAGATTGGTCAATATGGTGAATGTCAAATGCAGAAATTACCTGAATCCACCAACTGCAATTGATCAAGACAAGTAGGTTGAGCTTGATAATGTTGAGTATGAGGTTGTTGATCAGTTTTGTTATCTTGGTGACATGTTAAATGCAGGTAGAGGTATATTTTTGTTGTATTTGTCTATGAATTAGCTGGTATTTTTTTAGTAATTGTAGAATGGTAGATTGGTCAATGTGGAACATTTCAAATGCAGAGCTTGCCTGAACCCACCAGTCGCAAGTGATAGAGTCAAAGGTTGTGCTTAATAATGTTGAGGATGAGGTTGTTGATCAGTTGTGTTATCTTGGTGACATGTTAAGTGCAGGTAGAGGTATATTTTTGTTGTATTTGTCTATGAATTAGCTGGTATTTTTTTAATCTCAAGTGTTTTTTGTATAGGATGAACAGCTCGTATCAAAAATGTTATGCTATCTGGTAACTTAAGGAAGTTAATATTTGTAGAACTATTCAAATTGACATGTAAATGGTACAGTGAATATGCAATGGTGTCTTAGGGAGAGAAAAATAATCAGAGGAGTTAAGAAATAGACAGGGTATTACCAATATAACAGATGCTATGCATGAAATAAGACTTAGATGGTTAGAAATTGTTGAGAGAATGGACATAAAAAAACCCAGTCAGCAATTCTAGGTTTATTGAGGTCGATGGCCAAAGGGAGATAGGTAGATCACATAAAACATGAACCAAGCTTATCAATGAAGAATTAAAAAAAGTTGAGATTACAACGAGGCCTTACACAAAAGTAAGCGATCTGGCAAAGAACCTTCAAGAAAACCCCTGCCCATGCTGAATGTCAAATGCAGAACTTGCCTGAACCTACCAGTCGCAACTGATCCTGATATAAAGTTTGAGAATAAGGATGTTGAAAATGAGGTTGTTGATTAGTTTTGCTATCTTGGTAACATATTAAGTGCAGGTGGAGGTGCAGAAGCGAGTTCAATATCCCATGCAAGATCAGGCTGGGAAAAAACTTTGTGGAATTTTTGCCTTTTCTAACATCTTGAGTTTTTTCACACAGGATAAATAGAAATGTTTTACCATATGGTCGTAAAACCTGGTCCCTTAAGAAGGTTGATATTAACAGAATTGCTTGAATTGAATGTATGGTGAATGTGCAATGTCAGTCTTAGGGAGAGAAAAATCATCAGAAGATTGAAGAAATAAGCTGAGTATTGCCAAGATAACAGATGCTATGCGTCAAGCAAGCCATTTGATTTGGGCATGTCAAGAGAATGGACATAGAAAACCCAGTCACAATTGTAGGTTTATTGAGGCCGATGGCCAAAGAGAGATAGGCAGACTACATAAAACATGGACCAAGCTTATAAATGGCATTGAGATTACAGCCAGGCCTTGCACAAAAGCCGGTGACCTGGAACAGAACCATCAAGAAAAAACCTACCCAACCCATGCCAGCATGGGAACAGATGTTAAACAATAATGATGGAGTGTAGCAGAAATACCTCCCACATAATGGTGAAACATTTGCTAGATGAAGAGACCAATGTCATACTATTATGTGGGAAGTATCTCTGCTATGCCATGTATAATTTCCTAAGTGTGCATGGAAATTTTACAAGTAGGTAAATAGTCAATAGCTGGCAATTACAATTTTTCCTATGTCTCTTCAGGAAGTGAGTAATCATGACTCTCTACAACCTCCTATTGCTTGTAGTTCTTTGTCACAGTTTATACATTTGCCATCCATCCTCACTCTATTCTGCCCTCCATTTGAACAAATGGAACAGGTTGGTGGCCTCCAGCCTTCTGCTGTCCCTTTTACTTTCAATATGACCCCTGAGTGTCAATTTCTCCAAGCCCTCTTTTCCACATTGTGCCCAAACAATTTCACCTGTCTCTTCCTGATTTTGAGTAGAAGTGACCTTTTTTATTTCCTTTTTGACTTATGACTTCTTTGTTGCTTACACACTCCACCCATCGTATTATCAGAATCCTTCTGCAGACCATATTTTTTACCTGTAGTTTTCTCTTCATCTACGATTGTACAGCCTTAAATGCTGTCTAGAAAGATGGCTATCACACAACAGTTTGGCATTCTTTTCTTTGTTTCTCACAAAATTTTCCTGCTCCTAATATTTTGCTTAGTTTCTGGAAAGCAAAATTTGATATTATAATGCACCTTCCAATGTTGGTAGCTCAGAGTATTAATCAGTGTATATTGATTATTCCAGACTACAACATGCTGGGCATCATTCTTCTCAAACCTGAATGATGGTCAAAATGATTAGAAAAGAGGTGAATTGTGGATATCATGAAAAGAAAAAAGAATATAGATATTTCTTTTATCGGAGGAGTCTGATAAAGAGAACAATAGAAACGACTTTCTTTTCAAAACAAAGATATACTATCCAGGACGAAAAGGTTTTTACTTTTTATTTTTACCATGGCTAAGTGATGATTGCAATGAAATTCTGTCAGAAAACACTATCAATTTTTGTATAAGATTAGGGTGGGGGTAGAATAAAAACAAACTGTGATATTGCACTCATAGCATCACAATTTTTTCAACAGGAAACTTAATGACATATCAACAGTTTTATGCGCACTTTGATGCTATTTACTTTTAAGTACAGTCAGTTAAGTGCCATACATGATACATGCTTTGGGTGATCATGTCTCAAAAGAGACATGACTGACTGGACAGAAGATTACTCCACAGTAGGTTGCCATTGCTTTCTGCGGTAGATTGGTTGCCATGGAACCCAATCTGTTTTATTATTTAACCCATAACTAGAGGGAAGAGACAGATTAATACCTTCCTCAAGGGTATTTGTGTGTAAATGAATGCTATGAATTCAACTGGAATTCGGCACCCTGGTTTGTCGTTCCGAGTTGATATCCACTGCACCACAACGCACATCCTTTTAAGTACAAATTTTTTTTAAGGACAAAAAAATTTGTAAATAATGAACCAAGTTTTTTATTTTTTTTAATGGTATACACATCACCAAAGAATTCTTTGTTTTACTTTTGTTGTCACAGGAAAAGGCTTAAAAGAAACTTGCAGTTTGTAAATATTGTGTACGTACTATTCCTATTCTGTCGTGGTGTAATGGATATCAGCTTAAAATGAGAAATCGGAGAGCCGAGTTCTAATTCCTGTAGAATTCACTTACAAGCAAATACTCTTGAGAAGGGCATTAATTCATCTCTTCTCTCTCTAAATTCAAAGTTGAAAAGTAGATCAGATTGGGTTATTCTATAGCCTTGGTTAGCAACCAGCCTACCACAGTAACAAATGACAACCTACTGTGGAAAAATCGTCTGCCTAGTCATTCATGGATCATAAGATCTATAAGGTAGCATTTTTAGCTTAGTTTAATATGGCACAAGGCTAAATATTAGGAAGTATTTGGAAAGATTATGTTACATCACTTCTCCAAGTAATTATCTATCTTAAAAATCAGCATCTATAATTCTGACAACAGTAACAACTACCTTAGCCACAAGGCATACCATCTCAAACAATTTTGCATTTGGCACTTAAAATGAAAAAAGGCTTCACACTTGTAATATAATAAATTATTATAGCTTACACATTGTCACATGTCTAGTGATCTCAAGTGACACAACTTGATAATTTTTCAATACATATGCGACATCTATTTAATACCTCGCTAAGATAATTATCCAGTCTCATATCCATACAAAATTTATCAATGAAATTGAAATTGGATTTGCTGTGTTCATGGGCAAACACGATAAACCAATTTGTCAGATATTTGAAACTGAAAAGCTTTTTATATTTATGAGTCTAGGAATGCTTATTTAATCTGACTAGCATTCTTGTTTTCATTGTTTGGAATTAAAACCAGTCAGCAAATGAGAATCTGTTCATGATTAAACATCACAATCTGGAAAGCAGTCTTATCTACTAAGCCATTAAGTTTCATTAAGTATTCATCTCAAAGATGAACAACTGCTGCAGAAAATTGGACAATTTAAAAAAAAATATCCTTATCTTTTGGAATACATTATTTTATTATCAGTTTGATCAAGTTACTTTTATGACAGACTGCTAATCTTTAAAGTAAATTTTCAGTATTTTAAGTTAGTTAATCTAACACAAGACATTAATGAGTAGAAAGTCAATTCAGAATTTAGTAGCACCAGGTACTGTTATGTGTTAAGTGTAACAAAAGAAAAAAAAAATGATTTTGTTTTTTTTTTTTAATCGTATCACCCTGAACAAGGCGGTAACACCACTGATGTGCAAGGGGCTACGTAATAGTGAAAAGATTGGAAAAGAGAAAGCCGGAAACCACATCCTAAACAGGGAACAAGGGATGAGCCTCTTAACCTGTTCAATAGACATAGGTGGAGTGTGAACCGGGTGATAGATAGATCTATCTACTCCAATTGAAAAAAAAAAAAAAAACAAAGTGAGAAGATTGGAAAAGAGAAAGGCGGAAACCACATCCTAAACAGAGAACAAGGGATGAGCCTCTTAACCTGTTCAATAGACGTGGGTGGAGTGTTTTGACCAAAACTCAGAGTTAAAAATCACATACAAATATTTAATTTATGATAAACACAAAATGATGTACATACAAAATTTACAATTTATTACATTCAAAACAGAAACGTAGAGTTTACTACTGGCAGGCAAAGGGGAAGGAAAGATCAGTTTCTTTACCCAGTTAAACTAACAAAGTCGTTAAAGTGCTATACTTTTCGGAAATCTTTAAATGTGTATATAAAGAATAATTTCCAGTATAGTCAATGAAAGAGTCAAAAATATCTATTTACCCATATAGTTCCATGAGCTTCTCTTCAGGTTTTAGTTGGTCTGCAACTTTTTTTAGAGATTCTTTCAGCTGGATATAAATCCTTGAATCAAAGCCGGAGTTGATAATGTCAGCAAATCCTTTTAACAACTGACTACACTCTTCCCAAAATCTATTTTTATAAGTGCTAACACCTAATTTGCATATTCTAGAATCCTTTAGAATTCTCTAAATTTTACTTGAATTTTCTGACATTCTAACATCTTCCAAACATTTTATTTCTAATTTCCTTATTTTTATGGCTACTTCATGAATGAAAACTTTTTTTGGAATAACAAGTAGGACTCAAATGAATCCCTTACTACAACTTTTTAGACATTGTTAATATTATTTTTATATATAAATGAATCCTCGTAACAGTACCCAAATATTCACTAATTGCAGCTTTATCAGATTAGAAGCATATTTCAACAGTAGAACACTTGACAAGATGTTGTGGAATTGTGTTCAGTATGTGAAGTTAGTAAAAATCAATTTCCAATTTTATCATAGATAATGTAAGTCATCAAGGTAGGATCCAATAAAACTAAATTATTTTTGTTGGTAATGAATCGCGTATTCATTAAAGTAAAAGCAGATTGACTGATTTTTTTTTTTTACAGTTTATCAACCTTTCGTGGGTTATTTAAAGACAGTAAAAAAATTTTAGATTGCAAGAATCTTTGGGAGATAATGACTTTCACCAATATAAATCAGTAATGTGATAAGTACCGACTTGGTGGCTTGACTCCAGACACTTTATCAACAACAGGATGTGGCTTCCCTCTGTCTGTTCTATAAATATTTTCATGGCTTCTGTTCTGATGATCTTAAGTCACTGGTGCCCCTGCCACAGGAGTTTACTTGTACAACCAGACTGGTAACTGGGTTCTACCCATTCACAGTTAGATCAACCAAATGCAGCCGAACATTTTACTCCAGCATCTTTTATCGCATTTCCCGCCTGTGGAACTCCCTTCCATATTCTTGCTTTCCTGACGGCTACAACCTCCAGGAATTTAAATGCAATGTCAGTACCCATGTCTTATCTACTTGATTCTATGTGATACAGTTCTTTCTACAGCACCCTGTATATATTTTCCTTTCTCTCTACCTTTGCAACTGTCATCACATCTGTATTCCCATCATTCTCTTGCCCTTTCTCTGACACCCTTGTAACTGGTTCGTCTTTCTCTTTACTCTCCTCCTATCTAATCTTTTTCTCTTATGTAGCCCCCTGCGCATCAGTGGCATTACCGCCTTGCTTGAGGTGAAACGATTAAAAGAAATATATATAAATTCTAATTAATTCATAGCTGAGAGGAGAGTGATAGACTTAGAAGTTTCCCAAGAGTCAGTTAAGTGCCATACGTGAGACACGCTTGGGCAATCATGTCTCCAAAGAGCCATGACTGACTGGGCAGAAGATTGCCCCACAGTAGGTTGCCATTGATTTCTGCAGTAGACTGGTTGCCAGCCAAGGCTATAGAACCCAATCTGTCCTGTTATTTAACCCATAACTGGAGGGAAGAGATGGACTAATACCTTTCCCAAGGGTATTTGCGCGTAAGTGAATGCAATGAATTCAACTGGAATTCGAACTCGGTTCCCCGATTTCTCGTTCCAAGCCGATATCCAATGCACCACAATGCAAATCCTTCCCAAGAGTATTCATACATAAACGAATAAAACAAAACCGACTGGAAGGGGAACTTGACTATCCAGTTTTTGAACCACCCATACATCCTGGTATTCTTGAGGAGGCACCCATTTGGCTATGCTTGATGTTGCTTAACTTTGCTGATCATGCAAGAATAAAATCAACATAATATAGCCATATGCCAAAATTTGGTAGAATTTAATTTTTTTCCTGGAGAAGCTCTGTTATTCTTGTAATATATTATTGGAATTATTGTCACATTGTTTACCCAGGGTACAACACTTGGAGAAGTTTTATTTTTTTTATAGTTTATCAACCTTTTGTGGGTTATTTAAAGCTGAACCACATTCCAGATTGCAGGAAGTTACTTGCCGTATACTGTAGAAAGTTTACTTAATCATCCACTGGATTAACGCAGACACAATGAAGAAACCAAAGTTTAATTTATAACACATGACAACATTCTAAATAAAGAATGACAATGGTTTGAAACATTTTTCTGGATCTCATTAGACACAATGTTTTAATAATTCTATGCTATCTTCTTCCGACTAATTTCCTTGTCATGTAACAGATACCCAAAGAAAATGCAAAACTAGATGACTGAACATCCTGGGGGTTCAAAAAAAAAAAGCAAAAAAAGTAAGTTGAAGAGAAACCATATGCAATCATCTATCCTATATATATATATATATATAAAATAAAATAAAATAAAAATTCGCTGTGAAAGAAATTCCAGGAATCTTTTCTGTTGACTAACAAGCATTCAGAAACATTTTGTTTGTTCTTTTCAGTTTTGTGTTGATCTACACTAAAGGGCGAACATTTGACGAACCTTCTGGATATAATTATTAATAAATTTTATATTTTCTTTGGTTTAATTAATTCTGACTAAACTAGGTTACTAAAACTACTACATAGTGCCCAGTTTTTAGAGAGGAGGTTACTAAAACGACTACATAGTGCCCAGTTTTTAGAGAGGAGGTTACTAAAACGACTACATAGTGCCCAGTTTTTAGAGAGGAGGTTACTAAAACGCACTACATAGTGCCCAGTTTTTAGAGAGGAGGTTACTAAAACGACTACATAGTGCCCAGTTTTTAGAGAGGAGGTTACTAAAACGACTACATAGTGCCCAGTTTTTAGAGAGGAGGTTACTAAAACGACTACATAGTGCCCAGTTTTTAGAGAGGAGGTTACTAAAACGACTACATAGTGCCCAGTTTTTAGAGAGGAGGTTACTAAAACGACTACATAGTGCCCAGTTTTTAGAGAGGAGGTTACCAAAACGACTACATAGTGCCCAGTTTTTAGAGAGGAGGTTACTAAAACGACTACATAGTGCCCAGTTTTTAGAGAGGAGGTTACTAAAACGACTACATAGTGCCCAGTTTTTAGAGAGGAGGTTACTAAAACGACTACATAGTGCCCAGTTTTTAGAGAGGAGGTTACTAAAACGACTACATAGTGTCCAGTTTTTAGAGAGGAGGTTACTAAAACGACTACATAGTGTCCAGTTTTTAGAGAGGAGGTTACTAAAACGACTAAAACATAGTGTCCAGTTTTTAGAGAGGTTACTAAAACGACTACATAGTGTCCAGTTTTTAGAGAGGAGGTTACTAAAACGACTACATAGTGTCCAGTTTTTAGAGAGGAGGTTACTAAAACGACTACATAGTGTCCAGTTTTTAGAGAGGAGGTTACTAAAACGACTACATAGTGTCCAGTTTTTAGAGAGGAGGTTACTAAAACGACGTGTCCAGTTTTTAGAGAGGTTACTAAAACACTACATAGTGTCCAGTTTTTAGAGAGGAGGTTACTAAAACGACTACATAGTGTCCAGTTTTTAGAGAGGAGGTTACTAAAACGACTACATAGTGTCCAGTTTTTAGAGAGGAGGTTACTAAAACGACTACATAGTGTCCAGTTTTTAGAGAGGAGGTTACTAAAACGACTACATAGTGTCCAGTTTTTAGAGAGGAGGTTACTAAAACGACTACATAGTGTCCAGTTTTTAGAGAGGAGGTTACTAAAACGACTACATAGTGTCCAGTTTTTAGAGAGGAGGTTACTAAAACGACTACATAGTGTCCAGTTTTTAGAGAGGAGGTTAATTGAAATTTCAAAATCCATTAGCCTGAAGATTACCATTAGCCACCAAGGTAGAGTAGGCAAAAAAAATCTACAATTTTAAGGAAAGTCAGTTAAAGAAAAGTGTGCTGGATTGCTATGTTATGTCAGTTCTTCAATACGGCAATGAATGCTGGAGAATATCATTGAAAATGAAAACAAAACTGGAAGCAGCGGAAATGTGGTTCTACAGAAGGATGCTGCGATATCGTGGACTGAGCATGCAAGCAACGATGAGGTGTTGGAAAGAATGGCAACAAAAAGGAAATTAATACTGAGCATCAGGAAGAGACAACTGAAGTTCCTGGGACATGCAATAAGGAAGGAGAACTTGGAGAACCTGATATTGACAGGCCAGATAGAAAGGAAAAAGAGACAGAGGAAGGCAGTGAATAACATTTGCAGGGTCTGATCAGGTGGATGACAGAATGGGGGTTGCCAGGAGTAACAGGAGTAAACATACTAAGAGCCACAAGAGATAAGGAGACGTGGAGAACCATGATCGCCTATGTCCTAAAGGGACAGGGCACATAGAAAAAGAAGAATAGTTGTTGTTGAAGAAGAGAAAAGAATAAACCTTTATGAAGAGAAAGTCTCTCTCTGCCCCAAAGCAAAATAGCAAATGAGTCATGAAAAAAAAAAAAAAAAAAAAAAAAAAAAACAACAACACAACCTTCAATTTTTAGACCTATAGTGATATTTCAGTACAAAATATTAGTTTTTGGAAAAATATTACACATTCTTGACATTGAAGACATTGCTCAGATTCCAGAAACTTTTTAAAAACTGATAGGGTTTTAAAGACTATTCTAGTGTTCATTCCAAGTAGAGAATATCTTCAATATAATGATACTAGCAGTATAGCCCGGTATTGCTTGGGTGTAATGAAAGCTTTAAAACTAATCCATGGTTCTGGAGCTCAGACTCAGCCTAAAGAATATTTGCGTGTAGTTTGGTGAGAATTGGATAAAAATTGTGAATTTGTATAAAGGACATACAGATAAACAGACACACAAACACAAACATCTTGCCTTTTTATATATATATATATATCGATTTTCTGCACTATTGTAAGAACTGCAACCTTGAAACTTCTGAATATCATTTCTTATGTCTTTGTCTATTAGTGTATCAAATTTGATTAAAATCAAACCACTCTTTCTATAACCCGATTTTTTCGATTATCGATTTTCAATATTTATCAGGGGTACCTCGACACAAAACCTAACTAAGAACACTCGCAGACACTTATAGCACAACTGTGTAAATTTTCAAGAACATCAGTTCAGCTGTTTTGGAGTCTATAGGTAACGGACAGACACACAAATAAAGTTCCATTTATAAATAAGTTTAGATATACATCGTAGCTTCTGACTGAGCCAGTCAATGCTAGATTTGCAGGTAAGCTAATATCACCGTCAAATGGTAATGGTAACATTAGCCATTTCCCTACAAGGAAATATTTGGTATTCATTGACCAAGCAGCCAGTACAGTTGAAATTTATAAAATCTTAAAACAATTTTTCAGAAAAATAAATTCTTCATGTCCAGTCGCTGTTATCGCTTTTTCCAGTATTGATGGTGGATTTCCATCCTAACCTTTTATTTGAAGTAGTGTGGAATGTCTACATCTTGATTATGTCATTCTCGATTTGAGTTTCATGTGATATCCATTTGAGTTGTTGCTGCTGCTGATGGTAGTCCTCAAATATCGTGGTTCTTTTTATTTTGGGATAGTTCTTTCTTTGTGAATCTGTAGAGCCAGTACCCAATGTTCAGGACCTTCAGGTTTGATCTACAGCAAGTTTTTAGCCAAGTGCAACCACATCCATGAAGATAGTATCACAACACACATGAGCACAAAGCCTCCCGCTAAACCTAAGCAAAAAATTCTATATGTCAATCTCATGTATGGAGGATGTCATACTTCAGAATTCAGTCTTTGAAATTACAGTAACAAAAAAAAAAAAAAAAAAAAAAAGAAAAAAATGACCAATGCCACAAGTTTGTGTTTTGTTTAACAGCATATCAACCTCCATGGCTTATTTAATGCTAAAAAGGTAAGGTTTTAAGGTATTTTTTTTAATGCTCGGTTATAATGAGAAGGTTGAAATAGTCAGGTTTTAAGGAAAATTTTTTATTTTTTATTCTTTTTTATTTTAGAAAACTGAAAATGTCTTCTAGTTTTCTATTCGAAAATGTTTTGCTGAGAATAATTTTTGTTTGTTCAAAAATGTGTTATGGTAATAATTTTTTCTTCAGAAATGTATTGTTGGAAATATTTTTCCTTCAAAAATATATATTTTTCTATAAAAGTCTATTTTTATGTATATATTTCTGTAAAAGTGTATTTTATACTTTCATATTGTTTTGACCCCAGTTTGGAGTTAACTACTTGCCCATAGCTGGGACCCTAACAGGTGCTACCACTCTGGGTCGAGGCGGACCTGAGAACAGCAGCAATTAGGAGGTAGTTCCATGCTCCTCACAAACTCCCAATCAGAGGCCTTGCTACTGGATGCAGTTTACCGTCATGCCTAGGGCCCTGCCACAACAAGAGACAAGCATAAAGGAGAATGTATTATAGACTATCATCATGATTGGTAAACTAAGCATAATATACAGGTTTGTTGATTTTGCTTTGTTTTTTATGGTTTATCAACCCTTTGTGGGTTATTTAAAATTAAAACAGATTTTGGATTATAAGAATTACTTTCTTTTTTGTGAGTGAATATTGCTTTACAATTTTCTGTGAACAACAATGATTTACCTGATTATAAGTGATACTTTTTTTTTTTTTTTTTTTTTTTATATAATCATATCGCCCCCCAAGCAAGGCATTTTACTGTCACTGTTTTGCAGGAGGTTACATAGAAGGAAAGTTATGAGAAAGAGTGACAGGTTATAGGGGTGTCAGGAAGTGGGTAAGAGAAGGATGAGAATACTGATGAGAGTGGAGTGGATGGAGAAAGGACTAAGGTTAGTAAGGTAGCAGATGACTACTGACTTTACATTTAAATTCTTGGAGATTGTAGCTGTCAGGAAAGCAAGTAAATGGAAGGGAATTCCACAGGCAGGAAGTGCAAGAAAAGAAGCTGATGGAGTACAATTCGCGTTTCCATCTTATTAGTTTCACAGTAAAAGAGTGGGACCTAGTTGCTAATCTTGTGGTTCGAGTAAATTTATACATAGGGGTCACCAGTGAGCTAAGGTCATCGGAGCAGAAGCCATGAAAATATTTGTAGAAAAGAAACAAAGAAGCCACATTGCACTGGTGAGAAAGTGACTGTATCCAAGCTGACAAATTGAAATCAATCACATTTCAGATTCTCCGTTATATTTTCTCAAGTACACCTAGGTGCATAGCAAGAGCACCTGACCAGATATGGTAGCAGTATTCAATGCAGATAGATTTATATATATGCAGGATTGTTTCAGGCTGAAAAAACTTCCTGGCCCTACACAGAGAACCGACTTTCTTAGCAGCGGATTTAGCTATGGATTCTATATAGTCATTCCACTTGAGGTGTGTTGTGAGAGTTAAGCCGAGGAGATGCAGTGTTTTGCTTTCAGGGAGACTAGCCTGATTCATGCTAATGGTGGGTAGGAGCAATTGTCTGTGATGGTTAATAGATAGCAGCTTCATTTAATCCATAAGTCGGGAGAGGAGATGGATAAACACCTTTATCAAGGGTATTCATCCATAAATGAATGTAACAAACCTAACCAGAATTTGAATTTGGCTCTTTGATTCCTCATTCTGAGGAATGCTAACCGCACCTCCAACAGTGAGAATTACAACAAGCTTATACAAACTTTTTATATAGACTCTGAAAATGTTAGGCTGACATCTCTTCTAAATTTCTAGAATGATTATATTGAAGACAGGGAATATCAGTGAAGAGCAGAGCGAAATCTTTCACCAACATATATCAACAATGGAAAGTTGATATCAAAGGAAATGTGATAGGGACATGAATATGTCACAGTGTGTAGAGAGCAAACATGACACGTCATCAGGCCATTGAAGATTATAATCAAAAAGCTGTTCAGTTGGGAGTTGCAATCTTCATTGTTGACTTTGATGCATACGGTAGAGCAGGCAATATGCATGAGTTCCGTGGTTTCCATCTTTCCCACGGTCTCCAGTTACCCACGGTCAACCACAGAGGATGAAAGTCATATTTTACTTCATGACCCCTGGCAATATCGATATGCCAAATGAGAAGCCATTATGTGCTTCAGTGAAATGGCAAAAGTTCTTGGATTAATAAACGAAACAAAATAATCATATGCTGAGGTTGCTAAGATCTACAAATCTTCAGCACTAAATAGCTCTTATTGTATTAGGGCGGTTTTATTTATGTAGGGGCCTCAGCTATGCTTGTCAAATTGGCCTTGTGCCAAACACGACCAAAGTCCCTACAATTATCAGAAGGTTGAAAAGATACTAAGATGAATAAAATATTTCATCTGTACATTAAAGTAAAATTTTATTAACAGAATAACAAAATTCTAAGAATGAAAATATACGTGAAATTTCGTTAACTGAACACTACAACATATTTGTGAAATGAAAAATGTTCATTGAGAAAATGCATGTAGCTTTGTAGTTAAAATTGTTCAAAGAGAAATGTAGGTATTTAAAATGTCCACAGAAGTTTATGGTTTGATAGTAGCAGAATATAAAGTCTTATGTTCCTTCCCCTTTTGGTAGTTGGGTAACAGGGTGAGAAAGAAGATGAAACAAAGAAATTGTACTTAACGCAGAAGTTGGAGTATCCTGTTTTCTTTGTCAACGTCGAGTAAAAACGAAGAAAATAAAATTTGGAAGAAGAGATAGTCGGCTTGAAGTTTCTTCCTTACATTGCCATGAGATGCTATCAAATACCGCTCCCATTCTGTCTTGACTGGTCCTTCAAACTTGGTCTAAGTAGTGAAATTTATCATGTGACCAGCTCCAGCAGGCATCTTCATCCTTTAGGTGTGAAAAAGAATTTGACTAGCTTCATATATCAATTTACTATCAAATCAGGATCCAGAATTTTACTTTTCACACTGACTTGTGAAATTTGCCTGGGTCTGAGTTTTTTCCAAAATGCTTTTAGTCATTTGGATTCCATTTGCAGATGTGCAATTTTACTTTGTGTGTTTTAGTTAACTGTTGGATGATATAGGATTTGTATCCTATAATTACTTTTCCAAAGAGTTTGGTTCTGGAAACATATCTCATATGGATACAAGCAAACTGCAGTCATAATGTACTGTATGTGCAAATATATATATTTGATGTGCATGGTAAACCTCTCTATGTCACCAAAATTTCATTCCATATATTGATCTATTTTGATGAAGATAAAATTTTGTTATTTTCAATTTAATAAAATGCCATAATTCACTTGCATTCTACATTATTTTTCTACATTATTTTTTACATTTTTCTACATTATTTTTTACATTTTTCTACATTATTTTTTACATTTTTCTACATTATTTTTTACATTTTTCTACATTATTTTTTACATTTTTCTACATTATTTTTCAATCTCAGGTAGAGATAAAAAGTCGGTGGAAAGAGGGTAAAAATGGAGGCAATTATTATTGAACATATTATCGATGTGATCGACATTGTTGTCAGAATAGACATGATCAATAAGCTAGGAGGTGTGACTGTAAAAAACGGTAGGGTTAAAATTAGAAGTGACACACTGTGCTGCAGATGCCCAATTTTCAAACTCTTGCGAAACTGAAGACAAGGACTTCATAGAGTTTTATGGGGAAAAAAAAAAAGGACTATGGAATGAAATTGGATTGGAGAGAATCCAGCTTTAAAAAGAAGATGGAGTACTACAAGAATTCTTTGAAAGAAGAGATCAAAAAAGTTTCAGGAGCTAGAAAAATGGTTTATAGAGGATATACTCTTGCTATGAAAGAGTAAAAATGGTTTATAGAGGATATTCTCTTGCTATGAAAGAGTAAAAATGGTTTATAGAGGATATTCTCTTGCTATGAAAGAGTAAAAATGGTTTATAGAGGATATTCTCTTGCTATGAAAGAGTAAAAATGGTTTATAGAGGATATTCTCTTGCTATGAAAGAGTAAAAATGGTTTATAGAGGATATTCTCTTGCTATGAAAGAGTAAAAATGGTTTATAGAGGATATTCTCTTGCTATGAAAGAGTAAAAATGGTTTATAGAGGATATTCTCTTGCTATGAAAGAGTAAAAATGGTTTATAGAGGATATTCTCTTGCTATGAAAGAGTAAAAATGGTTTATAGAGGATATTCTCTTGCTATGAAAGAGTAAAAATGGTTTATAGAGGATATTCTCTTGCTATGAAAGAGTAAAAATGGTTTATAGAGGATATTCTCTTGCTATGAAAGAGTAAAAATGGTTTATAGAGGATATTCTCTTGCTATGAAAGAGTAAAAATGGTTTATAGAGGATATTCTCTTGCTATGAAAGAGTAAAAATGGTTTATAGAGGATATTCTCTTGCTATGAAAGAGTAAAAATGGTTTATAGAGGATATTCTCTTGCTATGAAAGAGTAAAATAAAAGCAGTGTTACCATCGATAGCAGTGGTTCAAGCTACAAAAGAAAAAGTTAGTCCATCATTAGACTTTCAAGAGTTGAACGATTATGCAGAGTGTCTTACTTGGACTGACATAATTGATGGGTGTGATAAGATGATAAAATGGAGGAACTACAATCATGGACCTTGAGTCAGCCTCTCTACAGTTACATGTCATGGAGAAACTATGGTGTATGGTGGACTTTAAGGAGAAAACATACTGCTAAACTTGGTTGGGGTTCAAACTCAATGCTGCACCAAAACTTTTGGTGGCAGTACTAAAAACTTTAGCATTGAAGGGCAATAGGACAAAGAACTTACTGATTTGCACATTGATGACATCATGATAAATGTAACAAAGGTATTGATGGAGAAAATGGCGGAACATCTTAAGAAATTCAGATTGGTAGCAAAGCCACCAGAACTCTTAGAAGAAAAAGCAATCTTCTTCTATGTGCTCTGTTGCTTCACGACATAGGTGATCATGGTTCTCCACGACTCCCTATACCTTGTGGCTCTTAGTATGTTTGCTCCTGTTATACCTCGCAACCTCTGTTTCGTCATCCACCTGATCAGGCCTTGCAAATATGTTATCCGCTGCCTTCCTCTGTCTCTTTTTCCTTCTATCTAGCCAGTCAGTATCAGGTTCTCCAAGCTCTCCTTCAAAAGCAATGCTGGGCCTTAAGGTGAAAAAAAGAAAAGTTGATGAACTGGTGTTCGGAAGGAGCAACAAGGTTGCAGAACTGAGTAGGTAGCTATTGTTCTTGATCTGCGGGAAGCTGTTAGGGCACTACCAATTGCTGGATTCCTGCAACCGTAATGCACCTACATGAAAAGAGCAAGCAGGATAGATTCGGAATGTAAATTCAATGATGAAACTGTTGCTGTAATGCAGATCTTAGCTGAGGTAAAGGAAGACGAACCCAGTAGTAAAAACAAAAACAGGATTAGTGTGGTGCAATGCTAGCCGTATTGCTATAGATGTAGTTGTAGAGATCGGAAGTTTTGTTGCAGAAGATGCAGCTTGGCTGAGAAAAAAGGATGATGATAACCACATCATTGTGGCTGAATTAGTGCTCTGCTGAAATTTAGTTTCAAAGTGGTGGTTAAGAGAGGTGGAAGTAAGGACTTACAGTGTATCACATTGAATACAGCGATTCTCGTTCAATCAACGAAGTTAAGCAATGTGAACCTGGTCAGTACTTAGATGGGTGACTGCTTGGGAATACCAGGCGCTGTAAGCGAACAGTGACGGATGTGCGTTGTGGTGCAGTGGATATCAGCTTGGAAGGAGAAATCGATGAGCCGAGTTCAAATTCCAGTTGAGTACCCTGCATTCACTTATGCATTAGTACCCTTGGGAAAGGTATTAATCCGTCACTTCCCTCCAGTTATGGGTTAAATAACGGGATGGGGCCTGGAGGCAACTTATCTAGTGTTGGTGTCACAATAAAAACATCCTTGGTAGCCCTGGCAAAGCATCAAGTATTCAGCTATTTGACAAGATTATGAATTTCGCTACAGCTTGTGCAAGGGTTTCAAATGCACAGGGAATACTGGAGGGGTGTAGTGGGTTCTATGTCGGCCAAGGCCACAGGATGACAATGAAGGACTGATTCAACCATAGTACTAAGGTGGATGGATTTTTTATTTTTTTTTAATCATATCACCCCGAGCAAGGAGGTAATGCCACTGAAGCGCAGGGGGCTACGTAAGAGTGAAAAGATTGGAAAAAAGAAAGCCAGAAGCCACATCCTAAGCAGGAAACAAGGGATGAGCCTCTTCACCTGTTCAATAGACGTGGGTGGAGTGTGAACCAGGCGATAGTTTAGTCTATCTACTCCAATTGAAAAAAAAAATAAATAAATAAATAAAAGAGTGAAAAGATTGGAAAAGAGAAAGCCGGAAACCACATCCTAAACAGGGAACAAGGGATGAGCCTCTTCACCTGTTCAATAGACGTGGGTGGAGTGTGAACCGGGTGATAGTTTAGTCTATCTACTCCAATAAATTTTACCGTAGAAGAAAGGAGGCGGATATGGACCAAAGGTACTGGAGAAATGAGATAAGGCAGAGATTAAGAATATATAGGTTCTAGTGAGACAAGCTGGTTCGGGAGTCGGGATGGGTTGGAATTGTGGAATTCTGCTTGAGACAAGACACCTTTAGAGCAGGAGCCGGAAATATGGCGTATCTCTCGTTAAAAAGTATTACACCACGCAGAGAAAAATGGGTTGATGTGTTTTTGAAGGTCTGTAAGAGAAATAAAAAAGGACTAACTACATTGGGAGAGAAGAAAGAGACGAAGAATAGACGGAAGGGGAAAGAGAATGAAATCACGAAAGACGAAAAAGAGAGAAAGTAAAGAGAGAAGAACAGGGAAAAGAGAAGTAATGAGAAAACAAAAAGGATATATATATATATATATATATATATATATATATATATATATATTAAAATACGTAATTAAAATATACTGATTAAATTATAATTAAATTTTTGACCGAGTTTATTTGCTTTTTCGGTTAACATTGTTATCTTGAATAACCGCAACCAAATATGTTGCTATAGTTATTTCTATTGCCTTAAATAAAATCAACAGATTGGATGTGCATGTGAAGCGGAGGCAATACATAAAACGCGTACGTGTGGTCGTAAACTTGTTAAAAGGGTGAAGCAGATAAAACAAATGATAAATGGGTGAAAATGTAATGAAGAGAGCCAGTAAATTTGGCTTATGAATGAAAGTACAGTTTGTACCTTTGGAAAGAAAGAAAACAGGTGCATCACTCAAGTAAACAAAAAGCGTTTAATCAACGAGGAGGAAGTGGTTTCAGTCTGCTATCTAGGAGCCAGAGAAAGAACTAGAAGAATTGAACAGTAGACATCATATAGGAGAAAACATCACTCTGTATTTGGTATAAAAAGCCAACCCACTCATAAAGAGAAAGTCCAGAGAGTCATCACGAACAACATCAGATTTTTTTTTTTTTAAAATCATATCACCCCGAGCAAGGCGATAAGGCCACTGATGTGCAGGGGGCTACATCAGAGTGAATAGATTGGAAAAGAGAAAACCGGAAACCACGTCCTAAACAGGGAACAAGGGATGAGCCTATACACCCAAGGGTACCAGAGCTTAAGTGAATGCTAAGTATTTAAATGGAATTCAAACTCAGCTCACCGATTTCTCTTTCTGAGCCGATATCCACTTCACCACAATGCACATCCATCACTAAATGCTTACAGCACCTGGTATTCCCAGACTGTCACCCATCTAAGTACTAATCAGACTAAACGTTGTTTAACTTCGGTGATCGAGCGAGAACCGGTGTATTCAATGTGATATGTCCGTAAGCCTCTTAGTTTGTGAACTGTTTGTCATATTACTGTTAATTTGGCTTGCACGTATGTTGTGGTGCAATGGATATTTACTCGGAATGACAAATCGGGGTGCCAAGTTCCAATTCCATTTGAATTCCTTACATTCACTTATGCACAAATACCCTTGGGAAAGGTATTAATCCATCTCTTCCCTTCAGTTATGGGTTAAATAATAAGACAGATTGGGTTCTATAGCCTTGGTTGGCAACCAGTCCACCACAGAAAATAATGTCGACCTACTGCAGGATAATCTTCTACCCAGTCAGTCATGTCTCTTTCAGGATACGATTGCCCAAAGCGTGTATCACGTATGGCACTTAACTGACTGACTGAAAATAAATAGTTGAAAACATGATTAAGGCTTCTAATAGGCATAAAGTGGGGGAGCTGTTTTCTATTGTTATGAAGTAATAAACTGATCCCCCACTAATTACTACTTAATAATATAGTACATATCTTCCCCATCTAGCCATGAGTCAAATAACAAGACAGATTGGGTTCTATAGCCTTGGTTGGCAACCAGTCCACCGCAGAAAGTAATGGCAACATACTATCGGATAATCATCTGCCCAGCCAGTCATGTCTCTTTCGAGACATGATCGCCCAAAGCATGTATAATGTATGGCACTTAACTGACTGACTATATTATTTAATGCTTCATTATGTTTTTTTTTGTCCTGTGCTTTGCTTTGCTTTTTTTTTTTTTCGTTTATTATAAACTTTGTCAGTTCTGTTGGTTAAACCATTTTGCCATTCATTTACATTTTATCATGGACACTCACTCCATAAATAGGAACTAAGATGATAGAAAATAATTGACACTGTATTTAAATTTTTGAATATCAAAGTTTACTGAAAAGTAAGAGTCTGAAAAGAGTTCCACGAATGAGAAGTGTGAGAAACGAAACTGTTAGCATAGACCTGACAGTTGCATCTTACCAATTCAACTGTAAAATATTGAGACCTTCCTGCCAATAAATTCATAAAGTTTAGGTACCACAGAGGAAAGTTCATCAGTAGAATTATACAAACATTTATGGAAAAGGCAGAGTGAAATTATGTTATGGCAGTGAGAAAGTAAATGAAGCCCAGATGCCAGGTCAGGCCCAATAACATTTCAGGTTCTTTGCATTTTATCAAGAATCTCTAAATACATAATGTAATTATGAGAGAGATTTCATTTTTTAATGCCTTGAAACAATCAAGTGAACAAAAAAAAAAAAATATAGACCAGGGATAAAGTTTAAGATAATCCAAGAAAATTCATCCTTAAATATTGGTAAATAATTATGACAAAAAGTTCTTACTCTCCTCAAAGATTACATTATTTTCCTGCTCATCTTGAAAAATTCCCTATTTGAGCTTAAGATAATCCAAGAAAATTCATCCCTAAATATTGGTAAATAATTATTACAAAAAGTTCTTGCACTCCTCAAAGATTATATTATTTTCCTGCTCATTTTGAAAAATTCCCTATTTGAGCTTAAGATAATCCAAGAAAATTCATCCCTAAATATTGGTAAATAATTATTACAAAAAGTTCTTGCACTCCTCAAAGATTACATTATTTTCCTGCTCATCTTGAAAAATTCCCTATTTGAGCTTAAGATAATCCAAGAAAATTCATCCCTAAATATTGGTAAATAATTATTACAAAAAGTTCTTGCACTCCTCAAAGATTACATTATTTTCCTGCTCATTTTGAAAAATTCCCTATTTGAGCCTTTTGCCTTTGAGTTCTAAAATAGATTTTGCAAACAATGAATAATAAGCACTTCAAAAAAAATGAAAAATCAGAACCATTCTCACCAGACACTAAAAGAAATTACAGTAATTCAATTATATTGTAGTCTGGAGAGTCAATCCAAGATAAGCAAAAAATAAAAATTATTAATATCAGCGATTCTTTATATTTGCCAAATGTTTGCCAGGAATTTTTATGTAGATACTGCGTAATACAATGTCAACATTTTTTCTTTATTCTTTCAACTTGTCATTTCTTTCTAATAAGACAAGAATACAGGAATGAATTCCAAAAACTATAATTTCCAATATATATGCTTTATCATAATTCAATCAAATTAAATCAAGTATTTTTATCAGGCATATATCATCTGGACTCATGCCAATAAAATCCGAAACATCCTTACAGAAATTTAATAAACTAAGTCTATCATTCATCCATACATTGAATATTGTTGTCACATCTAGTCTGGTGCTTCTGCAATGTATCTCAAGGTTTTTGATAAAATCTAAAGAATCTGCTATGTTATTGGTCATGACCTGGCATTACTTCCTAAAAACACACAAAGTCAGAAAATACTAAACAATTACATTTATATTCATGTGCTATATAGTTAAATAAATCATGGTCAAATAAAAAAAAAAAGAAAATCATAAAATCATTTTTGTATGTAATCCAAACTGTTTTGACTGAATTTAAGCTTTGTTTTTTTCAGAAAAACTATTTTTGTAAAGCAAGCAAGTGAATTGATTGTAATATGAAAAATATAGTTTTTATATCATAAATTTGTATTTATTTGGCTATCTCATAACAGAATATAACACAAGGTTAGTGTTTAATTTGGGATTTATGAAAAGCGTAAAAAAAAAATTCTCAAAACCACCCTCAACACCTCCTCTGATGTCAGATAATGATCCCATGTCCCGAAGAAATCTAAGAAGTGATTTTTTTTAGAGTCAACAGAAAAATCTTTTCAACAGATTTTCAATCGGACTTTTCGTGAGATAAGCTGCTCTAGTTTTAAAAGAAATGCACCCCATCATTTTTGTTTTAATTTATAAAACCAACAAGATAGATTAAAAAAAGACGAGTCTTTCTAATTTGACTAATCTTTATATAAGAACAACTGTCAACTAAAGTTGAGAGAAAAAGAAAAATTTTGTTAGAAACAAAGAAAAGACTGCTGGATTTCTACCTGCTGTCTATTGGTTAATAGTGAGTGATTTGGCGCACAAGTAAGTAGATTGGTGTAGTCAGTCCAAATGAAAGACCAAGCTCTTGAGTGATCTAATGGAGAGATATATATGAGTGAATAGAATCTAGTCATGCAAATGTGTTGGGCAGGTCCATTATAGTAAAGTGGACTAACCCACCTGCTGCATTGGATACTCTCCTATAAATGAGGTAGATAAAAAAAGGCAGCCATGTTAGAAGCTAACTTATTTGATTTCTACACTATCCATTCTCTTATATGACAGTAGATGCTGAAGAATTTCTCCAACAAGGAGGAGAAAACTGGAGGCAAAAACAAAACCAAAAATGTGGCAAATACTGATAATTCCAAGGATGAAACAAATAAACAATGAGAAAGTCTTAAAAAAAAAACATTTTGGCAACAGAAAGAATACTTATACACAATCAGAAAAAGATAGCTGAAAATCCTTGAACACAAAAGGATCATTTAAAAAACTTTATCATCACAGGGTTATGCTAAGGGCAAAACAGGAAAACAGCAAAATACTTACCTGACAAACTTGTGTGAATGAATGGTGGAACAGGCAGGGGCCTTAGCAAAGGGTCAAAAACTGCTAACAGCCATACAAGGTAAGAAGTTACAGAGAACTATGATCACCTATGTTCTCAAGAGACATGGCACAGAGAAGAAGTCTACCAACAGAATCAAAGTTGAGTATTTATTTATCTCACCAAGCCTCAGATATTTTTCTTCTATGTGTCATGTCCCTTCAGGATGTAGGTGATCATGGTCCTCCACATCTTCCTGTCCCTTGTAGTTTGTAATATATTTTGTCAGGTTATTGCTCTGCTATCCACTTGCTTAGGTCCATCAAGTATGTCATGCACTGTTTTCTCCTGTTTCTCTTTCTGCCTTATGACTATCAGATTCTCCAAGCCCTTCTTCCTCATTACATGTCCCAGAAACTTCAGCTGTCTTTTCCTGATGTTAAGTATATGTTTCCTTTTCATTTCCATCCTCTATCTAACCTGTGAGTATCACATTCTCCAAGCCCTTCTTCCTCATTACATGTCCCAGAAACTTCAGCTGTCTTTTCCTGTTGTTAAGTATCAGTTTCCTTTTCGTTTTCATCCTCTATCTGACCTGTGAGTATCAGATTCTCCAAGCCCTTCTTCCTCATTACCTGTCCCAGAAACTTCAGCTGTCTTTTCCTGTTGTTAAGTATCAGTTTCCTTTTCGTTTCCATCCTCTATCTGACCTGTGAGTATCAGATTCTCCAAGCCCTTCTTCCTCATTACATGTCCCAGAAACTTCAGCTGTCTTTTCCTGTTGTTAAGTATCAGTTTCCTTTTTGTTTTCATCCTCTATCTGACCTGTGAGTATCAGATTCTCCAAGCCCTTCTTCCTCATTACCTGTCCCAGAAACTTCAGCTGTCTTTTCCTGTTGTTAAGTATCAGTTTCCTTTTCGTTTCCATCCTCTATCTGACCTGTGAGTATCAGATTCTCCAAGCCCTTCTTCCTCATTACATGTCCCAGAAACTTCAGCTGTCTTTTCCTGTTGTTAAGTATCAGTTTCCTTTTTGTTTTCATCCTCTATCTGACCTGTGAGTATCAGATTCTCCAAGCCCTTCTTCCTCATTACCTGTCCCAGAAACTTCAGCTGTCTTTTCCTGTTGTTAAGTATCAGTTTCCTTTTCATTTTCATCCTCTATCTAACCTGTGAGTATCACATTCTCCAAGCCCTTCTTCCTCATTACATGTCCCAGAAACTTCAACTGTCTCTTCCTGATATTAAGTATAAATTTCCTTTTCATTTCCATTCTCTTGAAAACCTTGTCATTGTTCACATATTCAGTCCAGGGTATCCTCGGCATCCTTCTAGAGAAACACATAGCTTCAAGCCTCTCCGTCTTTGAGAAGATGGTCCAGCATTTGCTGCTGTATAGAAAGACAGATAGTGCACAACAGTCCAGGACTTTTTTCTTTGTTTCCATTGAAATTTTCCTGTCTCTCAGTGCTTTGGGTCCCAGTGGCACACCTATCCTCATTCACTCTCACCAAATAGAGGTCAGACCTGTCAAAAGTGAACTGTTTACTTGGTAATCAACCCCCAAACACACTCATAATGTTCATGTTCCCTTGTTCCCTGTTTAGGATGTGGTTTCCGGCTTTCTCTTTTCAGATGTTTTCACTTTTATGTAGCAAACTGCACATCAGTGGCGTTACAGCCTTGCTCGGGGTGATACGATTTTAAAAAAAGAGACTGTTCCTCCAGAGTGACTGTAATTTTTTGTGCAATAGAAAAAAAAAAAATAACCATTTCACTTCACACTGTCTTCATAGACAAAGAATTTGTATTATTTGTTAAAAATAATTATTTCAACTGTTATTGAAACAACAACTTTTGTCACCTGTTTTTATGTTGACTGTTTTGTTTGAATTTCATTTCAACGTTGTTTTTACTCAATAACTACAAGGCTAGAAGTGCCTGTCACCCCAACCACAAATTCAACCTCGTCTCCTACTCACCTTCCCAGTTGTTCATGTATACACGCCATTCTTTTTCAGAAATTAACAACATAATGGGATTTTCATTTGAATAGAATAACAGCTATAGCTGGAAAGATATTTTCAAAGGTGACCAAAATACAGCAAAGAATCTGTAACGTGACTGATACCGACTTAGCTAACCGCCTGCAGTCACTCTCTCACCATGACGTGGCTTTCCTGTGCCTCTTCTATACTTTCACGGCTTCTGCTCTGATGAACTTAAATCACTGGTGCCCCCTAGGTGTGAGTTTGCACGAGATACTAGATTGGCAACTCGGTCCCACCCTTTTACAGTGAAACCGATGAAATGTAACCACAATTTCTACTCCAACAGCTTCTTTCCTCGCACTTCCCGCCTGTGGAATTTCCTTCCGCATACTTGCTTCCCCGATGGCTATAACCTCCAGGAGTTTAAATAACACACTAACCCTCCCATTCTCTCCAACTTTCCCCCTATGTACATCCTAACTCGTCTATCGCCCTGTGTAACCCCCTGCACTATAGTGGCAGTGGAATACCTTGCTTGGGGTGACATGATTAAAAACAAACAAACAAAAAAACAAACTCATTTTAAGATCTGAACAAAATATATTTGATTGTCCGGAATGTTCTGACTCATTTAGGAAGCAGAAAAAAAATTTAATGGAGCAACATCAACATTTATTCTTCAAAACAATGTCCATCATTCTTGATGCCAGCGATCAGCCGAATCTGTCCTAGAAACTAGTCGGTTGATTCTTAATCAAAAAACTGTAGACATGGTTCTTTCAATTCATTGAAAGTGTGGAATTGCTTGTCACGGAAGAAGTGTGCACTTGAATGGAACAGGCCAGACTCACTGAGAACAGCATCAGGACTAAATAGTGAATGTGCAAGAACCCATCCCATGCATATGTTTCAACTTCTCCTTAGTCAACCTTGCATTGTTTTTCTGAAACAAAGCCTAACCTCAATCAACTACAACAGGACACTCCTTTAGTTTGAGGTACACGTGGTCTAGCTCCTAGCCGTATAGTTAAGGGCTGATGGGTTATACAACACTGATGCTGCTGGAAAACCAAAAACATTTTGACAGACGATGACGAACAAGTTTATATAAAAATATAAACGTATATTTTCATTCTTTGTCAGTTACAGTTGTGTGGAGAAGGTTGGTTGTTTTGTTCTTATGGCATATCAACCTCAGTGTGTCATTTATTGCCAACTAAATTTTTTATTTATTTATTGCTGGTAATACCTTTTTCTTTCAACAATTTATTGTTGTTTTTATATAAGTTTTGTGTCTAGTAATACTTTTCTTTTCAAGCATCAAGATTCATTGGGATTTGTTTTTAAGGTCAGGATCCCCAAGTCCTACCCCTGTTATTTAACCCTTAACTGAAGGGAAGGAATGGATTAATACCTTCCCCAAGGGTACCAGTGCTTAAGTGAATGCTGGGTATTCAACTCGGCTCACTGATTTCTCTTTCCAAGCCGATATCCACTACACCACAATGCACATCCGTCACTAAACGCTTACATCGCCTGGTATTCCCAAGAGGTCACCCATCTAAGTACTTACCAGGCTCAACGTTGCTTAACTTTGGTGTGGAGAAGGAGTGACTGGAGAGATATTGAGTGCACACAGGAGCTGTTGGGGAGTCATTAACAAGAAGAAGTTCTGTGTTGTTATGTCAGAAACCCTAAACCTTCTATAACCTAAAACTTCCTGCCTCTTTGGGCTGTCACTCAAATGACGTTAACCATATTTTTGTCAGCCATTGCTTTTCAAGCCTTTGTTGTTGCCTTGTTTTCTGCCTTTGATGTCAATCATATCTTTGCCGGGTCAAGGTAATATATGACAGATGGAGCAACAGTGTGGGACATGTTCAAAAGATAAAAACCAAGATTTGTTTTTTTCTTTTCACTTCTTAAGTCAGTCAGGACTTTCTCGCTAAATTAGTAGTATCAGTTCAATATTAGTTCGTTTGGTCTAAGTTGACATATAAGTATTTAAATTTTCAAATATCTCGGTGACCAGAGCAACCGAGAATCCAAAGTGCACACTTTGACACTCCTGAAAATAGTTTTAAGTCCTTTTCTTGTTATTAGTTTTACTTTCTCTTTTAAGCAAATTCAAGCCAACCACAAACACTAACATAGATATCTGTAATAGATCATGGACCACAACATATGAGTACTGTGCAAAAGTATTAGGACAATAACTATATTTTATCATATTGACAGAAAATAGACAATTTAATTAAAGTAATTTTATTTGCCTCACAAAAGATAAAATAGTTCTTGTCCTAATACTTTTGCACAGTACTGTACATCGTATTTCCCTATGGGTTGAGACCAAACCACACAATCTGTGGCACATATTTTAACACACACAAGACTGTAATAGACATAGATCTCACTTCAGATTATGTCTTCATTCATTTCCAATTTCCTTTGATTGAAAGAACACACATACAGTAGCCATCTCAAGAGATGTTCTCTGAGAACTGTTTTATGTGAGAAATGTGACAGGCTCGTTAACCATAATGAAGGTAATAACTCTAAGGAGTAACTATGTTGCAGTAAAACCTTTACATATGCCAGAAAAAAATGTGTAATAATTATTTGTCTTTAGTGACTTGCAAGAGGATAAGGGCTAGAAACCCCATAACACACCCAGATAAAGAAAAGAAAATTGAAGAGTAGTATTCAGAGATTAATAAATTAGTTTGGTCCTGATTTGATTTACACATTTCAGCTTTTTCTATCATCTAGTCATATTCAAAATACACCAACCAAATTTATAGCATAAGGGAATTTAAACATATTGAAAGAAAACACTCAGTGGTCAATTGACATTTGAACTGCTGTAAAAAAAAAAGAAAAAAAAAAAAAGAAAAAAAAAAAAGGAAAGGGAGTCAGAGGAAAGAGAAAATAAATTTAATAAATTAATAAGTTTTATTGGACCAGACACTCATAGCAGAATAAGATTTATAGATG
Source organism: Ascarosepion bandense (assembly GCA_037127315.1). NCBI lineage: Eukaryota > Metazoa > Mollusca > Cephalopoda > Sepiida > Sepiidae > Ascarosepion > Ascarosepion bandense. The sequence goes on along the minus strand of JBBBDQ010000690.1, from coordinate 296,449 downwards.
CAAATTCTACAAAACAATTTTTACAGCTTCACCAAAAAAAAAAAAAAAACTTGTTATGTAGATGTGTTCAAACTAATATCCTCATCTTTGTTGTTATAGCTAAATCACTTTCAGTTCAGTTCATCTTAGACATTTGTTGTCAGCATCAAATACTTGAAGCAAGTTGAGTTTGAGTTTTGTTTAACAGCATATCAACACCTTTGTGGGTTATTTAATGCCAAAATACGTGGGGTTTTAAGGTATTTTTTTAATGTTCAGTTATAGTGAGAAGGTTGATTTAGTCAGATTGTAATGAAAATATTTTTATTTTATTTTAGGAAACTGAATATGTCTTCTAGTTTTGTATTCAAAAATGTTTTGCTGAAAATAATTCATTCAGAAATGTGTTCTGGTAATAATTTTTTCTTCAAAAATGTGTTGTTGGTATTATTTTTCATTTAAAAATGTATATTTTTCTATAGAAGTCTGTTTTTATGTATATATTTCTATGAATGTGTATTTTTGTACTTTCATAGTGCTTTGACTCCAGTTTGCGGGTTAACTATTAGCCCATAGCTGGGACCCTAACAGGTGCTAACACTCCGGGTCAGGGTGGACCTGGGAACAACAGCATTTAAAAGGTGGTTCCATGTTCCTCACAACCTCCGAATCAGAGGCCTTGCTGCCGGATGCAGTTTACCATCATGCCCAGGACCTGCTTGAAGTAAGCAAGGAAGTATTGACAATAAAAAAATAACCAGAGGCTAGTAGATTAAAGCATTAAATAGTGAATTTTGGTGGTTCAATCCCTGGGTCAGATGTAATATAAGCAAAAACTTAACCAATATGAGATATCCCTAGAAAGGACAAAAAAATGAGATACTCAGAGATTGAGTAAAGAGTTAGAAAAACAAAAGACACAACAGCTGAAACGTTGTGATTAAAACAACAAAGATGAGGACAACAGTCCGACAGTAAACAATAACAATGCCTCTTCTCAGAAATTCAGGCTGAAAAGCTGAACAAATTATTCCAAGATAATCTGAAAACAGTGCTGAAAGTTTTCAAGAATGTGTGCCCCTATTCGAAGATCCAACCGAACAACAGAACATCAGACATTGCAGATATTACAGAGGAATCCGTGACTAAACTTATTTCTCTCTAGTAAGTTCTTGAACACTGGATCAGTCAAAGGAAATTATTATGAAGTGGGTGTCACTTTTAAAGAGTTAATTTCACTAGTAGTAATTTATATTTGTCCAAAGATTATTTCATGTGATATGATTCGTCTGAAGAGAAAAATTTATAAATAATGAAATTGTTTGCTGTACTCGGAAAGATTTTCCTTCCAGCCTCTGAGTATACGTCAAGGTAAAAATTATCTTTTGATTTTGCATAAAGTGACCAAAACAAATATACCTTTATGTCAGTTCATGCTTCAGTCAAAGATCCTCAATGATGGAAACTTACAAGAGAATCCTGTCACATGTAAGTTGTCTATTTCTGATCAAGTTGCCATTTTTTCCTCTCCACTTCTTAGCAAATCAAAAGTGTAACTACCCTTATCATACAAGGTATTACTCAAAATATAGAGAACACAGATTGATCAAACCTTTTTTTTTCTGGCTCAGATTTCACTGGAGATCTCACTTCAAGAACACACCAGCAGAAAATAAACATAATCTGTGGTCTGTTTTTCTTTAAGCTGAATTTTGTATCATGCCACATGGCCTATGTATAGATGTTAACTGAAGATTAATACGAGTAAAATGATGTTTTATTTATTATAATACACAAGTGAATGGGTGCACACCAGCATACCTACATAGATACAATTGCGATCAAAATTATTCACCACCATTATTTGAATATTTTCTAAGAAAATGCAAATATTTGCAAGTACCATAAATAGAACATGAAAAAGTAAAATCAAGAAGTATCAAAAGTCAAATGTTGATGCCCCCTGAGGAGTGAACAGCATAATTTCCAAAGGGTCTGTCTACAAAAGTTTATCAGGATGCTGATGGTAACATCAATCAAATATGATAAACCTTATATATATATGCATTAATATATATATATATATATATATATATATATATATATATATTTTAATTCAGATACTTCAATCCAAGGGAAAAAAGCAGGAAGGTAAATTCCAAAAAACCCGATCCTAATTAATATTAAAAATTTATTTTAATATTAAAAAATGATACAGGAAGAGAGCTCCATGTAATAAAATATTACAGAGCAAATATATATATTAAAAAAGGATTAATTCAAAGATGTTGAATAGCCATTTCGATATGAAGATCCCCACGGGGGACGACACATCACCTCAGCAACAGAAAAAACCTTTCAGAAACTGGAGAATTAATGCATGTTTCATTAAATAATGAATAATTCTGCATTTCTGATTTCTCTTCATTTTATTAATACTCGTAAATAAGATAAAATGCATAAGTTTAAATTAATGTATCGTGATTAATTCGTAGTCAAGTTTTTTTTCCTTTTCTTTCTTTTTTTTTTTTTTAAATAGCCATACAATAGGTAAATTGTTTCACATTTTCGGACGAAATCATGTATGGTTCACCTCTAAATGGAAAGTGGCTCTGACTGTCACCAATCAGAAGCACTTGCAAGGTTTCGTACCAGGCCCAAACGTAATTTTCCCAGTGTCTGAAAGCACTTATCGAGGGTGGAGCAGAAACTGATCATCTCTGGTTGGGTCAGCGCAGTGAGGGGGGTATGATGTTGAAAGAAAAACCCAAAACCCCCTAGTGATCCTCATGATGACATCACTGACGACGCCCTCTAGCGCCCCTACTATGGTGCGTATGTTTGAAATAAACCTTTTTATATATATATATATATTAATGCATGTTTCCAGTAAATAATATAGACAAGTTTTGTCTATTTTAGGTAATTTTTTTTTCATATTCTCTGGTAAGCTTAATAGCATTATTATTTCATGAAGAAAGGAAATTACAATATTGATACATCATTTTTAATAATAGAATCTAAGCTTTTGACTTACGTAAAGCCATTTTCAAAGATGTCAAATCACATTATATATTATAAAGATGGACAAATGATAATGACAAACTTTTTGTTTACATGGAAGATTTCCAAGCAACAACAAACTTGTGCATATAAAATGTTGGAAGCAAATGTCGCATCACAGTTCGTGACATCACACACATCTATCTCCCTATATATATATATATATATAGTCTTTCGTGCCAACATCCAAAGAGTCTGAGCTCCAGGACCATGGATTAGTTCTAAAGCTTTCATTAGACCTGAGCAACGAATGAAAGCTTTAAAACTAATCCATGGTCCTGGAGCTCAGACTCTTTGGACGTTGGCATGAAAGACTAAAAAGCAATAGTTGTTTCCAGTTAAAGCGAAACCATAGACTGAAAGAAAAATGAATGGATGTAAGTCAAATTTTGAATTCCTGGTATCGGTATCAAATAAGTTTTTAGCGTCGTAAACTGGAATTTTGAAGGCTAAATAAGTCCCCTGAGTAAATGGTATCATGGCTGAGACTAAGAACTATAATTATACCTGCTTAGAACCAAACCCGAAGCAAAAACTAAAATAAAAGGGCTGAAGAAACAGGCAGATAAACAGACACACAAACATCTTGCCTTTTATATATATATATATATATATATATTATCAATTTTCTGCACTATTGAAGAACTGCAATCTTGAAACTTCTGAATATTGTTTCTTATGTCTTTGTCTATGAGTGTATCAAATTTGATTAAAATCAGACCACTCCTTCTATAACCCGATTTTTTTCGATTATCTATTTTCGATATTTATCAGGGGTACCTCAATACAAAACCTAGCTAAGAACACTTGCAGACACTTATAGTACAACTGTGTAAATTTTCAAAAAAAAAATCGGTTCAGCCGTTTTGGAGTCTATAGGTAATGGACACACACACACACACACACACACACATTTATAAATAAGTTTAGATATACAGTGTATCAAGGCAGCAGATAATTTTCTAAACATATACTGTTAAATATAAGAGACAATGAATTAATATGTAAATACAAACATAAACATAATTATGAAATAGTCTAAATATATCCTGATTTTGATTTAAATTAGAGGTAAATTAATTTACATTAATTTAACTTAAAAAGGTCTTTATTTTGGGAAAAGTCCGGAATGTACTGTTGATATCTTTTACAACAGAACTTTTTTTATATTTTTAATTTTTAATTTTTATCATTATTATATTTATTGTTATATTTTTAAGATTCTTTCTTTGTTTTCGATGGAATGAGTATTAGTATTATCATTAATGTCTTGAAGAAATTTTGTTTGATACATACATACACACACATATATATATATATATATATATATTATTATTATTCATTTTTTAGTATTTTTTTTATTATTATTATCTATTATTAGTATGATTATTTAAGATTTTTTTTTTTAAAGATTGTGTTTTAATATTTTATTTATTTTTCCTTACTAACAGTTATTATTTTAATTATACTTAAAATTATTGTGGTTATATTGTAATTTATATTAGGATGTATGATTTATGATTTCTTTTTCACCATAAATATACCCCATAGTAGGTATATTTTAATTTAAGAGTAAATCCTGTGTCAAGTTTCTAAAAATGAATCTAAGATGTTTATTTTTAATAATTTTAAATTCTTTTCTATCTATAATATTTGCTCTTTCTTTTTATTTATTTTTTTCTCTTTTTTACATTTCTCTTTCTAACTTTTCCCTTTTTTATATTTAATTATAATTTATATATTTTAGTAATTTTTATTATTTTAAATACTAGTATTAGTAGCTATTTTTTCAAAGTGTATTAAAATTATTATGTACAATTTATCTTTGGATTGTAAATATATTCCATTATATTTGAAATTAAATTTCAATGTTAAATTTTCCATGTCATGTTTTTCTAAGAAAGCCTACGAGTTGTTGAGACCTGAAGTTAACATTTTATTTCTCTGGATACTGTTTGTTTTCTTTTTTTTATTTTATTGTAGTTCTTTGTCCTTTTTCTCTTTTTTTCATTATTCAATCATCTACTTTTTCTTTATCCTTGCTTTTTTGTATTCTTTGGGGTTCTTTTTAAATGAGCGAGAATTTTTTTGTAAATAACCATTACAAATGTCTAGTCTAAATATGGACATGCGAGTGTCAGTGTAAAAAAATTAGGGGGGATATTTTGAGGATCTGACGAACTGCAATATAACATCATTATGCTGTGAAATATGTATTACCCATTGGAATTGTAATAAATCAGAAATCTTTTCTAAATTATATTACTCTGTTAAATAAATGAATTTAACATTGGGTTCTTTTGAGTTCGTCTATCAGAATTTACCTGTATAGTATACCTAGTGTGCTACATTATATATATATATATATTTCTACTAGCCTGATTATTTCCAAGAAATTTAGTTACAAAAATGTGTGTCACTTAGCAGGATTTGAATCTGCAACCCCTAGCAACATAGGGGAAGCCACCAATTGATCTGGTGCGTTTTAGACTGTTTGACCACAAATTATTCCACAGTCGAATCAAAGTTAGATCAGGCCTTATACACACAATTTTGATTTTTCATAAATAACCATCTCTGCTCTAAAATGTATCATAATGTAAACAGACAATGGTATGGAAAATCCCAGAGATATCTACTCAAACACGAGTGTCGATTAAAAATAATGTTCAAACAAATTAAATATGTCGGTTATTAATTCCATGTCGTTAATCTCTGGAACTTTCCGTAAAAAATACATATTTTATTAATTCAAATGTCATAACAAATATTGATATAGACACACCAATTTAAACCAGTGTGCATTAATTTCAGTCTATGAGCCTGAATAAACAAAATGTAGTCACCAGCATGGATTGAACCTCCATCTCACTTTGTAGGAGAGACCACCTTTCAAGCAAGGCTGTATTTAGCCTCTTAAGCAGAGTTTATACCTTCATTCAGATATTTTGACGTAAAGAAAAAGAAGTCAGATTAAAAATAAATCTATAAATTCTTTAGAAATTGATTTGTTTAGGTTTCAGATATAAAACTGAACAAATTTGGGCATTTGGATAAAATTATTATCATGTTGACACTCCACAAGGTGTTTACAAGATTAACATATATGCGATGTTAATCAAATATTATTTATTTATAAACAAAATTATGTTGCATTTTGTAGGCATAGAAAAGCCCTGATGATCCCAAAACAAATTATCAATATCACACAATAGTGTACATATTGAAAATTTGCCCATTATTGTTTTGCTTATATTAATTTCATAGTGAAAACATTGACTTGCAACATAAAATTTGACATTGTGCGTATACACACTATGTATGGGCTCTATAGAAATAACTGATTTGATATCAAGTGGCACAATGAGCCCACTGGGAGAGATGAACTCAAAATCTTTGATAAGGTACCTAGATTTGAGTTTGAGTTTTGCTTAACGGCATATCAACACCTCTGTGGGTTATTTAATGCCAAAATGGTGGGGGTTTAAGGTATTTTTTTAATGTTTGGTTATAGTGACAAGGTTGATTTAGTCTGATTTTGATGAAATTTTTTTCTATTCTTTTTTTATTTTAGAAAACTGAAAACAACTTCTAGTTTTCTATTCAAAAATGTTTTGCCGAGAATAATTTTTCCTTCAAAAATTTGTTATGGTAATAATTTTTTCTTCAAAGATGTTTATTTTTCTATAAAAGTGTATTTTTATACTTTCATAGTGTTTTGACCCCAGTTTGGGGGGGGGGGTTAACTATTAGCCCATAGCTGGGATCCTAACAGGTGCTACCACTCCAGGTCAGGGTTGCCATGGGAACAACAGCAATTAAGAGGTGGCTCCATTCTCCTCACAACCTCCCAATCAGACGCCTTGCTGCCGGATGTAGTTTACAGTTATGCCCAGGACCTTTTGCTTTAGACTACAGATGTTTTATACATCATTTTATACTTTCAGGGTAGATATATGTTTTTCTTTTTGTTTTGTTTTTATACATAGTTTATAGATCATGAAAAGTATTACTGGAATTTTTAGTATAAAAATATATTTTATATCTTTTTTAGTGTTGATCTGATTGTCAATCAAAAATGTACTGCTGACTTTTGTTTGAGAGTTCAGTGTTTATTCATAGCTGGGACCCAACCTCCCTATCAGATAACGTGCTGCCAGATGCAGTTTACCATCATGCTCAGGACTATATATCTAGAAGAAGGAAAACTAAGTAACACCCACTTCAGTGCTAGTCTGGGTATCTTGAATCTGCTAGTCTCTGGGATTCTTAATATTGTTGGTATGAGTTATTGTGGTATTGTACATACTGTAAACAACTATGATCTCAGCAGATGTATTGCTAGTATCTTAACATTTATTGCTGGATGTGAAGGTAAGTGTAATAGTGGCTTAGACAGAGAAATTAGTAAAGCCAAGCTGAAATCCTATTGATTTGTTGCATTCACTTTTGTGCAAATACCATTCTATTGGCAAAGGTATGAATTCATCTTTTCTCCCACCAGCTATCAGTTAAATAGTAAGGCAAACTTGGTTCTTCAGCCTTGTTTGGCAACATGTCTATTAGGAAAAATGAATTCACAAACCAGGGTAAATTGAATAAAGAGTTAAGCTCTACTTTGTATTGAGCACTCTTCATAAAAGTAAATGCATGAATAATGGATTTTAATATATCTATTCTTTCACTTCCTCAATATATACATTTTCCATTTATGAACAAGTTATTACGCGACCTAGCTTTTTACCATGAGTGGTGTCTTCAGGCGATTTTCAATAACTGATTTTACCGGGTTTTTTTTTTTTAAATGCTCAAATAACAGTGGTTTTTTTGTGAACACTCACGTGGCAGGGAATTTTTGAACATGCAATTTTTAAAATTACAAGAAATTAAATTACAGTCAATATATATATTTTTATGTATATATATATATATATATATATATAACAACACATACACACACATACACTACCGGCCATAATTAATATGCCACCCTAGTGTTTTAAAAAAGATGATGTATTTCATACTATTTTTTAGTTTTTATTGCCAAGTGAATAATTGTAAATGAAAATGAATGGTTCTTTTGTTAATATTGCACAAAAACGTGTGCATCAAGTGAATTTATAAATACTTGATAATTACCTATATTGCAGTTTAATCGATAAAAGAATGAAAAAAATTTAAGATGATTTCGGACGAGTTCATCTTTGCTTCCTTGCCTTGTAAAATTTTGCAAAGTAATAATAACTGAGGTGGCCTAATAATTTTGGCCGGTAGTGTATATTAAAAATATATCTGAAAAATTAATGGCTTTGGATTTCATAATCATTCTTCATTAAGAAAGTACTTAATTATAAAGTAAATATTCATATTTGCTGATGATCAAACTATTCCCCAGGTAGCTATTATTATCTGTGATATAAACATGTTACGGAAATTAACGAAATTTAACGAAACTTGGTTATAAGCAACCAAACAATTTGTTAATGGAAATTATTTTGAACATTATTTTTACCGATACTCGTATTTAAGTAGATATTCTGTTTTTTTAATTAAACAGTATTTTATATTTATAATAATCAGGCCGGTAGATATAAATATATAATACTGTTTAATTAAAAAAAAAACAGAATATCTACTTAAATACGAGTATCGGTAAAAATAATGTTCAAAATATCTGTGATATGTATGAAGAGTTTCATTTGAAAATATTTTATTCTGACTAAAGTTTAAGAGAACAAAACTCATGTTAACTGTTCACTTTGATAGGTTATAATGGCAAGTTTCTGATTCTGAAAAAAATAAAAAAATAAAAAAAATAAACGGAGGATTCATCAGATTTTAAAATATGCAACACCAATGATTTGAGAAGTAAGGTTCAATCATACTGTCACTGACTAAGAAGGTAACAATGAACAGAATTATGGACTAAGCTACAGAAATGTCTAAAATAAAACAGGTGCAAAAATTAAACATTCTGGACATTACAGTCAGAGACAATTGAAAGTCTGACACTGAAATTGAAAAGTGAATAGGAATATTAAAAGATGCTTTTAAGAAACTAAGCAAGGTATAAATATATTGAAAAAAAACACCAAGAAATGAAAAGGGGGCTATGTTGTTACATAACATCGATAACAATGAATGCTGGACAAGTTTGTCAATGAATAGATTGAAATGACATATTTGGCTCTACAAATAAATGTGAAGAATACCATGGATAGAGCATGCGACAAATGAGAGAGTCCCAAAGTGTTGCAACCTAAAAGCTTATTGCATGAATAATAAGCTAAACAGAGGTTCAAAATAAATAGTATTATTTATAATATCATTAAACACAAGACTCACAATCTGTGTGAAGTAATGAGAACTTTTAGACAGTAAGAATACACCACACACTATGAATAGAGACCAAAGTATTACGTAAGGATTTGGACATACCCATAAGTTTGGGTCACTGTGTCGATCCAGGATGTTCTTTCCGCCTGAATCCATCCTGCATATATACAAGTCTACCATTCGACCCTGCATGGAGTACTGCATGGAGTATTTATGGTCAGGCGCCCCTGCCGCTCACCTCAGTGTTCTTGACAAGCTCCAAAGGAGAGTCAGTAAAGTGATAGGTGCTGACTTGGCGGCTCGACTACAGCCACTTTCCCACCGATGAAATGTGGCCTCCCTTTGCCTGTTCTATAAGTACTTTCATGGCTTCTGCTCAGACGAACTTAAGTCACTGGTGCCTCCTCAACAGGTGTTTACTCGTGCAACCAGAATGGCAACTGGGTCCCACCCATTCGCAGTTAGGTTAGCCAAATGCAGACGACAATTCTACTCCTGCAGCTTCTTCTCTCGCACTTCCCGCCTGTGGAACTCGCTCCCATATTCTTGCTTTCCTGACGACTACAACCTCCAGAAATTTAAATGCAATGTCTATTGCTTCTTTCTAATTGGTTTGTAATCCTCTTCTCCCTTAATTTTCTTTCAGTTATGTAGCCCCCCCCAACACATCAGTGGCATTTATGCCTTGCCTGCCTTGCCCGGGGTGAAATGATTTAAAAAAAAAAAAAAATTACTGTCCATAGGTACGTAAACAGCATAAACAAGAATTGAAACAATCAGGAAACTGTTACTAGCAATGAGAATGAGACACTCCCAAGACACATTAAAAGCAATGAAAGCAGAGAAACTGACCTTATGAGTTAGAGCAAATGGATAGGGGAAAATTTATCAAGAAGAACAGTTGTAAAGATAAAATACTACAAAAAATACCAGAAGAAACAAAACTGTAGACAAGACATATGCATAAAAACTTATTTAATTTGTATCTCATGCTTTTGTTCCCAAACTTTCCATGTTTCCTTTTACTCTGAAAGAGTTTAATTAACTTTCAGGCAATAACTATAGATGCTCACAACAATCTGAATGTGCACAGATATATATATATATATATATATATATATATATATATATATATTTTTTTTTTTAATAAAAAAACCCTGTACATATATATGAAAATGGGAAGAAGAAAAATGAGAATAAAATACTATTGGATGAAATTACCAAAGGTGATAAATGTCTGTTGAGTTTGTATCACAAAGAACATTAACAAGAAAGAACAAACATACACATATAAAAACAACTCAATTGTTTGCTTCTTTTATTCGTCTTTAAAAAAAAAAAAAAGTATATATATATATATATATATATATATATATAAGTAAAAAAAAATAAACCAAAAGTAGATCTAAAACAAATCCAGAAGAAAATAATAAAAGGAGGAAATGAAAAAAAAACAAAAAACCATTGAATTTTTTCAATATTTGAAGAATTCGTATTATTCGCTCAAGAGCTGCGTCAATATTTAAAATATTAATATTTGTAAGAGAAGAAAATTTATGGTTTTTTTGTTTATTTGTCATCATACGATAACAGAATGCAACATGTGGTGAGATACATTTTTATGTTTTAAGGTGGAAAAATACATATAACTCCCTCAAAGCAGTACATTTCTTAAAGCCACACTTCTGATGTCATAAAAACTAATGCAGTAACTTTATTACAGATATTGCTACATACTCCTGACATTACTACTCTTAGAACAATGTGGAGGTACTATTTGTGGTATAGATCTCCAGGCATTTGTTAATCAGCTTGTCTGGCTTGAAGACCAAGACAATTATCAATTAAAATATATATATATATATATATATACATACATACACACACACACACACACTGACTGATGTCAATGAAAAAAAATACAATAATTCTTTAACTTAATTTTTTTAAAAATTTACATGCATAACTACTTTTTTTTTTTTAAACGAGGATGTGGATTGGGGGTGGAGAAATCAGAGAGCCATTCACTTACATGCAAATACCCTTGTCTCTTCCTCCCAGTTGTGGGTCAAATAACAAAACAGAGTGGATTTTATAACCTTGGTTGGCAACCAGTCTACTACAAAGAAATGGCAACCTATTGTGAGAAAATCTACTGCCCAGTCAGTCAGGTCTCTTTCAAAACATGATCACCCAAGCGTGTATCATGTATGGTACTTAACTGATTGATCTTTTTTTATGAGGCAAATTAAATAGAAGACCAGTGTCTATGGTTCAATATGAAATTTATTATAACTCATTTTTCACTCACTCACTCGCTAACTCATTCACTCACTCACTCGCTTAACTCATTTTTCACTCACTCACTTTTCACTCACTCACTCGCTAACTCACTTTTCACTCGCTAACTCACTTTTCACTCGCTCACTCACTTTTCACTCACTCACTCGCTAACTCACTTTTCACTCGCTAACTCACTTTTCACTCGCTCACTCTCGCTAACTCACTTTTCACTCACTCACTCGCTTAACTCACTTTTCACTCGCTCACTCGCTAACTCACTTTTCACTCGCTCACTCGCTAACTCACTTTTCACTCGCTCACTCGCTAACTCACTTTTCACTCGCTCACTCGCTAACTACTTTTCACTCGCTCACTCGCTAACTCACCTTCTCACTCGCTCACTCGCTAACTCACTTTTCACTCACTCACCGCCAACTCACTTTTCACCGCCACCGCTAACCTCACTTTTCACCGTCATCACAATCACTACCGGCCACCACAATCACTTTTCACCGCCACCGCTAACTCACTTTTCACCGCTAACTCACTTTCACCGCCACCACCACCACCACCGCCAACTCACTTTTCACCGCCAACTCACCACCGCCACCACCACCACCACTGCCACCACCACCACAATCACTTTCACCGCCGTCATAATCACCACCACCACCGCCAACTTCACTTTTCACCGTCACTGCCACCACTTTTTTCACCGCCACCGCTAACCACTACCGCCACTGCCAACTCACCACCGCCACCGCCAACTCACCACCGCCACTGCCAACTCACCCTCACCGCCACTGCCAACTCACCTTCACCGCCACTGCCACCACCACCGCCACTGCCACTACTACCGTCACCGCCAACCACCACCACCACCGCCACTACTACCGCCACTGCCACCACCACTGCCACCGCTAATCATTTTCACCGCCACCGCTAATCACTTTTTCACCGTCACCGCCAATCCTTCACCACTGCCACTGCCATCCTTCATTTTTTCACCGTCACCGCCAACTACTTTTTTCACTGCCACTGCTAATCACTTTTTCACCACCACCAACTACTTTCACCAAGCCACTGCTAACTCACTTTTCACCAAGCCACCGTTACCACTTTCACTCGCTCACCAACTCACTTTTCACTCACTCACTCTCGCCAACTCACTTTCACTCACTCACTCGCTAACTCACTCTTTCACTCACTCACTCGCTAACCATTTTTTCACTCACTCACTCTCGCTAACTCATTTTTCACTCACTCACTAACTCATTTTTCACTCACTCACTAACTCATTTTTCACTCACTCACTAACTCATTTTTCACTCACTCACTCACTAACTCATTTTTCACTCACTCACTAACTCATTTTTCACTCACTCACTAACTCCTTTTTCACTCACTCACTCACTAACTCATTTTTCACTCACTCACTCACTAACTCATTTTTCACTCACTCACTAACTCATTTTTCACTCACTCACTAACTCATTTTTCACTCACTTTGCATTTACTCATTTTATAACTCATTTTACATTTTACTGATTTGTATATCTTTTCATTATTTATAGCAAACAAGATTGTTCTTGAATACCTGTCCATCCATAAAGTTAAACAATTTTACTTGTCATCTCCACAGTCTAGGTATGGTTTAAAAATACAAAAGCTATTTTGAAAAAGATAAATTTATTTCAAACCCCTATCCAAGAAGTGGTTAGTCTTGATTAAATCATTAAGAATATCATCTGAGCTCTCAGATGCCAAAAGCGAAAAGCCATTTTTAAAAGGATCTTATTTATAACTGCCAAACTCCAAGACCAAAAGAGAAAAATAAATAAAGTAATTAATGTTGAAGCCTCAAATGCGAATATTCCCTGCAGTCCGTGGTTTTGCTTGCCACCAAACAAAGAGAAAATAATGTGATAATGCTAATAATGAAGGCGCCTAAGTCAATTTTATGCTGCCTGATAAAAATCAACACATTTGCCATTAAGTTTGGATCTATTTATGATTGTAATTTATGCTATGCCGTATCTAAGAGGAGGCAGAAATCAGTTTCAGAGATGCAGTCAGGATTATAGAAAATTCATGAGTCAAGCAATGAATTTTCATGAATAATAAACAGATCATCTCTCATATTTTGCAGTATATATATATATATATATATATATATATATATATATATATATATATGGCTTGTCATTCATTACTCATTGAAGTCTACAAATGCACGTGATAACAATGGTTGCAAATTATGGTGGCACTAATAACAGTTCCAGTTACGATAGACTTAATGCTTTATCAAGTTATATTATCAATTTAAAAAGAGAAACATTAGAAGCTGCTAGTCGTCGTGTTCTCTGGTCAAAATAGTAAATAAGAAATCCGAGTACCAAAGGAGTGGATGTAGTCGAATTGGATGCCAAAATAAAAAGATTATTGACAGTTTTAATTACAGAAACACAAACACCAAAAATCTTTCCTGAAATGTCAAAAGGCACTCAGTTTCTCTAATGTCCAGAATAAATTAAAAAAAAAAAAAAAGTAATATTTTAAATCAGTGCTTTTGTATTTTCAAAAATGTTTTAATTCACTGTTTTTTAACAACTTCTATAATTATTCAAAAGCAGTGTTTTTTTTTATAAATTTTCAAATGATTTATTCATCTTTGAATTTAAAATATTCACATGTTTGTCACAATTTTAACAACGAACTAACTAAATTGGTCATAATAATGTTTAAGATCTTAATGGTCATCTTCCTTACACATACAGAAAGTGAATAAAGTCATATACCCATTAGGAAATTTAGTTTAGTTTAGTTGTTTGTTTTACCAGCATGTCTACCCTTTTGAATTATTTAATGCTGAAGAATTTGTTTGGTTTTTGTTTACTGCTTGTTAATAATTCGTGAGTCTATTTATGTCGATATATAAATAGAGGTGTTGTGATTTGATGTGTGATGGTTATATGCTATCTTCTTTTGAAACTATATTTTGTTATATAATTTTGTTGCTTTTTAGAAATTCTAAAAGATAGATAGGAACACACCGAGATAGATAGTTTAGTTGTTTGTTTTAACAGCATATCTACCCTTTTGGATAATTTAATGCTGAAGAATTTGGTTTTTGTTTACTGCTTGTTGATCTTTTGTGAGTATTGCTGTCGAGATATAAGTAGAGATGTGATTTAATGTGTGATGGTTATATGCTATGTTTTGCAACTATATTTTGTTATATAATTTTGTTGCTTTTAGAAATTCTAAAAGGTCGTTTGGGTCAGCTTTGTTGAAGATGTCTTTCAGATTGTTTTCTTGATAGTATCTTAATTGCATTTGTTCAAGATCTATGCAGTTTGTTAGTAGATGTTTTATTGTGTAGAGCTCCTGACATGGAATGCAAATTGGTGCCTCCTCACCTTTTAGTAGGTGTGAATGGGTGACAGCAGTGTGGCCTATTTGAAGTCTAGTCATTACTACTTCTTCTCTTCTTGAGGTTTTCCTATTGGAAATTTTAACTTCTATCTATTCTTTGAGGATGGGTTTAATTTTGTAGAGTTTGTTAATTTTGCTGGAATTCCACAATTCTTGCCATTTGGTTGTAATAAAGTTGTTGATTAGAGATTTGTAATCTGTGTGGAGTACTTTTATATCACAAATGTTTTAGCTGCTATGTCTACTTTTTCGTTTCCTCTGAGACTGATGTGGCTGGGAATCTAGCATAAAATAATGTTTTTGATTTGGAAATTTAGTAACTTGCTATACTACCAATTATATAAAAGCACAAATATTATTGCATTTTTTATTTTTATTTTAATCCTTTCATCCCAAGGTAGGACCACCACTAGTATGCAGTTTGTGGGGGGGGGGGGGGTACAGTGAGAGAAAAGACTAGGTACAAGAGGGTACCGAGGAAAGGATAAAAGATGGACGGGAATCAAAAAAAGAGAAAATTAGAAACTTCTCTTTAATTTCATTCACATGAACCTTTATTTTTCTTCCAATGTATTTATATTTTATTGAATGTTTCCCTGAACAAACTTACTGAAGAGAATGAAACGTTTTTTTTTGGGGGGGGGGGGGGGGATGCATACGGAAGCTTTTTATGCCACCTATTATTACATAATCTTTTAGACGAGATCAAGGTTAGGATACCAAAAGCAATTTAAACAAAGCCAATGTCTCAATTACGACAGGAATCCATAGAGAGTTCAAGAAACGACTTTAAAGATCAATTGGCAAAGCTGGCAGCCATCTCAGTGGTTTGCCAAAGGCAACAATTATGTTAAGGCATGTCAATTAAAACTAAAAAAATCAAGATTTAAACTTTAAAAAATGTTTGATGTCATTCTTCTATTATTTAGACATCTTTATTAACTATTTACATTGTTCGGACTGTTGTCCTCATCTTTGATGCTATATTTATAATGTTGCGATCATTTTATACTCTAGCCATCTTTGAATCAGTCTATATTTCTGAGATGAGGTATTGTAATTATTTTCACTGTTTACATTGTTCGGACTGTTGTCCTCATCTTTGTTGCCATAGTCATGATGTTTTGGCTGTTATATGCTCCAACCTTTTTCAGATGTTTTTTTTTAATTTTGAACTGAACCCAGAGTAGTCAATTTGTATTTGGTGTTTCTGAAGATTGGTTTGATGACATTTGTGTAAATGTTTTTCCCTATGTTTGTTTTCTGAAATGGACTGACATATAACTTTCACATTCTGGAGTCATTCAGTGAACTCACAAAGAGAACTTGTCCCATTTCCTCAACCCACAACTTGCAAATATCATGACAGGGGTTGAAAAAGATCAAGTTATTTTCCCATAGTTTGATGTTGCCCTGCATAGGTGAGAATTGCAATTCTCATGCAAAAGCCGCCTTTATTTTATTCCATTTTAAACTGGTGAATGTCCTTTAAGCCACCGTGTTATCACTCAAAGCAATATTATAGTCGTAAGTGTTTCTTTCCAAAAACACTTGTAAGGAAATTAAAGATTTTCAAAATAAACTAATCTTTAATATAAATCTTTGATAATCATTGGTTACAATCATTACAAAGGAAAAAAAAGACAAGCTTGTTGAATAGGCTTGGTTGTTAATCAATAATTCTATTTTTTGTATAAATTTCTTTCACTAATATTCATCTAATATAAGATTCAATAGCCCCTCAAAGTAGGGGGTTAATGTGTGGTGTTTTATTAGCATAAAAAAATGAAAAAAAGTTAAGTTCCCGGAGCTATGCAGGTCAGTCAGAGACATTAAAAATATAGCATGGAAGTCGATGTCAGAAGTTTTTGGTTTGAATCTGACTGAAAAAGACTGCAAAACCAATTTATAGGCAGAACACAGATACATGCTGGGATTGTGTCCTAACTAATATAAGATAACCACTGTCTTGAAGTCAGAATGCTATGTTGGTTAATCCAAATGAACTCATGTTTCAATACCAATTCTTAGTTTGTGTTAATTTTTGATTTGTTACTGATGCTTTGTCCTGTATAAAATGTTTGCTTGCTCAATATTACTTTTTTTTTACTTTTTGTTCTTCTTTATTCTCGTTTATTACAAAACTTTGACAATTTTGGTATTTCTGCCATTTACATTTAACCATAGCCACTTGCCCTAAGAAGGAACCGGAAACCAATCCTAAACTGTAAATCAGAAATAAAATTCTAGTTCTGTTCAAAAAACAGGAGAAGAGAGTGAACAGGATGATAGGTGTACCTATCTACTCCTATTAAACTTATAAACATGTTAAATCATTGCAGGATTTTATGACCACCCTGTTGCTTAATAAAGGCTTGAGAATTTACATAACCATATTTTCCAGCTTATGTTTAAGTTTTATTTAATGGCACATCAACCTCTGTGGGTTATTTAATGCCAAAAAAAGTTAGGTTTTAAAGTATGTTTTAATGTTCGGTTATAGAAAATATGGTAAGTACTGAACAAGGTCAAAGGTTCATAAACACATTTTTCTTTTTAATATGCTTCCTCAAACAAAAATTGTATTTTAATTTTTCTTCTTCATTCCTGACACTTGGAGGATTTTTTTTTCTTCTTTGCTTGATTTCAGAATTAAACTTTAACATTTCTTGAAATTATAATTCTTACTGGCAACGTCTAGGAAAACCTATGTAGTATATTACCTTAAACAGCAGAGGTAGCTGACAAGTACATCTGACCACAGGTGAGGCTAACAAAGGACAAGGCTGATTGACAGATATATCCAACTGTAGATGATGTCAAAGTGCAACAAAAACAAAAGGGACAACTGGTCTGAAAAGCAATTGATTGCCGGGTGTGACTGACAGTTACATCCAACTGTATATAAGTCAACAAAGCAACAAGCAGAACTGAGTGAGAGTTTTAAGAATATATAAAGTCTAGAATTTTTTATTGAAAACATAACTACACCTGGCTTCCAACTCCCAACAGCTCTACATGTGCATGACTCTCTCCAGCTTTCCTCCTACTCCACATAACAATCACTAATAAAGAATAAAAATATAAGATTATATTTTTATGTATACATGTTCCTTATTGTCTGTCAAGACGATCATTGTTTAGCAGTGTAATATACAACACCTACATTAAGTTGTCATAATAGAAGAGTTTTTTTTTTAATCATTTCACCCCAAGCACGGCAGTCTATGGCTATATCATGATGAATAGACTGGTTCCCGTCCGATCACAGAAGTTAAGCAACATCAAGCCTGGTGACCATTTGGGAATACCAGGTGCTGTAAACGTAAGGACCAAGAATGGTTCACTAATCCACCAAGGTTTGGAGGTTGGGTGCAGAGCTAACAACCCTGCCCTGTAAAAAACAGTTTGTTACAGAAACAGCAACAAAAAGTTGCTGCTCTATGCATCATCTGAGTGTGATGGATAAATGAGGATGATGAAGGCGGTACTGCTACCGATGCGCAAGGGGCTACATAAGATTAAAAGTTTAGATAGGAGGAGAGTAAAGAGAAAGACAAACCAGTTGGAGTGGGTGTCAGAGAAAGGGCAAGAGAAGGATGGGAATAAAGGTGTGAAGACAGTTGCGAAGATAGAGAGAAAGGAAAAGAACATAATATACAGGGTGATGTAGAAAGAACTGGAATCAAGTGGATAAGAGATGGGTATTGACATTGCATTTAAATTCCTGGAAGGTTGTAGCCATCAGGAAAGCAAGTATATGGAAAGGAGTTCCACAGGTGGGAAATGCGAAAAAAGAAAGTAGAATTGTCACCTGCATTTGGTTAATCTAACTGTAAATGGGTGGGACCCTGTTGCCAGTCTGGTTAAAGGAGAAAATTCTTGTGACTGGGCACCAGTGACTTAAGTTTATCGGAGTAGAATTGGATTTATTCTATTAATAATATTTATAATTATATATAATTTCTTAAATATTATTCTATTTATGATAGAGTCACATGTGAGTTAATGAAACTGTCTCTGCATTCTGATTAACGCTTAACTCCGAAAGATAAAATTACTTTATTAATTTTATCACAAAGTGTTCATTCGATATAGTTTAATACCATTGGGTAATTAAATCAGAAACTGTAGAACACAACTTAAGTACGAGATTATCAAGCAAGTATTTTAATATATGGATGTGCGAGTGGTGCAATGGTTAGTGGCATGCAAGAAGAAATTGATGAATTAAGTTCAAATACTACGCTAATTTGTCACATTCATACAAATAATGTCAGGAAAGATATAAAACTATCTGTTCTCCTTCCACATCAGAGAAGGAAAATTTGCAAATTAAAATCAGTTAAACATTAGACTAGCAACTGCATTCTGTGAAAAACTCGCTTGCCATGGAAACCCCAGCAGCATGCATCCAACCACTGTGGACCCATATTCCACAGATGGAGTTTTTTTTTATCATATCACCCCAAGCAAGGCATTCCACTGCCACTATAGCGCAGGGGGTTACATAGAGCGATTGGGTATAGGAAATGTCAGAAGGAGGGTGATAGACGAGTAAGGAGGTACATAAAAAGAGTGTTTGAGAGAATGAGTGCAAGTTAGTGTGTTAGGAGGTGTCTACTGACCTTACATTTAAACTCCTGGAGGTTGTAGCCGTTGGGGAAGCAAGCATGTGGAAGGGAATTCCACAGGCGGGAAGTGCGAGAAAAGAAGCTGTTGGAGTAGAAATTGCGGTTATATTTCATCGGTTTCACTGTAAAAGGGTGGGACCTAGTTGCTAATCTAGTATCTCGTGCAAATTTGGGGACACCAGTGATTTAAGTTCATCAGAGCAGAAGCCGTGAAAGTATTTATAGAAGAGGCACAAGGAAGCCACGTCACGCCGGTGAGAGAGTGACTGAAGCTGGTCAGCCAAGTCGGTATTGATCACATTACAGATTCTCCGTCGTATTTTGTCAAGAACCCCGAGGAGAATAGCAGGGGCACCTGACCAGATGTGGCAGCAGTATTCAATACACGGGCGGACGGTAGATTTATATATGTGCAGGATAGATTCAGACGGAAAGAACTTCCGGGCCCTGCACAGAGAGCCGACTTTCATAGCAGCGGATTTAGCAATGGATTCAACGTAGTCATTCCATTTGAGGTCCACTGAGAGTGTCAGGCCAAGCAGGTGTAGTGTTTTACTCTCTGAGAGGCAAGCCTGTTCCATGCTAATACACAAGACTTGTTGGAGGGAGATTTTAATATATAGAAATAATTTCAAGATTGTTTATTTAGAAAAATAAAGCAAATTATCAGACAAAAAAAAAAAAAAGGAACATATTTTTTTTTTTAATCTTATCACCCCGAGCAAGGCGGTAAAGCCACTGAAGCGCAGGGGGCTACATAAGAGTGAAAAGATTGGAAAAGAGAAAGCCAGAAACCACATCCTAAACAGAAAACAAGGGATGAGTCTCTTCATCTGTTCAATAGACGTGGGTGGAGTGTGAACCGGGCGATAGTTTAGTCTATCTACTCCAAAAATGACACTATCAGGACAGTGTTGTTAATTAAGGTAAGCAAGTCCAAGCAGAAAATAAATTTCAAGGCGTGGCATATAAAGTGAAACTGTAGATTAAGTCTCTGTTTATTGAGACTTCATGTTGCTCAGACTAATTGACACAGGTGCAGAATTCTATTTGCCATCTCCACAGGTAGCCATACTTTGTGTATATACAATGTCGATAGATTAGGTGTCAGTATACTTAAGAAAGACTCATGAAACTAGAGTCAACAAACTGACCCAAATCATACTAATCAGAACCTGACAAAAAAACAAATCACAAACACACACAACATCATTGTATTAACCCACCTTTTCTATAGTAAAAAGAGATTTTGACACAAAATTAACTTGAGCAATTTTTTACAATTTACTCATCCATAATTCATTCATATTTAACAAAGTACATCAGTTGATTGAAGTCCAGATATTAACCCTTTGTTGGATATTGGTTACAAGTGTAACCGATACGCAGCAAAGGCTAGAGAAAGGTCACAAGTGTAACCGATACGCAGCAAAGGCTAGAGAAAGGTCACAAGTGTAACCGATACGCAGCAAAGGCTAGAGAAAGGTCACAAGTGTAACCGATACGCAGCAAAGGCTAGAGAAAGGTCACAAGTGTAACCGATACGCAGCAAAGGCTAGAGAAAGGTCACAAGTGTAACCGATACGCAGCAAAGGCTAGAGAAAGGTCACAAGTGTAACCGATACGCAGCAAAGGCTAGAGAAAGGTCACAAGTGTAACCGATACGCAGCAAAGGCTAGAGAAAGGTCACAAGTGTAACCGATACGCAGCAAAGGCTAGAGAAAGGTCACAAGCGTAACCGATACGCAGCAAAGGCTAGAGAAAGGTTACAAGTGTAACCAATACATACGCAGCAAAGCGTTAAAGAAGAGTTTTCAGAAACAAGGAGAATGCCGACTTGCTATGTAATATCTATTCTTCTTTTTGACAATAAATTCTGGACAATTTCTATGTAGATTAAGTGACAGATATATGTTGAGAATAACACTAACAGTGCATGTGACAAATAAGGAACTCTTCAGAAGAACAAAAACTACAAATAAATTATTATTGTGTTATTTCAAACTTGTTTTCTTGGTTGATATCATCAGTCGCTTTATCTCGCATCCAAGAATTTAATTTTATCTTTGCTGATCCCTTTCTTTATGACGGGGGTGTTGGTGACTAAATTCCCTGTCAAAATGCAAATTCATAGCTAGAACCTTCTAGTTTCACCAAAACCAGCTCCCATCACCCATTCCCTCATCACAGTTTTGGCTTTGCAAGATTAAGCAAAAAAGTGTCAATGGCATGAATTTGTTTAAGGTGGACCTCAATCTGCCAGGAAGTGACCCACACACTTGACTTTATGACCTTTCTCTAGTAGCATACCTGTTTTTTTTTTCTTTTTTTCTGTTGTCTTTGATTCACTCTAAGTGTTAAATAAGCAAAGCATTGTTCCTCCTATCTTCCAAAGTTTCATGTCCCTCTCTAATTGTTATTGGCGAATGTGCAGGTGTATTAAAATGGATACAGTAGCACAGAATATTCATTTGAATATATATATATTTTTTTCTCATTTATATATTTTCATTCTTTCTCTCTGTTAATATTTTAATGTTCTCTTTCATTCTATTTCACATTTTTTTATTTTTCTCATATCATATTTTCATTAAAAAAAATAATCTGTTCCATAAAAAATAAAAAAAAGTGAATTTATATACTTACTGGTATTTTATTCATGTGTATTGATGAAAATTTGAGTTTGAATTCCAGTCAGGTTCATTACTATAACTTACATGCAAATAGCAAAAGTTATGCTATTTAAATGTAAGTAAATGGATGGGTGGATTCATTTTTTTCTACTTCCTAATCCAGGATTGAAACCCGACCAAATCGTCAGTCGGCGATTCTACCCCTAGGCCATGAGCGTCTGGCAGAAGAAGGCAGGCTTTTATATCTCCAAATGAATAACGACTAAGGAAAATAATTGCAATGTTCAAAACAGTAATTCAAAACAGTGCTCTTTATAAAAATTAAGCAATAAATATTTCATACCAACTCTAAACTCTATTGTATAGATGAAATAAAATTCCAATATAAAAAAAAAACAAAAACAAACACTATTCTACAGAGTAGAGCAACTAAGCAATAAATATTTCATACCAACCCTAAACTCTATGGTATGGATGGAATAAAATTCCGATATCCAAAACAAAAAAAAAAAAACACTATTCTTAAGAGTGCTCAATACAGAGTAGAGCAACTAATATTTATTTAAAATATATAATATATGTCATAATATCATTACAAAGTTGCTAATTTGTTTCAACACACATTTTGTCAATATACTGAAGAAAAAAAAATCAATCTTGTGCCAATGAAAAGTGAATATATAAAAGAAAAAATAATGAGAAATATAAACAGTCATTTGCTGGTCCCCCTAATGAGTGGATGCATGTATTGCTGGAGGGACCGTTTTTAAAAAGTTGGAGCTGGAATATTGACGGTTAACACCAATCAGCTGAGTGACAAACTTTATATTTTTATTAATTGTGTATATGAGAGAAAGATGGTGTGAGAGAGATACTTAACATCTGGGCACTTCTATCGCTTCCCACCTTTAAAACTTAAATCAGCCACAAAAACTAATTCGTTTTCTTTCTCCATCATAATCCACAGCAACATTGTCGCAGGGATTCCAACAAATGTGAAAGACAAGTGGGATGTAGGGGTAGTAGCTGAGCCCTGTGAAGAGAAAGAAGCCTCCCTCAGGGAAGGATTGTTGAGCTGGGAAAGGTCGTTATTGCTTTTCAGTTGCAGCAAAACAGCACCATGCCTATTTATGCACACAGTCGTTCCGGAGACGAAAATGGAAGCATTCTGTCAAACAATCCCTGGCAAATTCCAAGTGAAACATTGAAAAGAACAGAAGATGCAAAATATACTTTCTGCTTGTCATCTTCTTTCTATCATTCCATTATACCCCCTGCCCAACAACTCGGTCACACTACACCTTTTCAATTTTGTCTTTATGCAAATCACGCTGACTTGTTTAATTATTTTTTTAAAAACTTGTTTAGTTACCTGCAGCTCTTCATTTTCTTTTCTTTTCTTTTTTTTTTAATATCATATCGCCCCAAGCAAGGCATTTTACTGCCACTGTTTTGCAGGGGTTTATATAGGAGGAAATTTATGAGAGTGACAGGTTATAGGGGGTATCAGGAAGTGGGTAAGAGAAGGATGACTGTAGCTATTAAGTGAGGGATCAGCTTATATATTGATTGAAATGTAGAATTGATCCCCCACTTTATATCCACATTATTATAGTATAGAATTTTTTTTTATAATATCGCCCCAAGCAAGGCATTTTAATGCCACTGTTTTGCAGGGGTTTATATAGGAGGAAATTTATGAGAGTGACAGGTTATAGGGGGTATCAGGAAGTGGGTAAAAGAAGGATGACTGTAGCCATTAAGTGAGGGATCAGTTTATATATTGATTGTAATATAGAATTGATCCCCCACTTTATATTCACATTATAATAGTATAGAAATTTTTTTTTTTTAATAATCATATAGCCCCAAGCTAGGCATTTTACTGCCACCGTTTTGCAGGGGTTTACATAGGAGGAAAGTTATGAGAGTGACAGGCTATAGTGGGTGTCAGGAAGTGGGTAAGAGAAGGATGACTGTGGCCATAAAGTGAGGGGTCAATTTATATATTGCTTATAATATAAAATTAATCTGCCACTTTATATTTACATAATTTCTTGACAAGCCGGAGAAAAATCAGTCAGTTAATGAAATACTGATTAGCTACACATGCATGTCTTTTAGATTTATTTACATTCTCTGAAATATAAATGTATAGCATTTTTTTTTTTAATAATCATATCGCCCCAAACAAATCATTTTACTGCCACTGTTTTGCAGGGGGTTATGAAATTTATAATAGTGGCGTAATACCAGATGACCTCAGCAAGTTGATCTTCATAGCACTGCCTGAGAAGCCAGGAGCAAACAAGTGCGAATTCCACAGAACCATCAGTTTAATCAGCCATGTAACAAAACTGACCATCCAAATTCTGATGAATAGAGCGAGAACCAGAATCAGGCCAGAGATAGAACAAGAACAGTGTCATTTTATCTAAGACACTTGAACAAGGAATGCCATATTTATGATTAGGATACTCTCTGAAAGGGCAATACAAATGAAGGACTTGTACCTATGTTTTATTGATTATGCAAAGGCGTTTGACAAAATACGCCACAAAGAATTGATGGAGATACTTGGCAGCCTTGACATATTTGGGAAAGACCTAAGAGTAATCAAGAATCTCTACTGGCAGCAAACTGCCTGCATACAAACAGGCAACGAATTCAGCAATTATACTCAGATTGAAAGGGGATAAGACCCCATTCCCCACATCTCTCTCAGGGTCTCCTTCCTCATTCCCTACCTCTTTCAATTTCCTCCTGATTATTCTCAAATAGAATCAATGAGTCAAACTAATCCCAAATGTAAACATACGACATCAACATGTGTAAAAACACTTGTTGATACTATTCGTTTTGCTGTTTTTTAAATTATTCTTTAATACTGTTGAAACTTCCAACTCCTTGCTGCTGATGATGTTCTACCCCAAAGAACTTGAAGCTACATGGCTAAGAAAGAATTTAGCCTAAACAAGAGTTGGTCAAAGGTTTATCAGAATAATCAGTTATTTGCTTTCTTTTTTCTCTCTCAGCAGTTTTTCAGCAACAACTGCTTCCTCTTTTTTTTTTTACTTTTTTTTTATTCTTCTTACTAACATGTTTCCTTCCTTTCTACACTCACACAATATGGTAAAAAAAAAAAAAAAAAAGAATATTCAAGGCAGAAACAAATAAAATGCTTCGCATTTAGAAGAAATAAAAAGAAAAGAATAAATTTTAATTTAAAGTTGTCATTTAGGCAAAAATATTCCTCAAATGTTCTTAGAAAGAAATCACTCCTAGGTGACTAAGAAATAACAAGGAACATGAAATGCATACACCTGGAGAAAGGTGTGGTGAATAAAAGAACTAACTAAAAGATATAAAACAAACATTCCAACAATAAAGTTTAGAACAATGACCCTTGAATTATAAATAAAAAACACACATCCGACCAAGGCTATAGAACCCAATCTGTCCTGTTATTTAACCCATAATTGGAAGGAATAGACAGATTAATACCTTTCCCAAGGGTATTTGTGCCTAAGTGAAGGCAATGAATTCAGCTGGAATTCAAACTCGGCTCCCCAATTTCTCGTTCCGAGCAGATATCCACTGCACCACAACGCACATCCAGATGATGCAATTAAGCAGAATTCTGGGAATTTCAGCTTATATAAGAGCAGTGATTTTTGGTAAAAGACAAAACTGAGCCGGGAAGCAGGAGAAGACAGAGAAGAGAAGAGAACACCCAACAATTCCTGCGTATGTGCATGATTCCATCTGGCTACCCCTCTTAACACAACCGTCACCAAAGGAAATAAAAATATAAGATTATAATCATATATATGTATTATTCTGTGTTTGTCGTTCATCTGTCAAAACAATTGTGGTTCCAGCAGCAGAAGTATATACCATACGCAATTTGGTATAAAACAAACTCAATATTAAATCTTTGACAGAAAGAAACCATTTTGGCTGTTGAGATTGTGGCAAGGAAACGAACATCATTTGGCAAAATAAGCATACAACTTTGAAAAGAAAGAACTCAAAGAAAAGCAAAATATAACAGAGAGAGAGAGAGAGAAAGAAAGTACAATTTTACTTCAGTCTATAGGAAAAGGTTAAATGTTTTCTTTTTATCCTACACACCTTTCCACAAAGACATATTTCCTTATATTATTCTTGCTTTATACTAAATTTTGTTAACTTATAATCCTGACGTTTTGTTGTTTATCTCTGTTGACTGTTTTCCTTACCCATGTATTTGACCCTGCAAGAAAAGCCATCTACTACCAAAAACTTCTTTTTTTTTTTTTTATTTTTTTTATATTTTATCCTCTTCTATCCATATAAACTGGTTCTTATTGTAATCTTCAACCTCGAGTGTACCCCCTGACCACTTGCCGGGCCCTGTACAGAATGAACTTCACTGCCCCCAACACCCAGCAAGCAAAAAAAAAAAAAAAAAAAAAAAAAAAAAAAAGCTATGGTTATACTGTAGCAGCTACAATAATCTGTACATTTCTTTATGCTAACCAAACATGGCCCACCTACACACGTAACAGATTCAACAATATTGCTCATCTTTAAACACCTGAAACTCAAAAACTGTTCAATATATTAAAATACCTTTTTGCTTTCTACTTGGAATATAAATCTTTCTCTAATGAGTACATAATATTCTAAAGATGATTTTCGTCAATTTTATCTGCTGCCAATTAAGTTTCTATTTTCTTGATATCTTGGAAATCAAAAACCATATTTCTATAAAATTTTCACTTGAAACTTTTTTTTTCTGATTCTCATGTCCATAAACAAATAAATAAAATTAATTATAGTGTCAAAACAATTATAATAAAATAATTATAAATACAATTCGCTCTTTTCTCCTCTACACACACAAATATGTGACATTCTCACTTAGATAAGCAGTACACACAGACAGGTCATCAACATGTGAGTCAGGAAAGATTGTATCTCCTTTTCAGGCTATAACAACAACATTTATTTCTTAACAGAGAAAAAGAAAAAAATGCACCAAACATTTTTATTTTTTAACTAAATTATCTGGACACTCATTACATATGTGGGGCTTGATACATTGACACCCACACACATGGTCACTCAGCGTTCACGTGATAACTTAGTTTCCTTTGTAAACGAATGCCAATAAAAGCGGGGAACGTCACGTGGTACGCTAGTTAGGATTTTGTCCCGGACAGGCAGCAGACATGTCTCCCTAACTCACACAAACACACGCGCACTAATTGCGGGTAGCAATTAGGGGCGCAATTTTTTATTTCTCACCAGGGAAAGAACTTCTCTTTCCTTAATTTTATGCATGCTGTCAACCCTATGTAACCTTTGTTAATATATTGTTTTCTCGTTACTTTCGCCTACTCGTCTTTCTTATTGCCTGTTTTATTTCATGACCCCAGTTACGTAGAGTCAACTTGGAAACTTAAATAAGTAATGGACGCTTTGTCCTCTACACATACATCTATCAAAAAAACAAAAAAAAAAAAACAAGAAAAAATATATATATACAGTGGAACCTGCCAGGACCCTCTTCATCAGTGACCACCTGGACCAGTGACTAACATCAATAATGAAAAATCATTGATCAAGCAACCTTAAATAAAAAATAATAAAAAAAAAAAATAAAAATCCATTTTGAACTTCTAAATTAAAAGAAATTAAATGAGTAATCTATTTCATGTTGCTTTGATCTAAGCAAGGAACATTTCCTCATTGTTTTTTTTTATTGTAGTGTTGTATCAAACTTATTTCTTGTTGAAATATACATTGCCTGAGTTCAACTCACAACATATATTGCATTTGACATATTCAGGGGATTTATCCAGTCTCTGTACTGACTTGGAGAAAATTCAGGAACGAGGAAAATCACAATTATGTCCCACTGTCAAATGTCTATCTCTTTCAGTTACTTTATTTTTTGGTGTATCTATCTATGTTTCTCTACCCTCACCCACTATTGCACTCAGTTTTTTGTGTTTTGTTTGCTTTTTTTTTTCCATGTATTACTGAAGATTCTCTTTTGCTATCACTCACTTCTAAGAAAAAAACAAACTGTACACTTTTTTTTAAAGTCCACTCAATAAATATTTTTTTGTGAATAAATATTCTGGCCTCTTGTTAACTTTTTTAAAATTTTAAAATGAATTATGCTGAATAAATTTTATTTAAAGTTAGGCCTTTTTCTTATGTTTTCATTTAATTATTATCAGATTACATGGTAAAATTCTAGTATGTACATTCTGATGAGTGGAATATACATTCTTGGTGTATATAGGTCATGATTATGAGCCTTTAGTGAGCGACCACCTGCCTTGTATGTATGTATGTATGCAACTAGTTTTTGATGGCAGTAGGGGTGGTCACGACAGGTTCCACTGTAGATACAAGAAATACTGTATACACTTTGCTTTCTTTTTTTAATCCTATCAATCTGTCAGAGTCTAATCCATATTAGATCTACATTTGACCCCAAACTCACAGTTTGACCCAGTATTAGTGTTTCATTTCTCCAACACCATATAAAGATCATATAATAACTAATACTTGGTTTTGTTTTTATCACATCAAAATGTTTCATTTTTTACAAGTATTTTTGTATATATAAATATTAGAGGATTTATAATTATTTACTCAGAAATATAACTCCCCTACACAATATATTTTGACTCTTATTTCAGTGAAATTTCACTCTCCAAAAACCAAAGATTATAATTACAGTTTAGATGGCAAGAATAAGGGATAAGATGAAAATCGAGCACGTGAGCAATGATGAGGTTTTGGAAAGGATGGAAAACGAAAAGGAAATTAATACTGAGCATCAGGAAGAGACAGCTAATGTTCCTGGGACACGCAATGAAGAAGGAAGGCTTGGAGAATCTGATACTAACAGGCCAGATAGAGGGAAGGAGAGACAAGGGAAAACAGTGTGTAATGTACTTGATGGGCTTGAGCAAATGGATGGCAGCACAGGATACCATGGACCAAGCATGTGAGCAATGATGTGGTTTTGAAAAGGATGGAAACAAAAAGGAAAATTAATACTGAGCATCAGGGAAAGACAGCTAAAGTTCCTGGGACATGAAATGGGGAAAGAGGGCTTGGAGAACCTGATACTAACAGGCCAGATAGAGGGAAGGAGAGACAAGGGAAAACAGTGTGTAATGTACTTGATGGGCTTGAGCAAATGGATGGCAGCACAGGATACCATGGACCAAGCATGTGAGCAATGATGTGGTTTTGAAAAGGATGGAAACAAAAAGGAAAATTAATACTGAGCATCAGGGAAAGACAGCTAAAGTTCCTGGGACATGAAATGGGGAAAGAGGGCATGGAGAACTTGATACTAACAGGCCAGATAGAGGGAAAAAGAGACAGGGGAAAGCAGTGGATAACATATCCTGATCAGGTGGACGATGGAATGAGGGTCGCGTGGAGTAACAGGAGAAAGCATGCTAAAAGCCACCAGTGATAGGGAGATGTGGAAAGCCATGATCGCCTACATCCTGAAAGGACAGGGTACATAAAAGAAGAAGATATATGCCAACTGTATATAAGAAATTATGTGTAGATAAAGTGGGGGATCAAATCTATATTATAATCAATATATAAACTGATCCCTCATTTTATGGCCATGCTAGTTTCTATAAATTTGTATTCTAGATTTATGGTCTTGAGCTAGTGGATGGTAGAGCCGGGTTTGGGTGGTGTAATTGGAGAAAGCATGCTAAAAGCCACCAGTGATAGGGAGATGTAGAAAGCCATGATCGCCTACATCCTGAAAGGACAGGGTACAGAGAAGAATCACAATTAAGATATTCTATTTCTGATGACATCAAAATCAACGTTTACATCATTTTATTACTACACAATTGTTTTCATAATTTGAATTCAAGAAACGCAATGAAAGCTACTAAGATGCAAGGAATAAGAAGACAAGGAAACAGAGAGGACAATAAAAGAACAGGTTTCAAGAAAGCAGAAAATGGTAACTGATGTTGCAGTTTAATTTTTGAAGATTATAGCTGACAGGAACGCAACAAACCAAAATGAAGAGATGCAAGAGAAGAAAGTATTAGAATAGAACATATGGTTATAAGTAGCCATTTCAAGAGTAAAATGTTGTGACCTAGCTGCCAAAAGTAGCCATATGTGATACACGCTTGGGTGAACATGTCTCGAAAGAGACATGGCTGATTGGGCAGATTATCCCGCAGTAAGTTGCCATTGCTTTCTGCAGTAGACTGGTTGACAGCCAAGGCCATAGAACCCAATCTGTCCTATTATTTAACCCATAACTGAAGAGACGAGACAGATTAACCCTTTGTTGCATATTGGTTACAATTGTAACCAATATGCAACAAAGGGTTAATACCTTTCCCAAGGGTATTTGCGTGTAAGTGAAATGCAAGGAATTTAACTGGAATTTGAACTTGGCTCCCCAGTTTCTCGTTCTGAGCTGATATCCACTACACTACAACACCAATCTAGTACTGCACTTAAATACATTAAGTTTGGGTAGAAAAGAAAAAAGTTCCTCAGAAGAATTTTGTATAAAAATATAAGCGAGATTAACCCTCTAGGGCCATTCGTATCATATTTGATACAGTATTTCCCTATAAGGAAACATTTGGTATTCATTGACTGAGCAGTCAGTACTGCTTTCATTTGAAATTTATAAAATATCTCTCTTAAAAAAATTTTCAGGAAAATATTTCTTTCAAGGCTTGTTTTCATACTGTATCAAATATGATACGAATGGCCCTAGAGGGTTAATTAAAAACATTTTTCCAGGACATATCTCTAAACCATTTTTGGAAAGGATAGTTAATAATGAATTTATTTCTCTCTTGCTTTCATTCCAGCATGTCAGTCAAACAAATATTTTCTGGGTGCAGTTCTTAAAAATAAATAAATCCTTTTCTATCAATTTACATTGTGCAATAGAACAAAGTCCTTTCTTATCAGCTTAAATGCTTCTCCCTGAATTTATTTCCCAAGGAGAAAGATGCTGCCACTGACCCAGGGAAGGTCACTCCTGATTATGAAGAATGGCACATGGATTCATGTAAATCTGAAACACTTTGTCACTCTCCAAGACAGTTCTTATCTCGCTACAACTGTTCCATCAAAGTTGTTTTGGATGCCATCTCAGGCGATGTGAAAATATCCTCTAATAAAGTTGTGCTGTTCATTCTTCTGTAGGGAATCCTTAAACAATATCACTATCAGGAGTTTTTCTTTTATTTTCCATTTCTGTTTAATCAACGCATACTCACTGAATACACTCTTTAGTATTACTATTATTTTATTGTTGTTACTTACTAATTATTCTTTATACCAATAGTCTGATTTAATGCTATTGCTACTATTTTCTTTCTTTTTTTTTTTTTTTTCAATCAAGTTCACCCCAAGTAAAGCAGTAAAGCCATGAAGACACATAGGGTGTTAGTGGGTGTGGAAGAAAAAAAAATACTCTAAAAAGAAGTGAAAACAAAAAAAAAGTGTAATCAAGAGGACAGTAAATAGCAATTGCCATTGCATTTAAGTTTTTGAAAATTAAACTTAGCTGGAAAGAATGGAGTCAGAAGGGAGTTCCACAATCAAAAAGTGTGAGAAAAGGCAACTCTCTGCATAGAATTTACAGTTACATCTTGCCAACCCAGATGTAAACTGAAGAGATTTTGTTGCTAGTCTAGTACTGTCCTTAAATTCATAAAGTCTGGGTATGATAGTGAAGAGCTCATCTAAACAAATCTCATGAAAGTATTTATAAAAAAAAAGTGCAGTGAGACAACTTTATGACACTGCAAAAGTGACTGAAGCTGGGATGCCAGATCAGGATCAATAATACTGCAGATTCTTTAGATTTTATGAAGGATTTCTAGATATAAAGCAGGAGCACTGGAACCAATGTTGCTGTAATATTTTAAGCATGGATGAATGGTAGACCTACAGATAGATTCTGGCGAGAAAAGGCACATGTCATTTCCCTGGTGGTTAGCATTAGCCATGTTGATGAAGTCAAAAGTAATGTTTATTAGTATTGTGAATCACTCGTATTACTGCTTGAGTGATACTCACTAATATTATCACATTACTATTTTTAATTTGTTATTATCGTTTTTATTTATCTTAACATTGAGTCATTATTACTATTATCATATGGCTATAGTGTCTCTACATTTTTTTTAATTGTAGCTTTTTATTGCCACATTAAGGATCAATATATTTTTCATGATAAATAATATTTTATTATAATTGCCACATATCTATATTTACATATAAAAAGTTAAAATTTTCTTAATTATGATTGCCATTTTGACAGGTATTTTAACCATTTGTCTTGTCAACGAGACCAAAAGATGAATTTTTTAACATTTGAATTTTTATATGTAATAAATATTGGATCTGTAAATAAATTTAATTACATTGAGCTCTGGCTGGATCAGTGTTAATATCTAATATTAATAGGATCCTTTGGGATGTACCACCAAGCCAAGTTTTTGGAGAGATATGTACATATATATATATATATGGCAAAAAGTAACCAAAGAAACAGTAATAAATCAAAAACTTCACAAATTAAGGATAATGCCGACACACAAAAGGGATACAGATGACGGCATTCTGACTTCAATACAAGAACAGAAGTATGATGGATGAGACACAGAACTGGACTATCTTATTGACTAGGAAAATAATCCTAGCATGCATCTGTACAATTTGTCTATAAATTTGGGGAGGAGGAATGTTTTTGCCATAACACCTACGGAGCCTATAGATATTGGTCGAGGACAAAAAATGACAATTCCTACTACCACTTTCACAATTATTAATATTACATCAATTCCGTCCTCTCGCAAGGCAGTGAACGAATTGCTGCAGCGGGGTTAGACGAGGCACCATCTCCCCATCTAAAATGAAAAGCAATACCAAGCTTTGATCCTGGCTGCTTTACTTTTCATAACTTGGCTTTGTGGTATACTAAAACAAGCTTAGTAAATTACACGGGTTAACATATTTTTCTGACCAAAATGTTGTTCGGCAATGGGAACATATTTCTGGGCTATTTTCTGAGAGTGACATATTTGAAGAAGTTCTTTAAAGACACTGTTCTTGAATGACTTCCAAAGAGTTTCTTTTATGAAAAGTAGAGAAGAAACAGAAATTCAAGTTTTAACGAACTAAGAACATTGAGAGCCCAAGAAGATTTTCCAGTCAGATATCTAAATCTAAACTTATTTATAAATAGAACTTTGCCTGTGTGTATGTGTGTCTGTTACCTATAGACTCCAAAATGGCTGAACCGATTTTCTTGGAAATTTACACAATTGTACTATAAGCGTCTGCGAGTGTTCTTAGCTAGGTTTTGTGTCAAGGTACCCCTGATAAATATCGAAGATCGATAATCAAAAAAAAATCAGGTTATAGAAGGAGTGGTCTGATTTTAATTTAATTTGATACACTCATAGACAAAGACATGATATTCAGAAGTTTCAAGGTTGCAGTTCTTCAATAGTGCAGAAAATCCATTATATATATATATATATATATAAGGCAAAATGTTTGTGTGTGTGTGTGTGTGTCTGTTTATCTGACTGTATGTATTTTTTTCAGCCCTTGAATTTTAGTTTTTGCTTTGGGTTTGGCTCGAAGTAGGTATAATTGTAGTTCTTAATCTCAGCCATGAAACCATTTACTCAGAGGACTTATTTAGCCTTCAAAATTCAGTTTATGACAAAAAAAACTTATTTGATATC
Source organism: Ascarosepion bandense (assembly GCA_037127315.1). Taxonomy (NCBI): domain Eukaryota; kingdom Metazoa; phylum Mollusca; class Cephalopoda; order Sepiida; family Sepiidae; genus Ascarosepion; species Ascarosepion bandense. The sequence goes on along the minus strand of JBBBDQ010000690.1, from coordinate 262,303 downwards.
AATACAAGGAAATCACAATTTGACTTACATCCATTCATTTTTCCTTAATCTACGGTTTTGCTTTGACTGCAAACAACTATTACTTTTTAGTCTTTCGTGCCAACGTCCAAAGAGTCTGAGCCCCAGGACCATAGAATAGTTTTAAAGCTTCCATTACATCCGAGCAACGCTGGGCTATACTGCTAGTTAAAATTGGACCACTCCTTCTATAACCCGATTTTTTCGATTATTGATTTTCAATATTTATCAGGGTTACCTCGATACAAAACCTAGCTAAGAACACTCGTAGACGCTTATAGTACAACTGTAAATTTTCAAGAAAATCGGTTCAGCCGTTTCGGAGTCTCTAGGTAACGGACACACACACACACACAAAGTTCCATTTATAAATAAGATTAGATTTAGATTCTTAGTCACACGATCCCAGTAGTATAATTCATTGAACAGTTATGTTTGCGGCTTCAGATCCATGTTTGACCACCTTTCTTGCCACATGACACTTAATTATTCTTTTATTTATTGTAAGCCTATTAATTAAATTGAGTTATTGAGGTCTTGTCTTTGCAATGAAAATCTCGAGAAAAAAAAAATCATCTAAAAAAAAAAAAAAAGGTATTGGTATTATTAATTATGTCAATTGAAGAATTCAATCATTTTCTTTTTCTTCCGTGTCAATTCAATTATACTCTTTTCATTAATTTTATGGTTTTATTTTTATCTGACATTCCCTTAAGATCTTGATATAAATGCAATTCTTTTTAAAGCCGACATGTTCAAAAGTAAAGAAAAACCTAATGTTCGGTCATAATTTTCTTATATTAAAAATAAACGTTTTATTTCATTTTTCAATCACAAAATAAACAACTCACAGAATCCCCGAAGACAATATGCATAAAAGGAAAACCTTTTGCCAAATGAAAAGATTCTTTTTCAAATGACAAACAAAAGGAAAACCAGCTGTTTAAATTTTATCAAGATAGAAAGGGAAAAATAAGTTATTTGTCTCCCATTTTTAACTGATTTTTCTACAGGGAAAATATTTAAATATAACAATAGTAATGTAATTTCTATCATAAATTATTTGAGGGCGTTCTTTATTATGTAACAAATACAGATTGCTGTTATTTATTCATAATGAACAGTTATTATACAGCTATACAAGTAATTTGTTCAGTAAAATTTACTTTGGATCAAACAACAGCTCTAGAGATTGCAAAGAAAATTGGCATAAAACATCTCGAAAGTTATTTTTATAAAACTTAGCTTCCATCAGATTCCCTGCTTAATTGCTTTGTGTTGAACGCATAATGATTTGCCCAGGATCAGCTTACCCAAAGGAAACGAAAGAGGCATGTTCCCATTTTAAATTTCACTCAATGATCAAAACCAGTAAAGCTTAACATTTGTTTTGAATAATGGAAATAATCACACATTCTTGGCCTTTGTATTCATGACTTGTTGCATCTACAGATATAAACAATGGTGGATTGAAAATATTCAGTAAACTTTCAAGAAAATAATTTTCATGAGGCAAAACTAAAGTTTGCTTCAAAATAAGATGATCAGAACCATGTAGTTAACACATCAACCAATAAATCCCAGGCCTAACTAATACAACAACTTTTAGGCAAAATTCAACTTTATTCATCAACATAGTCTCACAATACACCGATTCCAATGCTTTGCTAACAATTTGATGCCTTTTTTGTAGAACAATTTGTCTTTGGCCTCAAAGTACGAATCAGTTTTCGATATCACTTTTTCATTGAAGCCAAATTTCTTTCCCTGGAGCATTCTTTTGAGGTCTGCAAGCAGCCAGTAATCACTGGGGACCAGATCTGGAGAATAGGATTGATGCGGAAGCAATTTGAAGTGAAGTTCATGTAGTTTTGTCATCGTTGCAATCAACTTGTGACATGGTGCATTATCTTGGTGAAATATCACTGTTTCTTCTTCAATTGTGGCCATTTATCGGGGATTTCTTCCTTGAAATGCACCAGTAATACTATATAATATTTGCTATTGATGGTTCTTCCTTTCTCAAGGTAATCCATAAAAAAATACCTTGCTCGTCCCAAAATACAGAGGCCAAAACTTTGCCTGCTAATGTTTGCATCTTTGGTCACTTTGGGCAGCTTTCACCTGCTGCTGTCCACTCAGCTGACTGCTGATTTGACTCAGGAGTCAAGTGGTGAATCCATGTTTCATCCATTGTCACATATTTACACAAAAATTCCTTGATGCATTGAAGCAGTTGCAAACAACGCTCTGAATCGTTGACATGTTGTTTGATTGACTGTGAGCTAACGCGGCACCCACTTTGAACAGTTTTGTCACTGATAAAAGTCCATGCAAAATGGTGAATACACTGCCTTCTGATAAGTTCAACTCCTCTCATGCCACTTCAATTTACCATTGGCCAAAATGAGTTTGTGGATTTTTTTTATTATTTCCAGAACACCTGCCAATTTGGGACGACCTGAGCATTCAGCATCATTTTTGTCTGTACGGCCACATTTAAAGTCAGCATACCACCTCTTAACTCTTGTTTCCAATGGAGTAGAGTCTGAATAACACTTATCAAGCCCTTGCTTTGCTTGACCAGTATCCCCCTCCCCACCATCAGAAAGCAATGCTTTATCAATACACGAAAGTAAAATTTTACCATTGTTTTGAAGTTTTGCAAAAAGTAGCTTCACTTAAATAACTAATTTGTAAACTAATAATCTGATTGGGTCTAAATTTTATCACATGCCATATAAAGGTTAGTACGTCATAAAAATCATATGGATTTTTATTAATGGCACCATCCATATGTCAGGCTCAGAACTTGTTGAGTGATGTGTTAATCTCTTCTCCTAGCCAAATTCTGACATCTAGGGCACATCAACGTGGTGTATTGGTTAACAAGCTTGTTTCACTAGAACCTATTTCGAATGAAGTGAGTTCAATCCTTACTGGGTACCCCATACTTTCAACTTTGTGCCACATCCAAGTGGTGCTTAGAAAATCAACATAAGATGACCAGAACCTTATAGTTGATCTTTCCAGATGTCATGATGAATATGGATGGAAATCCGACAAGATGAAAAATGTTTTTAAAATTTAAAGAAAAAAAAAAAAAAAAAAAAAAAAAGAGTATCTTTTTTAAAGAAACAGACTGTTTTTCAAAAATTAAAAAAAAAAATTTTTCATTGCATATTTAACCAGATCTCTGAAGAAGCTTTAATAAAAGTAAAACATGTTAGATTAATACAATTCCAACTTCTTATATATAAGAAATAATGACAAACCCATAAAAACACAGAAAATAATATAAAATATTAAATAGATAAAACTAGAGAGCTCAATAGATATTATCCAGAGCAATATGATATATAAAAAAGAAAATTCTACACATAATGGTTATAAGTCCAGAATTTATTGTAAAAATACAAGCTGCCTCATGGTACATGAAAAATAAAAAAAATATGATTATGAGTTTTATTGTGTGTGTGTGTGTGTGTGTGTTAATGTATGTATTAATCATTCCACCCCAATCAAGGAAATAATGCCTTAAGACACAGGTGGTTATAAATTTTCATTATAGGCCTTTTCCTGTTTTAGACCACATTATCTAGTTTGGTTTGTTTTGTAGCCAAAAACTTTTGCACAGCCGTTTTTGTAGATCATCTCATATCTTTCTCTTTCATTTAGAACACCAGCTAAGAATATGTTAAGTAGTCATGGAAATGTGTCCAATAGACAGTTCAAAGAGACAGATGACAATTAAGATTGAATTTTTGAAGAGTGTAGTAGTCAGGAAAGCAGGAAGCCAGAAAGAGTTTAACAAGGGAGAGAAGAAACTATTAGAATAGAACTTATGATTACGTCTCTCAATTTCAACAACGAAATGATGAGATCTAACTGCCAATCCAGTATTGCACTTAAATTCATGAAGTTGAGGTACCAAAGAGGAAAGCTCATCAGAACAATTACAATGAAAATATTTATAGAAAAGGAACAGGGACATTATGGTTATATCTATTTTAAGAGTAAAATGATGTGACCTAGTTGCCAATCCAGTACTGCACTTAAATTCATGAAGTCAAGGTACCAAAGAGGAAAGCTCATCAGAACAATTACAATATTTATGGAAAAGGAACAGACAAGCCATAGTTATATCTATCTATTTCAAGAGAAAATGATGTGACCTACCTGCCAATCTAATCAGTCACTCAGTGAAGTGCCATACATGATACATACTTGGGTGGTCATGTCTCAAATGAGACATGACAGACTGGGCAAAATATTTTCCCACAGTAGGTTACCATTACTTTCTATGGTAGACTGGTTGCCAACCACAGATATAGAACCCAATCTGTCTTGATATTTAACCTATAGCTGGGGGGAAGTGATGGGTTAATGCCTTTCTCAAGAATACTTTCACATAAGTGAATGCAACAAATTCAACTGGAATTCCAACTCAGCTCTCGAAGCTGACATCCACTGAATCACAGTGCACTATGAAGCTACATTATGGTGGTGGGAAAGTAAGTGAAGCTGAGATGCCAGGAATGGTCTGATAATAATGCAGATTCTTGTGGGTATGGCTATTTTGTTCCTGTCTCTTCATCTTTCTAATATCTCAGTATGCCTAACCATATCCACTGCGGAACCACACAGTAGAATCAAATCAAGTTGAGCTTTGTTTTTCCAATGTGAAACCTCTTTTCAGCCTTAAAAGAATTCAAAACCATCTATGCAGCCTGGTGGGTGATTATTTTCTACCTTACAACCCCTTTCTCACAGATAAAAAAAGTTAATAGCCTCTCACTACTCTATCACTTTTACAATAGATGTTCTGATATTCTACTTTTATTACTCCCACAGATTCGGACTTCTACAACCAAGACTCACCATGATATCTGCTCCAGGATAAATCATTATCATTCTTTTTATATTCCATTGTAAGGGATTTTTATTAACTACTTCTGAAGAAATCCTGAGAGGATGCTTTCCCAATTGCGTCAATCTTCTTAAAGTCTAGGGTCAATCATTATTGCTTTTCTGAACCTACTACCTCTTCTTATGTCCATAGAACAACCTCGTTCAGTAACCCTCTACCTTGAGTGGCTCTTGAACATTGTATTGGGTAGAATAGTACAAAGAAAAAAAGCTACTAAGGTCATTTCTTTTTTGCCTCTTATGAAGCTGAAGATTGTTTTTGCCACTAAGCTATTTTTTATTTTCAAGATGGCAAACAGCTGTAAAAAAAAAACCAAAAAAAAACATCTGTGAATAATAAAATCAATGTTTTCCTAATCCTAATCTTTTAATTGCATGAATATGTACATTTCTTTCAAAAAGAAAATGGGCTTACCCTGTTTGAGTAGGCAAGTTCCATGGACTCAGAGGAGAGTTTGCACAAGGCATCAATAAGATGATGTAAGGCAACATCGTCAAGATACCTGGAAAAAAAGTAAAGAAACAGCTATAAAATTTATATAAACATAATAAAGGCAACAAAATCATCAAATTTACAAAAGGAAACGAAAACGGAAAAAAGAAATGAAAACGGAAAAAAGAAATGAAAACGGTAAAAAGAAACGAAAACGGTAAAAAGAAACAAAAACGGTAAAAAGAAACAAAAACGGTAAAAAGAAACAAAAACGGTAAAAAGAAACAAAAACGGTAAAAAGAAACAAAAACGGTAAAAAGAAACAAAAACGGTAAAAAGAAAGAAAAAGAAGAAAGGAAAGAAAAAGAAGAAAGGAAAGAAAAAGAAGAAAGGAAAGAAAAGAGCGATAATGCCAATAAAGTATTATTTTCAATGGTCGGACTACCATATTCACGTTTTGGCCACTGTACACACTGACCTTTTTTAGGTGATCAGAATTTTGAAGTGAACCCTTTATTTAAGCACTGGGGTAGATTGTTCTCATTCCATAAATCATGCCACTTTCTGAAATCTTAATTATCTCCATTTTTTAGCTTTTAAAGTTTTTTTTTTTTGTTCACCATTGCTGTAGCCCGGTATTGAACACACAACTGAGTTAAGTCATTGGATCCAACAAATGCTTTTATCCATTAGGTCATGTGTCCTTGAGGATAATCACCTGAAGGTTGGAGTGTACAACAGCCAAAACAATGTGAATAAGGTAAAGATGATGACAACAGTCCAAACAATGTAAGTCATTATCCTCATCATTTATTGTCTGTTTCTACGCTAGCATGGGTTAGACAGGGTTTTCTTGATGGCTCCATAATTGAACCATCACAAAATTTGGAGCGAGTTTTACAGTTGTATATCCATACTAACACCAACCAGTTTAAGAGACTTTTATCAAGACTCCACCTCTAGGAGGATTACCTACCAATTTACAAAGTTCAGCCAACTTTATTCTACACAGTGTAGGTTTTTTAGAGGTTTTTATTTCAGAGATTTCCTTCTCTTAGATGAGTTGATATCCAAAACTAAAGACTCTTATGCTGCCTAACTTTTTCTCCTAAAAAACCCCAATTTGGGGTTTAACTATTTGCCCATAGCTGGGACCCGAACAGATGCTACCACTCTGGGTCCAGGTGGGCCTGGGAACAAAAGCAATTAAGAGGTAGTTCCATGCTCTTCTAAACTTTCTGATCAGAGGCCTTGCTGCCAGATGCAGTTTATTGTCATACCCAGAACACAGTAAATAATTACAATACCTCATCTCAGAAATATAGAAAAATAGCCAAGAAAGTACATTAGCCATAAGAGTGTATTGGGTGACCATACATATCATTTACCAGATTTAATTTTGATCAGGTATGAAATCATACCAATTACAATACTAGAATGGGCATACTGTTGTTGTAAATCAGCTAACTTCACCCCCACACAATTCAGACTGTTAGTGTAGAATCATGACTAAATAACATTAACTGAAAATATTCTTTCTCTGGTTTAGGAAGCGGGTTCAGTCCAGCTAAATTGTAGTTTGAATACTTAATCAAATAAAATCTTTTGAAGTGAAATTACAATTTGATGATCCACAAAGAGAAAAACAAATTTCTCCTTCAATACAAGGAGACATGGCCTTAAATAGATTATGTTTCCCTAGTAACAGTTTTTTTTTTTTAGAGAAAATGCTCAGAGTAAATATCTATAGAACAAGGCAACAGTTGTGCATTGAAGAATTGGCAATTCAAAGATACTTCAGCTGCAAAATGGACAATGCATTTTACAGCCCATTCGTTGCCAAGATGACGAATTTTATATTTCTTACAAAGATTTTCTTAAAATTGTTTTCTTTGATCTGGTTAGTTACAAATTTTTTTTTCTATGAACCATAAAAAAATTTACATTTAAGGAAAAAATTGTTTTGGTTTAATTAGAGTTTGAATGTGAGGGCGAGTGTAATGTCAGAGAAAATCAGTCAGTTAAGTGCCCAATATGATACACACTTGGACAATCATGTCTCTTGAGACATAACTGACTGGGCAGTAGATTTTCCCACAGTAGTTTGCCGTTACTTTCTACAGTAGACTGGTTGTCAACCAAGGCTATTGGACCCAATCTGTCCTGCTATTTAAGCCATAGCTAGACAGAGAAGAGATGGGTTCTTACCTTTACCAAGGGTATTTGTGCATAAGGGAATACACAATTCAACTGAAATTTGAATTCAGCTCATTGATTTCTTGTTCCAAGTCAATATCCACTGCACCACCTGTGCACATCCAAAAAAATACTAATTTTAAATTGCAGCTGAGGCTGTCGCATTCACATGCCACCAATGCCCTTGAGAAGGAAAATGAATCCTTTACCCTCCCTCAGTTATGGGTAAAATAACTGTACAGATATCTTTTCAGCCTTTAGGGAGGTAATCAGTCTAGAAGGATAATGGGGAATTCAAAATCCTATGCTGTGGAAGGCACGAGAAAATCATCTATTGCACTAAAAGATTGGTCAGGTCGCCAATATGTACGCTAGGATGTGCATTGTGGTGCAGTGGATATCAACTTGGAATAAGAAATTAGAAAGCCAAGTTTGAATTCATTGCATTTACTTATGCACAAATACTTTTGGGAAAGGTATTAATCTGTCTCTTCCCTCAAGCTATGGGTCAAATAACAGGACATATTGGCTTTGATAGCAACCAGTCTACCACAGAAAGTAATGGCAACCTACTGAGTGAAAATCTTCTGCCCAGTCAGTCATGTCTCTTTCGAGACATGATCACCCAAGCATGTATCTTGTATAGCAATTAGCTGACTGACCAAAGTTACAATCATAGATTTTGAGAAAATGACAGGAACAACTATATAAGCCTCAACTGAAACAATTTTTTTTACTCCAACTTCCTATAGCACAATGGCTAAAAAATAAGCAAAACCATTGAAATAAAAAAGAAAAATATTAAATAATCCGTAAAAATTAATCAAAGGATATAGTATGTTTTTCTCTATTTCACAAATTCACACCACATTCTTCATTTCATTTTACGGTTTATCAACCTCAGTGGGGTATTTAATGTCAACAAGATTTTTTACAATAGAGTAGTCTGAATATAATTATATAATATCTATTCTTTGTAAGAAATCAATTTTTAAATCAGGTTTCATTGATGTATTTTTTAAAATGGTTTCTTGGTGAGAGTCTAGTTTCATTGATATATTCTTTTCAGATATACAATTTGTAGAGAAATTGGTTTTGTCATTCTCATTTGGTTTATATTTTTTTTTTTAATATAGACCCACTGTTTTAAGAAATGATATTATGTCATTGATTATGTCTGATTTCTAAAAGACATCATGCATTTTCTCTATGTTATAGCATTTTTGTCTTGAGAGAGCAAGTACTGAACATTTGGTCAATATGTTTAATAATGCATGCCGTTTCAAAGGCTTGGCATACTGGTTGATCTTTGTTTAATAAGTACGAGTGGGTTATTCTTATTCGGCCAATGCATAAGCAGGCCAGTATTACTCCTTCCTTTTAGAGATTTTCTGAAAGCCAACTTACATTCTCTTAGTTTGGGTTGGAAAAGTGTTTAATGTATGGGTTTTTGTGTCAACACCATTACCATTCCTTTTTGAGGATATTCGTTAACGAGTCAGTGTACGGGATTTTGGTCCGTGAGTCGACATCCATATATAAAGCCGATTTGGCTGCTAAGTCTGGTTTATTGTTATCTTCCACTCTGATGTGGCTAGGAATTCCAATATAGTTTGATGTAAGTTGAGCTCATTTTGCGTAATAGCTTCATAATGGGTGGGTGATTGGATTTTTTTTTTCCTTCAAAGTCATTTGGACGAATATTAAGTCTGAAAACGTTAAGAAACATTTTTGTTTGCTCTCTGTGATAATGCTGAGTGCAATATCTATTGCATAAACCTCTGCAGAATAAAATAGAGCTTCGCTTTGGGAGGCGTATTTTTTTTTTTTGTAATACTTCAACTTGCTGCAGCACATCCTGTCTTGTACTCAACATTTCGACCCATTTGTATGGTTGGGTGTATGGTGATAGTAATTTTCCAATATACCCAGAAATTTGTCCTGTAATGTGAGTAGTACCTACTGGGTCGAAATGTTGAGTGGTACACTCAACATTTCGACCCATTTGTATGCATGGGTGTATGGTTATCGTAATTTTCCAATATACCCGGAAATTTGTCCTGTAATGTGAGTAGGTACACTCAACATTTCGACCCATTTGTATGCATGGGTGTATGGTTATCGTAATTTTCCAATATACCCAGAAATTTGTCCTGTAATGTGAGTAGGTACACTCAACATTTCGACCCATTTGTATGCATGGGTGTATGGTTATCGTAATTTTCCAATATACCCGGAAATTTGTCCTGTAATGTGTGTAGGTACACTCAACATTTCGACCCATTTGTATGGATGGGTGTATGGTTATCGTAATTTTCCAATATACCCGGTAATTTGTCCTGTAATGTGAGTAGGTACACTCAACATTTCGACCAATTTGTATGCATGGGTGTATGGTTATCGTAATTTTCCAATATACCCGGAAATTTGTCCTGTAATGTGTGTAGGTACACTCAAAATTTCAACCCATTTGTATGGATGGGTGTATGGTTATCGTAATTTTCCAATATACCCGGAAATTTGTCCTGTAGTGTGAGTAGGTACACTCAACATTTCAACCCATTTGTATGGATGGGTGTATGGTTATTGTAATTTTCCAATATACCCGGAAATTTGTCCTGTAGTGTGAGTAGGTACACTCAAAATTTCAACCCATTTGTATGGATGGGTGTATGGTTATCGTAATTTTCCAATATACCCGGAAATTTGTCCTGTAATGTGAGTAGGTACACTCAACATTTCGACCCATTTGTATGCATGGGTGTATGGTTATCGTAATTTTCCAATATACCCGGAAATTTGTCCTGTAATGTGTGTAGGTACATCTGTTTAGAGAGTTTAGTTAATTCGAGAAAGATTTTAGGTTATTTGATCTTCCCTAGTGTAATACTGGCTGCAGTCGTTTCTTGAACATTTGAGAGTGTCGGCTAACTCTTCAGCAATAGATTTCATCCCAAGTTCATAGGGCTGTATGGTATTTTATTTCTGTTGAAATAATTCACAGAAATGAGATTTAAAAATACTGCAGCAAGCTGGGTTAGATGGGCATGATTTTATTTTGATTTAGTAGTGTAGTGCCATCCATCCTTCAATATGGCAGTGAATTCTGGACAATACCATCAAAGATGAAGGAAAAACTTGAAGCAACTGAAAGGTGGTTCTACAGAAGGATGCTGCGAATATCATGGATTGAACATGTGAGCAATGATGAGGTCTTGGAAATGATGGAAACAAAAAGGAAATTAATACTGAGACAGCTGAAGTTCCTGGGACACGCAAGGAGGGCTTGAAGAATCTGATATTAACAGGCCAGATAGAGGGAAAAAGAGACAGGGGAAAGCAATGGATAACATATTTGAAGGACCTAATCAGGTAGATGATGGAATGAGGATTGCATGGTGTAACAGGAGAAGGTGTGCTCAGAGCCACCTGGGATAGGGAAACATGGAAATCCATGATCGACTACAGCCTGAAAGGACAGGGCACATAGAAGAAGAAGAAATGTAGTGCCAGTTTCGTGCACTATTAAATGTGGAGGTATTTCATTAGCTTCTGTGTATAAGGCTCTCCACCATTGGGAATGTTCTAAAAGCCCTGAGTAATAGTCTGAGAGCTTGATGATAGTTCACATTGAGTGTTTTTAGGTATGACTTTTTGGGCACCCCAGATATGAAACTAGTGTAATCCAGTTTTGAGTAGTGATCCCATTCAGTATGAACCACTACATGAAGAAATCGGAGAACTTTCACGAAATTATTATTTTCAATATTTTAGAAGAGGGATGAATGTTAATTTTTTGTCAAAGACAATGCCTACGAACTTGTATTGTTTCACAACTGGGATTTCTGCTCTGTGAAATTTTAAACATGGGTTGTGGGGTAATTTTCTCACTATGCAGAAATGTAGGTATTTCATTTTGGGAAAAGGTAAAACCATTCTCAGTGGCACATTAGTGTATTTTATTGCGGCTTTGTTGGAGTTGTCTTTCTATGGTGTATATAAAGATCAGTACATTATTAGGAAATTGTTAACATAGTGGGAGGATCTCACTCCTAGGCTTAGAGATTTAACTGCAAAGTTGATTTTTACGCAGAATAGGGTCACCAAAAGCATGCTTCCTTGTGGAACCCCATCTTCTTGATTTTGCAGCCGTGATAACAGTTTCTATGCAGACTTAAAAAAAAAAACTTTGGTCTTTCAGGAAATTCTCTATGAATCGAGTTAGAATTCCTTTTTAGGCCTAGGTCTTTGAAGATACCAAATTTCCATGGCATGTCATACACCTACTTTAAGTCAAAAAACACTCCTGGGAGATGCTAATTCTTAATGAAGGCTTTAATTACAAAGGTTTCTAGGTGTATTAAATGGTCTATGGTGGTTCTTTTATTCCCCTAAAAGCACACTGGAAATCACTGATTACGTCTTTAGTTTTAATTTACCTGTTAACCATTCTCGCTATGGTTTTACATAGGTAATTTGTTAACGTTACCAGTCCGTAGTTTTTAGTGTGTGTCGTCCTTTCAAGGTTGTGGAATAGGAATGATGATTGTCTCCACATTTCTAGGAAGTTGGCATTTACCCATATATTATTATACATCTTTAATGATATTTGTAAGAATTTGTTGGGTAACTGTTTTATGAAAATTCGTAGTGGATATCATCTGGTCCTACAGCTGTATTGTACGTTTTCTTTAAAGAATCATTTAGTTCCTCTAGACTGAACCGTATATTATAGCTCTTGACATTATTTGATTTAAATCTTAGTTTTTGTTTTTTCTGTTTTTTTTTTTTTGAGCTTTAGAAATTGTTGGCTACCATTCTTGGCAACTGAATTTTTAGAGATCGTTTTGGCTAGTTGATCAGCAATGTCCTTTTTCCTGGTTATTTTAGAGTTATTTATCAAGAGGTGTTTTACTGTTTTGTTTGGTATTTACCTGCTATTTTCTTTATCATATTCCAGACAAATTATTTCTTATGACAGAATTGAATGTTGACAGTTTTTTGAGCATTCTTTTTGTTGTTAATCAGTGTATTTCTGCCCTGTTTCGGTAGATACTGTTAATTACACCACTCACTGTATTGGTAGGTTCGAAGCTAGCATCCAGCTTCCAGACAAAAATAAGCTGAGTTGTAACTTAATATGAAACCCCTATAACAGTGCACATCACCACTGTTCCAACAGCACTGCCAGCCAATGTCCCAAACTGTTTTTATTGTTCAAAAACACTGCCAACGCACCAATCATTGCCGTTGGTTTCGCTTTCAATCCGAGTCCCCTGCTCGTGCCAATTAGCATAAAATTGGCAAATTTCGAAGAATGTACTTTTCTTGGACCAAACTTGCGAGAGGAGAGGATGCAGCTGACGAAATGACAAACTGTCTAGCGTGGGTTTATGCACGCATCCATTACAAAACAGCAGCCTGACAAGCAAAACATCTTGGACGCTTTGACTCCGGTAAGTGTGAATATTTATCATCACACTTTTTTGGTTTCTTTCATTATTTCCTGCGCTTTTGCTCAGAGTTGATTAAATTGCATCAAATTAGAGGTTGTAAGCTGTTTGTTAACATCTTTTTTTTAGTGTTGGACTTTTTGGAATGCCGTCGTTTGCTATGGAGATAAGGGTTTCCATAAAATGTTAAGTCCTTGATACATTTTCTTTCTACTAGTTTTTCTGAACATTGGATTCTAAATTTGTTCCAGTTTATTCTGCCTAATTTCCAACAAAGAAAATTTTTATTGTAATATTATGAGTTTTGTAGGACGACTGGCAAATGATTACATGTGTCTACCAATACTCTCCAAAAAAAATCCATATAAATTGATGAATCACATCAGGGTAAGTCTATTGCTGAGTAACTGCCAGCAAATAGATTTATGGGAGTCGGGGTTTCTTGTAGATGGAGGAAAATAGATTCCAATAGTCTTTCTTAGTCTCTGCACCAACACACTCAAACAATATCAAATCATCCACCTGCTGAGATTGAGCGTTTTTATATCTCAGTTCTAACCCCGGCCAAAATTTGCATATGTTACATGTTTGTAACTTATAAATTACACCCAAGGATGCTCGTGGTCTTATTGTTCACTTCCGGCACTCTGCACGTGAAACACATTTGCGTTCGTTTCTGATTCGAAGGTAGGCCATTTTTAATCAGTTGACATTTTTTCCATGCCACTAATTTCCGCTTTGAACGAGGGACTGTAGTCAGTTCAGCAGAACTCACAGACTGTTGCCTTTCAATTCTGCTACAAGGTTTTATCATTACAAATGCGAAAATCATCTGTTAATTTTTGTTTCTAAGGTTCTTCCCTGTTGGTTTGTGTCCTTACAACTCACGTATTGTGCTTTGAGAGTTTATTCCTCCCATATCATAAAGGGGGTAAGAAGTTGCCTTACAATTTAATTAATTTCAGCTTCATTTGGTAGGATATACACTGAGCTGATGCTTATTGGCCCGTGTAAGGTTACTCTAACAGCAGTCTTCTGTAAAGTTGTTAAATTTATTTTACACTGAGGTACGTAATTCCTTACTAGGACGGATGTTCCACCCAAAGCTCAGAGCCCAGTGTCATGTTTGTAGTTTCATTGCTGGTATTCTTTTATACTCAGCTTATCACTTTGATTAAAGAATGTTTCCTGAAGACAAACAACTGCCGATGACAGATCTGTTATTGGCAGAAGCAGTTCGTTTATGTTTGCCTTTATTCCATGGAAGTTCCATTTGGATTATTTGATACATGATTGCTAAATGTTTTGGGGTTTTTGCTTACTATGTGGTTGTGAATTAATTTTCCAAGGTTTTGAGTTTGAACATTTTGGCTACTGATAGGTTTCCAACTCCCTTTCTTCCAGTTTGTCAAATCAGTTTTGGATAGCAATTTGGTTACTGTAAATTTCAGATTTTTGTTTGGCTTGTTCCGTTTTGTTTGGGAGATAAACTCTTAAGTCTATTTTTAATAGTTTCTGGTGAACAGATAGGAGATCACTGTGACCTTTGCTTTGTACGAGATTTTGTATTTTTTTTTTTGAAGGAGTGGTTTGTGTTTGAATGGTAGTTTTTGTAGTTGCTTTTTCTTTATTATTTCAATTCTTTCATTAACGTTCTTTTGTGGTTCAGTTTGTACCATTTTCTTGGAGTACATGTCTTTTAGGTAATTTTGACATTTGGGCCAGTCATTTGGTTCTAAGTGTACAAACATTTCAATGAGAGCTCTATATATGGCAGGTTGACCGGCATTCACTGTGGTAATTTTATTTCCATTATTTTTGCATTGGAACGGCCTTTCATTTAGCTTTGCACTATTTGCCTTGCTTTTATGAATGAGGTACCTTGTGTGTTGTGGAGCATTGGATATCGGCTCGGAACGAGAAATCGGGGTGCCGAGTTCAAATTCCAGCCGAATTCATTGCATTCACTTACATGCAAATACTCTTGGGAAAGGTATTAATCCGTCTATTCCTTCCAGTTATGGGTTAAAAAACAGGACAGAATGAGTTCTATAGCCTTGGTCAGCAACCAGTCTACCGCAGAAAGCAGTGGCAACATACTGCGAGATAATATTCTGCCCAGTCAGTCATGTCTCTTTCGAGACATGATCGCCCAAGCGTGTATCACGCATGACACTTAACTGACTGATGGAATATAATAATTGAGAACATGATTAAGGCTTCTGTTGGGCATAAAGTGGGGGATCAGTTTTAGATTGTTATGAAGTAATAAACTGATCCCCCACTAATTACTGCTTAATAATATAATACATCTTCCCCCTCTAGCTATGAGTCAAATAACAGGATAGATTGGGTTCTATAGCCTTGGTCAGCAACCAGTCTACCTCAGAAAACAATGGCAACCTACCACGGGATAATCTTCTGCCCAGTCAGTCATGTCTCTTTCGAGACATGATTGCCTAAGCGTGTATCACGTATGGCACTTAAGTGACTGACTGACCTTGTTTATACTTCACCTCAACTGTTTCCTTTTTCCCTTTTCCAAAGGTTGCATGATTGTGAGTATGCTGGATGGTTTTTCCTGGCAGTCTTACTTCATAGTAGCATTCTTCTTCCATATGGTCTGAATGCCTTTGATCACATTTTCCACATGCTGGAAGACACCTGCAGCTATCACTATGATGTCTAAATTTGAGGTAATTTCAAGTACCTGAGAGGAGCAGGAATATATTGTTCCACTGGATCAATATTGTACCTAATTTTTGTTTTTACAGGGATTTGAGGTGTGACAATAGTAACTGTACATGTATCTGCTGTCATGGTTTTCCCCCTTTTCTTTAAATTGTGATTTTATGACAATCAATGACCCCTGGTTTCTAATGAACCTCTTAAATGTGTTCAGTTTTTTATGCAGGGAAGGTTTTCTTTTTTATGTAGGTAGGAAGGTTTTTTTTTTTTTTGTGGGGTGGGAAGGTCTTTTTTTTTCTTTTTTTTTTTAGGTGGGAAGGTCTTTATTTTGATGTTATGAAAAGTCTTCATTTTTTAAAATATTTTTGGTGTGCTTCTTATTGTTTTTATCACTTATCACTACCAAAAAATTGCTATCTCTTAACTTCCTGTTTTGGGACCAATCCTACTAGATAAGCCTTTTTCAATAAAAAAAAAAGTGGTGGTGTTTTGCCATAAGAGTTTCTTCTTGGGATACAAACACAAGAAATCTTTTTTTTCTGTTTTTTTTTTAATTTTTTAGTCTAGATTTTTAGTTTTGGTTATTCATAATTTTGATAGAGTAAACTTTACAGGCTGTCTCCCCACCAACCCCAGAGCCTGATATGGGAAACCTAATCGCTTTGTCAGTTCAAACCAGATGACTTGTATTTCAGAAAGACTCTCAGCACTTGTTAAACCAATTGTTGCACTTCCCAAACCTGAAGTGTACAGTCAATCTACTTCTAGATTTCTTTGAAGTGATTGACACTCAGCCATCACCCTCTAATGTCTATGCATTGGATAGATTCAGCTCATGTTCTTAGAAAATAATTTCTGCAAAGCTGATAGTGCATTGTATATTAAATTTCATTAAAATCAAAGAAAAGAGTACTGAACTGTTAGGTAATATAAAACCAAATGGCAGTGAATGTTAGACATTTCACCCAACAATGAAAAGAGACTTGAAGAAAATTTTGATTCTACAGAAAGAAATTCTACAGAAATTCTACAGAAATAGCAACGAACTTATCATGTGAGCAATAACAAAGTTTTAAGGCAAATGGAAACAAAAAGGAGACTTATACTTAACACTAGAAAGAAACAGTTTAAATTTCTAATACACATAAGAGGGTTTATAAAATTTGATACTCACAAGGCATATTGAAGGCAAAACAGGCAGAGGGAAATATGATCTACCTAGCGGGCTTGAGTAAATGGATAGCAAAATGGGGTTTAGGAGAAACGAAAGTAAAAGGAAATTATTAAGAGCTACAAAAAATAGTAAATTAAGGAGAGCCACGATTGTCTATGAAGAGTAGTACGGGTAGTAATTAGTAGTAATGCTTCTTTTTAAATCTAAAAATATATCAACTATTGTTATTTTCCACTATGTTGTCGAGTAACAACCATAGAATAAAAAAAAGAAAATGAAAATAAAATGAATAGAAATTGGCAATGCTTTAAAGAAATTAAAAATAATTACCACATTTAATACTGTTATTGTATATAATGGACACGCGTGGTGTTTCAGTGGATATCAGCTCGGAATGAGAAATCGGGGTGCCAAGTTTGCATTGCAGCTGAATTCCTCACATTCACTTATGCACAAATACCCTTGGGAAAAGGTATTAATCTATCTCTTCCCTCCACGTATTGGTTAAATAACAGGACAGATTGGGTTCTACAGCCTTGGCTGGCAACCAGCCTACCGCAGAAAGCAATGGCAACATACTGCAGAAAAATCTTCTGCCCAGTCAGTCATGTCCATTTTGAGAGATGATCGCCCAAAACATGTATCACGTATGGCACTTAACTGACTGATTGTATATAAAAGATAGTAATATATCAGACAATCAAAGAAAATAAATGACTATGTGTTTATATCTGAAAGAGTGATCATTGTAGTCTAATTAGCAAAGCAGCTGTCATTTTAAGTTATACTTCTGTGGGAATATAAATCTGACTTTCAGTTTGAAAATGAAGAATAACCTGGTCAATGAAAATTGCTTACATATCTTAAGAGTTGTAATAAATAGACACTGACATTAAAATACGAAAAGAAGTAATAATAAATATTGATTATTTGTATGAGAACGTTTATGAAATATAACAAAATTTACATTCAATCTTATAAGAGTACTGAACATACAAACAAAATCCTTGCTCAGTCTTTCACTAACTGGTCATCTTCACCCACCAATGTGTTTTGATTCCCATTTGTGTTGGTGTGAATAAACAGCTGAGAAGGTCCAGTGTACATTCAACAAAATATTTTTCCTCCACCACCAACTTGTGGACAGCAAGTGGTTCTTTTCTAGTTCTTACATCTAAATTTTACAGTTGTTATAAAATATCAGTCACTTTAGGCCCTGAAAACATCATTTACAACCTTCTTTAATTATATTGATGACCTGATTACAGATCAGCAATACATACATTTTGGTCAAGGAAAGCATAAAACTAACCCCCGTTGTATTTTTGTATTGAGAACTACTGAAAAAAAAAAATTTTTTTTTTTAAACAAAAATGCTCACCCTGTACAAGGCTCAATAGCCACCCCAGATAGACATAGACACCAAGCCCATGCATATGAACATTGGAGTCCTTCCTGAAGAGGGGAAGGTAGCCAGGAACGTAGAACTCAGATGAGGGGATAGAAGGGTTAAGATTAGTTTCACATAGGGCTAATATATCAGGTGAGTTATTATGGAGGAAAGAATCTACGCTGGGGAAGTTGGTGCGGATGCCGCGTATGTTAGTGAAAGAGATGCAGACAGGTTTGGGCGTTTTCAAATGAGCTGGTTTAGTTTTGCTATTATGTTTGCTTTTTTTCATAGTGATTCAGTTAAGGAGAGGTCTTAGAATAGAATCAGTTGTCAATCATTTGCAACTTGTGAAGGATGGAGACTGGCGCGGACTACAACATAATGTGGCCTCGGGGTTGCCCACCGAATGTTCATGCAGGGACACCCGTCCATGCACGATATGGCACTACAAGAACCCCGGTATTATTCAACTGTTGATCAGAGCAGCCTCGCAAGACGCTACGCAAGAGTTCGGGCTCCTAACTACCAGTTGGAAGCAGCAACCAGGAAACTGCCAACCCGGTATCCTCAGAATGTAAAGACGTTGCTACTATACTCCGTAACTGCAAAGAGCTTCCAGCTGAACTAATACTAAAAAGGGGGGATGAACCGGAAACCCCTTCCTAAATAAGAAAGAAGGCGATCACCTCTAAACTCATTCAAAAGAAGGGGGTGGAGTGTGAGACCGGGCAATAGTAGGAACTATCTACTCCAATTAAAAGAAAAAAAAAAGTGACAAAAAATTTATTTGATATCAATAGCAGGAAAGCAAAATTTGACTTACATCCATTTATTTTTCTTTCAGCCTACGGTTTCGCTTTAACTGGAAACAACTCTTGCTTTTTAGTCTTTCATGCCAATGTCCAAAGAGTCCGAGCTCCAGGACCATGGATTAGTTTTAAAGCTTTCATTCCACCCGAGCAACGCCGGACTATACTGCTAGTGTATATATATATATATATATATATGTGATGTAAATGCAGTGAGACTCAAGAGGAAAGCTGTTGTCAGTGTTTAAGAACTAATGCAATCATCCCTGACAACATGAAACAAAGATATATAATCCGCATTACTTTATCTATTAATACTGCGGAATCTTTTCAGTAGGATTAAAGGGTTAACTGATTTTGAACTTCCATTGTTTACTTTAAGTCTGACTTTATAACATCAAGCAACTAAGCTCAAAGTGTAGAATCAAAGGAATATGAAATTAGCTTTTCATTTGTTCAAACGGCAGCAAACAGAATGGGAATGACCAAGATCTGTTCTTAGTCCTTGTGATAAACTTTTATTATGACTTGTAGCATAGGGACATGGTTAATGTTCCTTTGATTCGGCCTTGTGTCAAACTTAACCAAACTCCCTGCAACTTACAGGATTCATGCAGAATTATCATCATCAGAATTATCAGAAGGTTGGTTGTCGGAAGGATGGAACGTGTGGAATAGTGTAAGAATAAAAATGCTCATTTTGCATGTTAAAATAGGAATTTATTAAAAGGAAAGAATAACACAAGTTGTAGAAGTTAGTGTGAAATTAGAAACATTATTAAGAAGTGAAGGGTAGAGTTCGTGTTCAATGATAAAGTGATGGGTATCAAGACTTGTAGAAAATGTTTGTAGTAGTAATTGTTGAAAGAGTATATGCGTACGTATGTATGTATGTATTCAGTAGTAATGTCTTTGGAAGGAAAAGTAGAAGTAAAAGGAATCAGTAGAAGGAAAGAGAAAGAGGACAAATGTCTGGGTCAGCTTGAAGCTTCTTTCGTTACATTTTAGCTTGTCATCTTTGCAGCTTCCATCCCCGACTGACTCTCGGGGCTTATATCGTCATTTGAATTTGATTTTCACGCTGACTCAAAGTCCAAAAGTCTTGCAAGTTGCTCCCATTGGTCAAAAATCAATTTAACACCAGCTTACAAGTTCTAGGTTGACTTTCTTTAAGCACATGGTCAATCCTTTTTCTGTTTGGGAAAACCAGGATTTCACACATCATTGTGAATTTTTGTAAAAGTGAAGAAGAAGGTTGATTTTAATTAATTTCTTATCTGCTACAACCTCATTTGAGCAGTGCCCTTCTTTTATTCAAGATCCCACTGGATTCTTCATATGCCTAGAAACTAGAGATAAAAACTATCCTCCTATCATGTGACCACCATATATAGAAGGCTAAGTGAGTCAAGTTGTAAAGAAAAGATACCAGCTAAAAAAAAAAAACTTTAAAATTTCATACTGGAAAGGGTTTGATATTTGTACCAGTAAACATTTAAAGAAAAAGACTGGATGGTGGTTTAAAAGGAATAAAAAAAAATAGAAGCATACCTGTTAATTTGCAGGAAATATGGTTTTCTAAATTTAGGAATGGTACTTTTAGTAATGTGTTGATGTGCATTGTGGTGCAGTGGATATCGACTCGAAACGATAAATCGGGGAGCCGAGTTTGAATTTCAGTTGAATTCATTGCATTCAACTATGCACAAATACCCTTGGGAAAGGTATTAATCCATCTATTTCCTCCAATTATGGGTTAAATAATAGGACAGATTGAGTTCTATAGCCTTAGTTTGCAACCAATCTACTGCAGAAAGCAATGGCAACTTACTGCGGGATAATCTTCTGCTCAGTCAGCCATGTCTCTTTTGAAACATGATTGGCGAAAGCGTGTATCATGTATGGCACATAACTGACTTACTTTTAGTAATACATTTTTTTTTTCACCAAATTAAAAATATAGAAAAATAAAAACATTCTAAAAAAAAAAAAAAAAAAAAAAAAACTTTTACCAATAAAGTACTAGAATTAAAATTAAAATATTAATAAACAAAAATTATAAATGCATAAAAATATAAACAATGAAAAATATAACATAATATCTGTATATCATTCAGTTATACAAAAATATATTACTGTTTAAGACTGTCTTTTCTACAAATATTTTCATGGCAACTGCTCTAACAAGCTTTTTCTCCTGGTTCCCCTGACCACATGAATTTACTCGTGCTACTAGATTGGCATTTAGGTCTCACTCATTTATCGTCAAAAGATTTAAGTGTAAACGACTCTTCTACTCTAACAGTGTCTTTTTTTGCACTTCCCATTTGTGGAACTCCATACCGTTTTCTTGCTTCGCTGATAGCCATCATCACCAACGTTTAAATGCAATATCAATTGCCATTCTATAACGACTTGATTACTATATATTTCTTTTCTTCGACATCCTCTGTAACCTTGTTTTTTCTCACACTGTAACCCTCTGCACATCAGTGGCAGTCCTGCCTTGCTTGGAGTGAAATAAGAAAAAGTGAATAGAAATACCTCAGCCGGTATGGACGTACTTATATGTGTTTTCTACTTTAAAATTGATGTTTATATATTAGATTGGCCACAAAATCTTGACTCACATAAGAAAACAACAAATGTTAGCAGTTGCTCTTTATGTCGCTACATTCAAATAAATTATCTTCTTGGTACAAACTGCTACTGAAAAAGGGGTTTCCATAAGAATTTGTCAATAATTACTTGGAGTTTATCTTCTCTAATGGTGTGAAATTCAACATAAAAGAAAATGGATGTTTATACTATTTAAATTTTTTTTTTTATAATCATATTGCCCCAAGCAAGACATTTTACTGCCACTGTTTTGCAGGGGGTTACATAGGAGGAAAGTTATGAGAAAGAGTGACAGGTCATAGGGGGTATCAGGAAGTGGCTAAGAGAAGGATGAATGTGGCAATTAAGTGAGGGATCAATTCACATATTTATAATATAAACTTGATCCCCCACTTTATATCTATATTATAATAGTATAGCAATTTTATTTTTATAATCCTATCACCCCAAGCAAGGCATTTTACTGCCACTGTTTTGCAGAGGGTTACATAGGAGTAAAGTTATGAAAAAGAGTGACAGGTTATAGGGGGTGTCAGAAAGTGGGTAAGAGAAAGATGAGAATACTGATGAGAGTGGAGTGAATGGAGAAACAAGCATGAGAGAGAAGAAGCAGGTTAGTGAGATAGGAGATGACTATTGACTTTACATTTAAATTCTGGGAGAATATAGCTATCAGTGAAACAATTTAAGAAAAGGGAAGTGCGAGAAAAGAATCTGATGGAGTAGAATCTGTGTTTACAATTTATTGGTTTCACAGTAAAAGGGTGGGACCAAGTTGCTAATCTTGTGGCTTGAGTGAATTTGTATATAGTGGGAACCAGTGAGCTAAGTTTTTGATAATTCTAAGGTAAATTGAATATTTTTCATCTGTACATCATGGCATTCATTATGCACATTGATGAAAAGATTCACAGAAATATTTGTTCTATTAAATGTGCATGATATTTTATATAATATTCATAAATAAGATTTCACTTGTCTTATATTGCAACAGTTTGAAGAATATTACCAAAGCATTGTGTTATTGAATAATAAAGTTATAAAGAGTAAATTCATATATAGGGGGCACCAGTGAGCTAAGTTCATCGGAACAGAAGTTGTGAAAGTATTTGTAGAACAGACACAGGGAAGCCACATTGCACTGGTGAGAAAGTGACTGTATCTGTGCTGCCAAGTCAGGATACTGTAGTAAAGTCCAAAACCAGTACGTGTAACCTAAAACAATGGCATCAGATTCTTGGATATTGCAATCTAAAAGACATTATACAGTTACATAAAGTTGAGAACTTTATCACAGTACGTTGTCTGTAAGGAGTTTAATGCAATTAGCTGTTCAACATAATTTGTCCAAATGGATGTGAAAATGGTATATTTAAATGCAGCAATAGACAGCAAAATATAGACTAAACTATCACCTGGTTCACACTCCACCCACATCTATTGAACAGGTGAAGAGGCTCATCCCTTGTTCCCTGTTTAGGATGTGGTTTCCAGCTTTCTCTTTTCCAATCTTTTCACTCTTACGTAGCTCCCTGCACATCAGTGGCATTACCGCCTTGCTTGGGGGGATATGGTTTAAAAAAAAAAAAATGTTTACAACCCAAGGGTTATTCCATTACCAGCAAAAGCAATAACAAAATTTGTATGGCAACCAAAATAAAAATTTATTTACGGACAAAATGAATGAAATTGCAATTAAGTCCTACACAGGATTCTCTCAATCCTTGGACTACTCTTATATTTATGCAAAGAACTCTTCAACTACTGAATATGATTGTTTGATATACTCATTGCTGCAAGGTGCAATTCTGCATTAATTAATGTAAAAACACAAACGAGTGATTCAAAAGGACCGATCTTGGAAAGCTTTACTTCTGGTCATATAATTTACACTTAAGAATATAGAGATGAATCAAATGAAATATATTGAAAAAATTTTAACCAAGTTTGGAATGCAAGATTGTAAACTTCGACGAACACCTTGTGAAATGGGTATCAATGCATTGGACAAAAGGAATGCTAAACCAGCAGATGGAAAATATTCGCAAGAGATAGTTGACAGCCTGATGTGTGTTATTGTTATGGGAAAACACCTATTCCTATTTTCATAGAAAAAAAAAAAACAGCTTATATATTTATACTAGCAGTATAGCCCGGCGTTGCTCGGGTGTCATGAAAGCTTTAAAACTAATCCATGGTCTTGGAGATCAGCCTAAAGAATATTTGAGTGAAGTTTGGTAAGAATCGGTTAAAAATTGTGGATTTGTATAAAGGACATACAGATAGATAAACAGACACACACACAAACATCTTGCCTTTTATATATATTATCGATTTTCTGCACTATTGTAAGAACTGCAACCTTGAAACTTCTGAATATCTTTTATGTCTTTGTCTATAGGTGACGCACACACAAAGTTCCATTTATAAATACGTTTAGATTTCTTTTTTTATTGTAAAACAAAAAAGAATTTTTTTTAAAAATATTATTCAAAATAAGAAATAAACTAATCAAGAAGTTCATGTTCTGTTATTGGAAAACACCTCTTCCTCAGATAATGAACTCTCCCTCCTATATTAATAAGAGTTAACAGGAAGTTAACAGGAGAAGTTCTTAAGAGTTCTTGGGAAGTTCATAGGAGTTCTATTGAAGTTCAGTAGAACTACTAGGCAGTTAGCTGAATACTAAGGAGTCAGCTTTCAGTGGACGATAACCAAGTTCCTAACATTTTGGGTGCGTTAAGTTGATTAGTAACCGACATAGCACGATTATAACCTTCACTGCGAAAACTACTCCATAACAGTTATGACTGCCACTCTTCCAGATGTAAGTTATGTCGTATCAAAATTGTCGCAATATTCCATGAATCCGACCATGGACAACTTGATAAGAGCTGAGCAAGTTTTATGCTATTTGAAAGGCACAAACACTTTAATAAATTGAATAAGCCCTTAACTTTAAGAGGTTTTATGTAATGCTGACTGGAGAAATTCAAAATATCACTGTAGCCTTACAGGATACAGTTTTCAATCAGGACTAAACAGTTGAATGATTTTACAGAAAACGAGAAAGCAAAGTACAAAAGCTTCGTCAACATGCAAAGCTGAGTACAAGAAGCAAAATTCCTTATTCATTTATTAGCAACCAGGATTAATGAAAATGAAAAAGCCATTATATATTGCAATAATCAAGGTACCATAGCTATTGCTAAGAACCCAGTCTACCATCAATGTTCAAAACACAGCCGTAAAGTACCACTTCATACTGACTTATATTCAAAATGGTCCAATAAAATTGGACTATATTAAATCAGAAGAAAATGCTGCCAACTTGTTTACTCAACCTATCAGCCAAACAAAATTCTTTACTGCTTTAAATAGAGTACTATACTGAACTTGTTTTTTGATTGCCATATTTATTTTATTACCTCATTTTTTTTATTACCCTTTTTTGTATTTAAGAAAAAAAAAGAGTGAAGTAAAAAAAAAAGTAGTAATAATAAAAAAGACATAGAATATGAAAATATAAAAACAAAAATTGTTTTTATGTAAATTATTTGTATGTAAATAATGTTATGTATTTTACTTTGTGTTTATTGGCCTTATAGAAAAGGGAAAGGGCATTTAAAGGGATTTAAATATGAGTTCACTCATTCATAGGACTGAACGTGTGATGATTTCAGTCTTCTAGAAATGACTGCAAAGCAGTTGTCCCTCCCCCTTTTATAGGCTAAAAAGGTACAAATGTATGCCAATAAAATAGGCGGGTTTGCAGTGTGGCACAACTCAGTCCCGATCTGGCTTGTCTAGAAGACATATCATTTGTCTAAACTTGCTTTTCTGTCAACACCAATTCTTAGTTTTGTGAACATTTTGCCTTTTTAATTTGCCTTGCTTGCTTATTGTATTTCACCTGGTTCCTTCTTTTTATTTTAAACTTGGTTAATTCTGTTTGTTGAATAGTTCTATTATTTGGCATTTGAGAGTGACTATTCCCTCCTCAGATGGGTGTTGTGGTGCTGCGAATATCATCTTAGAATGAGAAATCAGAGAGCCAAGTTCAAATTCCATTACATTCACTTATGCACAAATACCCTTAGGAAAGATATTAATTTGTCTCTTCCCCCCAGATATGAGTTAAATAACAGTACAGATTGAGTTGTATAGCCTTGGTTAGCAACCACAGAACGTAATGGCAACTTACTGTGGAAAAAATCTTTTGCCCAGTCAGCCATGTCTCTTTCGAGACAAAATCAGCCAAATATGTATCTCATAAGGCATTTAACTGACTGACTCAGCCCTGAAATGAGGTTACTTAAAGTCAAAGCAGATTTTACATTATAAGAGGAATTATGTCTTGCAAGAGAATATTGCACTGAAAATTTTATGACAATAACAATGATGTTTTTCCAAATACACAATCTATTTAACCTATAGTTGGGGGAGATGGCTTAGTCTCTTTCCCAATGGTATTCAGGCATTAAGTTAATGTAATATACTCAAATCTGACTGGAATTTGACTTTCTGCTTCACATTATGAACTTCTATCCATCACATCACTAACACATTCAGTTCTTTTTTTTTTTCCTTTTTGGTGGTGGGGTTGTATAATAAAGACTTTGAACTGATGGGTTCCCATATACTTGCTTCTACTCGGCTACAAGATAAGTAAAATTACAACACAAGTGTACATGTAGTTTACATATATACATAAATATGCAGAAAGTTCAATGCCTGACCAAATGATTTTACATATGAGAATTTTTTTTTCATCTCATCACCCCTTGTATATATATATGCAACTTATATACAGACAATTTTATCATCAGACACATGAGATTTAAAGTTTCACACCATTTGCTGCAGTGGTCAAAGACAAATAATGTTCTAATGATATCAGTAACAATAAGTTTGATTTGAGTTTTGTTTAATGGCATATCAACCGCTATAGGTTATTTTGCCAAAAAGGTGGGGCTTTAAGGTATATTTTTAATGTTCAGTTATAGTGAGAAGTTAGATTTAGTCAGATTTTAATCAAAATTTTTGTTTTTATTCTTTTTTATTTTAGAAAACTGAAAATGTCTTAGTTTTGTATTCGAAAATGTTTTGCTGAGAATAATTTTTTCCTTCAAAAATGTGTTATGGTAATAATTTTTTCTTAAAAAATGATTTGTTGGTAAAATGTTTCCTTCAAAAATGCATATTTTTCAATAAAAGTCTATTTTTATGTATATATTTCTATAAAAGTGTATTTTTTATACTTTCATAGTGTTTTGACCCCAGTTTGGGGGTTAACTGGAACCCTAACAGGTGTTACCACTCTGGGTTAGGATAGACCTGGGAACAGCAATTAAGAAGTGGTTCCATGCTCCTCACAACCTCCCAATCAGAGGCCTTGCTGCTGGATGCAGTTTACCATCATGCCCAGGAACATAATGAGAACGAGAAAAACAAGTAATCATCAAACCTAATAATAAGTATCAATGTGTATTTTTATATCTTCTGTCCCATTTGTAGTAAGAAGGAAGGCAAGTCAACTTAAGATAGTAAATTTATCAGATTTTTTTTCTTTGTTGTTTTAATAATCAATGCAAATAAAATATTTACCTGCATTCAGATAAAATTACTTCCTAAGCAAAATGAATGGTTTAATTAATCAGTTCTTTTACAGTTATATTAGACATATAAAATTTTTCACATGAAAACGTTGAGTAAAAAGTAATTTATATAAAACCAGGAATAATCAATGAATCATAGATATGATTGAATGTTTAAAAAATATAAAGAGGAAGGATTTATTAATTTATTGGCTTTTATTTCAGGTGTGAGTTCTTTATTTCCACTTTATTGAATCTCAATATATTGTTTCAAAAGTATAGATTTAATAGAAGTAATGAAATATTTGATGAGGTCTTGGAAATGATAGAAACAAAAAGGAAATTAATACTGAGCCTCAGGAAGAGACAGCTGAAGTTCCTGGGACATGCAGTGAGGAAGGAGGGTTTGGAGAATCTGATACTAACAAGTCAGATAGAGGGGAAAAAGAGACAGGGGAAAGCAGCAGATAACATATTTGAAGGACCTAATCAGGTGGATGACAGAACGAGGATTGCATGGTGTAACAGGAGAAGGCGTGCTCAGAGCCATTAGGGATAGGAAAAAGTGGAAAGCCATAATCGCATACGTCCCGAAGGGACAGGGCACATAGAAAAAGAAACTTCCATTTTCATAGGGATGCAAAATTGACATGAATTAAGTAATTTCAAATTTTTTTTTCAAGAGATAGTATGAAGTATGCTCTAATCGAAAATGTAATATATGTCGATAAATTTGTGGTGTTCTAATATGCTGGTGCATAAACGACTAAAAAATCAGCATAAACTTTCTGGAGAACACAATATCATTTTCTAACTGTTAGAATTGAAAAAAAATTATGTATTCTTTGAGGATAACAAAACCAAAGTCACCAAAAAATGGTTCTGGCGTCGCCTGCAAAAATCTCCAAACTGAAATTTTATTGAGAATTTCTAATTCAGGTGTGTAAGCAAGAAATGCAATTTGAAAGGACCGACTTAATTTCTCTTGTAATTCATTGCTTGGTTGAAATTCAGTATAAAGCCATTAACAGGAAAGCCATGATCGCCTACATCTTGAAGGGACAGGGCACATAGAAGATATATTCCAAGTGTTTATAAGAAATTATAATGTGGTTATAAAGTAGGTGATCAAATCTATATTATAATCAATATATAAACTGATCCGTCATTTTGTGGCCACACTAGTTTCTATACATTTATATTCTATATTTATGGGCTTGAGCTGGTGGATGGTAGAGCGGTGTTTGCGGGGTGTAACAGGAGAAAGTGTGCTAAGAGCTAAGGACACATGCTGACAGAGAAAAGAGACGATTCAAACAGCATTGAACTCATTGAACTTCTGATTTATTTTATTATATATTTTTTATTTTTTTTACTGTCCTTACTTTTCTTATATATATATATATATATATATATATATATATACACACACACAGTACTGTGCAAAAGTATGACAAGAACAATTTTATCTTTTTATGAAGCATATTAACAGAAAATAAAAAATTTAATTGAAGTTATTTGATTTACTCAAACACTTTAACAAGAAAAAAATAAATGCTACAAAATAAATTTAACATTTAGTATAATAGCCTTTTGCTTCGAAACAATAAAATATTGTCGACAATTTACCAATCGCATCTACTATATAGATATATCAGAGTCTAACCATACTGATGAGCTGTGATACAGTGAAACAGATGACTAATATATATATATATATATATATATATTACATACACAGTACTGTGCAAAGCATTAGGACAAGAACTATTTTATCTTTTATGAGGCATATTGACAGAAAATAATTTAATTAAAGTAATTTCATTTGATTTACTCAACAAATGCTTTAACAAGAAAAAAATATTTGTTACAGAATAAATTTAATATTTAGTATGATAGCCTTTTGCTTTGATCACAACCTTCATTCTGTCAGGTATTGACATCACAAGCTTGCCAAGCAGCTTGTATTTGTTCCAAAGTGTGCCTTGCAAAGTAACATTAGATTTATCAATTTTTTATCCAAAATATCCCATAGATGTTCAATAGAGTAGTTTCAAAATAACTTGTTTAATAGAAAATAGGAAAAATTAAATGTAACTTCTTTTCAATACATTTCTTTTACACCTAGTTTTAAATATTATTATTTATTAGCAATTTACTTGGTTTTTCACCCTGTATTTAAATTTCAGTGAGGATTTTAGGAAAAATCACCCCTGTCCTATACTTCTGCACACTACCAGTAGTGTGCAAAAGTGTTAGGACAGGGGTGATTTTAAACTTTATTTTGATGCCTCATAAAAGATAAAATAGTTCTTGTCCTAACACTTTTGCACAGTACTGTATATATATATATATATATATTTAGTGTATCGAGGCAGCAGATAATTTTCTAAACATATACTGTTAAATATAACAGACAATGAATGTCTATTATGTTTAATCATGAGCCGTTCTATACATCATATTTTGGCTTTAATTTCAGGTGAAAATGAAAACAAAAATTATCCAACATTTGGATAATTTTTTATAAAGTTGGTTCTAAGCTTTCGGTTCACATGAGCCATCTTCAGAGAGGTTGCAAGGACGTTAACATAAAAACATCCACCATGAAAGACGATTTTATCTGTTGTTGACATAAAACTTTGCTAGGCAACGGCAACAGTCACCAAATAGCAAATGCAGCTTGTAAATTTATAATGCAGTTCTATGACGTCAAACCGTGTGAGAGCTCAAAATCATATATTTAAATGCAATGTAATGTGTTATGACCAGAGTTTACGGGATTTTATTAAGTGTGGGTTGTTTGGATTTAATGTAGATGGCCTCCAATATCTGAAGGTTCTTTTTACTGTGAGCATGAGTGAGGATTATTGTACATGGCTATGTTTTTCTAAGAAATGTTGTTTAGTTGTACTCTGATGAGAAAGGTGGCAGATAAGTCTACAAAAGAGTGTGGTTGTAGTAAAACCAATGTATGTAGTGGGTTTATTATTACTACCAGAGATACAATCTCTGAACGGGCATGTAAATTGATACACTACATTGGTTTTTTGTAGAGGAATTAGTTGTGTGCTTCTAGGGTTATTATTGTAGGGTTTAAATCTGGTCATAACACATTACATTGCCTTTAAACATGTAGGTAATATCAGACAGATTTTAGTCAATACAATAATCCTCACTCATACAGAGTAAAAAGAGACTTCTGCTATTGGAGGCCATATACATTAAATCCAAACAACCCACACTTAATAAAATCACGTTTAAATCTGGTCATAACACATTACATTGCCTTTAAATATATGGTTGTGTTAACATTTTGGACTCTCGCGCAGTGTGACGTCATAGTACTGCATTATAAATTTACAAGCTATATTTGCTATTTGGTGACTTGTCGTTGCTTAGCAAAGTTTTATGTCAACACAAGATAAAATCCTCTTTCATGGTGGATGTTTTTATGTTAACATCCTTGCAACCTCTCTGAAGATCACTCATGTGAGCTGAAAGCTTAGAACCAACTTAATAGAAAACTATCCAAATATTGGATAATGTTTTCATCCATATACCTCTTGGGTTCATACAACCATTGGAATTATAACATTTTCAACCATATACCTCTTAGGCTCATACAATCATGAATGAAAACACCATAATTCCTTGTAATTTTAAAAATTGCGCGTTCAAAACTTCCCTGCCACATGAGCATTCAAAAAACACTGTTACATGAGCTTTCTTAAAAAATAAACGGTAAAATCAGTTTTTGCAAATCGCCTGAAGACACCACCAATGATAGAAACTTAGGTTGCATAATAACTCGTTCACAAATGGAAAATATATATATATATATATATATATATATATACACACACACACTAATCTGCATTTGATCCCTATGTATATATGAATACAAAATATTGCATATGCACTGCTGATGCTGATAAAATAGTGCTCAATGTATAAGCGCTATAATTTATATTAATAAATAAACTTTTTTTTCCTTCACTAGTAGCACAAATTTCATGCACAATGCAATTGTCAGGTGCTGAAGGAAAACTGTCACGAAGGACACATGCCTCAGTGGTTAAAAGCCTTGGTTAGATCCAGTGACCTGACCTAAGGAGTTATAAGTTCAATACCTGGCTACAGCGTTTGTGGAAAATAACTTAGAGAGTTGAGTTTAAGGGAGATAACTAAGACATCCAGAAGTAGCATGGCACATGAAATGAGAACAATATACCCCAGTGTTTGAAATAAAGATTTAATTCCGAATTCATGAGTGTACATAATGAATAAAGACAAAGACAACAATACAAACAATGTAAATACTCCCTCATTTCAAAAGTACAGACAAATATTGAACAATTTAAATATTAATACTTATATTAGAATGTAATGATAGTGAAGCAGTCCATTTATTTCCATTAGGGATATATATATATATATATATATATATATTTCTGAGATGAGGTAGTATTTACGCTGTTTACATTATTCAGACTATTGTCCTCATCTTTGTTGCCATTTATATGACATTTCGGCAGTTGTAGGTTCCGGCCTTCTTCAGATGCAATGGGTTGTGAGTTCAATACCAGGCTACAGCAGTGGTGAACAAGTAACTTTCAAGGTTAGAGGGTGATAACTCATGACATTCAATCAAGGCATTACGATGCAGGGAATGATAATGATATAAATTCATAGCACCTAAAGAAAACCTGATCATACAATGGCCAAAACGTCATACAAATGGCAACAAAAACGAGGACAATAGTCAGAATAATGTAAATACTATATATATATATATATATATCTTTTCAGATCTTGAATAAGTTCTTGCCGATTTTTCATAAAATGTTTTATTTACAAAATTATTATGAAACATGTCACTGACTGTATTGTTTATTGCTAACCAATAATTTCTGCCATCTTTCTGGCAGTATTTGACTTCCACATCAGAAGCTTACCGCAAGTCAACCCATTTTTGGCATCTTCATGAGAATGAAAGTGCAGTTCAACCAAGGCACATGCCATCAAGCGAAAGAAGTGATAATACATATGGATATAGAGAGATAAATGGAGGTATGAAGAACACATTCATGAGCATATATATGTATGGATGTGAGGATGTATGGAAGTATAAAAATATAGGCGTAATTTGGGAGTATTACTAGCATAATTATATATAAATATATATATATATATATATATATATATATATATATATATATATATACACTATACGCGTGGAAATCCCGTCTTTATGAAATGTATATGCGTGAGTATACGAGCGCAAGATCTGTATGTAGACAGGAAAAAGCGTAGGTCGGTAAGTATGTATAAGCATAAACAAAGTCACATTTGTAAGTGTATATGGGAATGTACTCATATGTATACATGGATACAAGTTAGTGTAAATAGGTGGGTTAGTTTATGGGGTCACACAAACACATGTATTCATGGAATTAGAAGTTTCTTCAGAGGTCAACCTCTTCACAACTGGTCTGAACACTCCCTGCCGATCTGAGGCCAATGTCTAAGTCCTGACTCTCTTCCTTTTTCTCTTTTCCTTCTTATTTTTATATTTTTTTATCCTTCTCTTCAGTTAAAGAAAATGCTTATTCCAGCAAAATTCTTGTACCAAATGGAAGGAATATTGTGTGGTCTGATAAAATGAGCTAATCAAGCTCATTAAATGAATTATAATTTATAACCAATTTAAATGACATGTTGAGTTTACCTTTATAAATATCATATTGCTCTGGATAACACCCATTGAGCTCTCTATATAGATATAACACTTAATATTTTATATTAAGTTAATCTTGTTGGATTATCCTTACCGTTTATGGACTGGACATCTATATATATATATATATATATATATATATATATATATATATATTATTCACACATGTGTATCACAGAGAGAAGCAGCATCAAAAATTTGCCCATGTGTTGAATATATTCATATAAATGAGTGGGTTCTAAAAATGTTTGCTTTAAAGCATCTGACTAAATAGTACTTTTTTTTTCTTTTTTGAAATCATTTCTTGGTGAGATGTAAAAATTTTCAGCTTATAACTTATTTCAAAACACTTCAGTCAAATATGCATTAATGAACATGAAATTACAGAAGTTTACACACCTATGACATCATCAATATTATACTTCAGCAATAACAATGATTGTACACTTATAAATAAATTCAACATTTGTTATGTTTGATTTAATTTTAATTCTTCTCCCAAAATGTATACATTCTTTAAAAAACTTATTAAGATAAAAAGATAAAAAATAAAAACAAAGACGACATGCAGATTCTTTGGTTATCCCCACCTCACTTGAAAAATCTTTAGATTTAATCACTGTAGAGTTATTTCCCTTGGCTTTGTTTCTTTGTGAAGAATTTACAAGGCTCCCAGTAGAATTAAACACCCTACAATGAGAGTCCTAATTGAAAAAATAAAAAAATAAGGCATTTCAACAGCTTTTTTGTCTGTTTTTAATAAACCGATGAAAATCAAACAAATAAAATTAGGTCAAAATGAAAAACGATTTAGGGGAAACAAATGAAATAATTGATTAGTTTGGATTTTTTTTCCCAAAAACAAGACAAATTCAATTTTTAGAATAACACTTCCAAGAACAAAAATCTTTTTTTGAAGGAGAGGAGAAAGGAATGGAAGATTTTATAACGATTCATTTTGTTTTTTGATGTCATAGCATACACAATCATATTATACAGTATGAGTCGAAAGAAACTCCCAAAAGAAATTTACTTTACTTATAACTTTTGTTAATATCACCAAATTGCATGAAACAAAATACAGTGATCCCTAAAATGGTAAAATTTCACTGCTAATTTCTCTTTTTATTTCAGTGTGACAAAAGTGTAAATCAGAATGGCCCATTAACTGACACTACACAAGCATGCAAAGCTAGCATCCTGTTAGAATAGATGGCACTCGGTGCTATAAGTGCAGAGATGTTGGCACAATGTTTATGGAACTCATGCTTCAGTTGATGCCAAAAACCATCAGAAATTCTCATTCAAAGCCAATGAGCATAGAATTTCTGGTAGATATTCACAGAAAATGTGCAGAATGTACTGTACTTTTTACCTTTATACTCTTCAAAATTAAAGTTATTCTATAAAAATCAACCAATAATTGATGAAGTTATTAATTTTAAATAGGGAGTATTTTTTCCACTCACCTCGTATAAATGTGCCTTTTTAAGTCCACATACATGTAATTGTGCATTGTGGTGCAGTGAATATTGACTCGGAATGAGAAATCGGGGAGCCGAGTTCGAATTCCAGTTGAATTCCTTGCATTCACTTACACACAAATACTCTTGGGAAAGGTATTAATCTGTCTCTTCCCTCCAGTTATGGTTTAAATAACAGGACAGATTGGGTTCTATAGCCTTGGATAGCAACCAGTCTACTGCAGAAAGCAATGGCAACCTACTGCAGGATAATCTTCTGCCCAGTCAGTCATGTCGCTTTCGAGACATGATTGGCCAAGCATATATCACGTATGGCACTTAACTGACTGATATATAATTGTAGGCATCCTAACAGAAGCATATGAATCTATAGCTGCATCTACTGCTAGGAAGGTTAGATCAGGTCAGGAAGCTTTTCATGTCAGAATCCATTTTGCACATTTCTAAATCTACCATTCGTCCATTCATTAAAAACTGTTACTATACCTGGTCAAGTATTCCTGCTATTTATCTCAAGGTTCTTGACAAAATCCAAAGGCAGATCTGCAATATAATCAATTCTGACTTGGCAGATGGCTTTCAGTCACTTTCTCACCAATTTGACGTGACTTCCCTCTGTCTTTTCTAAGACTATTTTCATGTTAAAAGCTTTTTGTCCCCTGATTTTCTGACCACATATTTATGCATGCTGCTAGAATGGCACCAAGATCCCACTCTTTTACCATCAAAATATTAAATGTAACTGCCTCTTCTACTCCAACAGTTTCTTTGCTTGCACTGTCTGTCAGACAGCTTTCCATTTGCTTGCTTTCCTGATAGCTACAATCTTCAAAAGCATAAATGCAACATCAACTGCCATCATTTATTTACTCGATTCCCATCAATCTCTTATCCTTTCGACATTCCCTGTACCTTGTCTTTTCTCTCTTTCTCCTTTGGCACCAGTGGTGGTCTTGCCTTGATTGGGGTGATATGATTAAGAAAAAATTATTTGTGTGCATAGGTACATGATGTCAGTTTTAAAAGACTGACATTAAAATAAATCTGCACTGTAAATGTACAAAACAGGAATGCCCAAGTAAAGGTGGACTTCACTTAAAGAAAATAAGAGACGGTGTTGAACAGCGCACCTGGATTCAGTTCAATAAGTCAAGGTAAAAGAAGAGAAATAAACAGATGTTTAGAGAATGTCTGACTGGGAAGTATGAAGACAATCTTAATATCTCCAGAAGTGGTTGTGCAGCCTTGATACAACCATAAGCAACCCATCAATAGAGACCTTAATATAAGAGGTGTGACCAAAAAGTACTGGGAACAGTGATATAAAAAGAAAACTACCATTTTGCAAGTTCAAGCAACTGCCTCATTGCATTCTATTGGATTTTCTTAATCTCTTGGAATCATGCTTCTTTCAAAGAGGATTTGATATCTGAAAAGGAAAAGTTGCAAAGGATGGGATCTGAGGAATGTGGTGGTTTTCAGACTTGGAGAATGTTGTACTTGATCAAAAACTGCTGCACAAGCCACTGATGGCACCTATTTTAAGGTGGTGACATGACCACACTCTAGACACTTTCCTTCCAAGCACTGCTATAAACAACAGGAGTGAGGGAGAATGTTGTGTATGCATGATAGAGTTCAAGGTCAATCTGTACCAAGCGGTTTCACTGTGAACTTTGTAACTATTACTGATTTTCTTAGCAGGTAGGATATCTATTTGAAAGATTGTTGCATAGATTTTTTAATCAAGTTTTTATAGCTTTGCTATTTTACCCAGGGTTATGTTGGTCAAGGTAATACATTATGCTACCGGATAAAGATTCAGTATTATACAATAAACGTTTTATGTATATACAACATCCAATCAAAATGTATTGGGGACTGGTGCTATAGAAAGATAACTACAACATTCAGAATTTAATCTCCTTTAAAGTAGTCCCATTTTGAATCCACATTTTAGCCAACATTTCCATTGATGGAAGTATTTCCGTAGCTTTTTAGAATAGTGAGCAGCTGCCTCATCACATTTCTAATTTTTCTCCATGTCTTGAAATCTTGATCCTTTCTAGTGAGTATAGTGGTTTTCAGTCTTGGAGAATGTTGTACTTGATCAAAAGCTTCCAAACAAAACAGTCACTGTTGGCACCTACTATAAAGAGGTGACATGACCACACTCTACACACTTTCCTTCTAAGCACTGCTATAGACATAAGTTAGTGAGAATGTTATAACAGTGTGTCTATACAGCAGAGTTCAATGATTAATTTGTGACTTCACTGTGCACTTTAGGTTCATTACCATAGCAAGAGTCTCAATACTTTTTAATCAGACCATATACCCATGCGAGCAGATACTCTCCTCTGAAGGAGCCTGCAACAAATACCTGTGAAAGAGCTTGTATAACTGACACAATCCAGTCAGTTAATTGCCACACGTCATACACATTTGGGCAATCATGTCTTTCGAGATATGACTGACTGAGCAGAAGACTTTTCCGCAGTAGATTGCCATTACGTTTTGCACTAAACCAGTTGCCAACCAACCAAGGCTATAGAACCCAATCTGTCCTGCTATTTAACCCATAGCTGAAGGGAGAAAAGATGGATTAATACTGTTCCTAAGAACATTTGTGCAAATGGACTTCATTATGTCATTACACTACAAAGTGCATTACTAGATACTAAATCAGTTTAGTAAGTATCAGTGACCATTGCTTGTGAAGCATTTTTTGACCCAGCTTATTCTGCTGCTCTAGCCCACAGGAATCACTTCTTCCCATTGTTTCAACACAATAGTTCTATTCACAACAGAAGCCTATTTGTGTCCACTGCGTTACAATTGCAAATTTAAGGCTTACGGCCTATCATGTTGAATACACCGGTTCTCGCTCGATCACCGAAGTTAAGCAACGTTGAGCCTGGTCAGTACTTAGATGGGTGACCACTTGGGAATACCAGGTGCTGTAAGCGTATAGTGACAGATATGCTTTGTGGTGCAGTGGATATCGGCTCGGAAAGAGAAATCAGTGAGCCGAGTCCAAATTCCAGTTGAATAACCTGCAGTCACTTAAGCACTGGTACCCTTCCCGTCCCTTCTCTCCAGTTATGGGTTAAATAACAAGGGTAGGACTTGAGGACCCTGCCCTTAAAACAAATCCCAATGAATCTTGATACTCGAAAAGAAAAATGTAAAAATAAAATGATCTTACCCAAAAATAAATGGTTATGATCTTAAATGATCGCATAAGGATTGATAGGTCGTTAAGCCTCGAAACAAACAAACAATTGCAAATTTGTACTAAAAGAGGCTATGTCTTTGTTTGCAGATAGAACATAGCGCCTTATATCTTCGAACAAGTTTGGCTCTCGGTACTACAGGTGGTTGTGTAATAGTATTTTAAATAAGAATAAGTCTTCTATCCTTCATCTCTTCACTTATTTTGAATCGTTAAATTCGTCAATTGATAAAGCAGAATTGGCTGAAAACTAATACTTTTTGTAGTAAACATAATTAACTTAGCAAATCTCGAACTCACCATGCTAACTCACAATAAACGAAAATATGCAGGTCATGTCTGTGATTACTATTCAAAACTGAGAATATTTGCTCGATAGTTTTGTTTGAAAAAATATCTCAAAGACTACAATTCAATTTGTAAGAATTTTTTTTTATGTAGTAAATTGTGAAAACCTTCCCTCGACTCTTAACATGTACTCCGTCATGTCATTTATCAAAAGACAACCTGAGAGGAGATTGTTACATTGATATGATAAACTCGAGTTGTGATAAGAGAGACACATGCTGAGAGAATGATGTCCAAATGGAATCACATCTATAAAGAACAGGAAGGATGACTCCATTTCCCAATGACATAAAAATGTGACCTTTGCTCAAATTTTACTGAAATAGGCTGTGTGCATTACAATTCCTAAGAGTTGATCAATGATAAACAATGTCTTTTATTGAACTCTTTATCAGCATTTCCATAGAAAATGTCTAATAATGTAAGCAGATATCTGTAAATATTTTAAACAAAACGGATTTAGAAAACCCAATTCTTTCACACTCTCACTGATTTCCTCCCCTCGTTCATTCTTTCGCTCTCTCATATGTTTCCCCTCGTTCATTCTTTCGCTCTCTCTCGTGTTTCCCCTCGTCCATTCTTTTGCTCTCTCTCGTTTCCCCTCGTCCATCTCTTTTTCGCTCTCTCTCGTGTTTCCCCGTCCATTCTTTCGCTCTCTCGTGTTTCCCCGTCCATCTCTCGCTCTCTCGTGTTTCCGTCCATCTCTTTTTCTCGCTCTCTCGTGTTTCCCCGTCCATTCTTTCGCTCTCTCTCGTGTTTCGTCCATCTCTTTCTCGCTCTCTCTCGTGTTTCAAAAAAAAAAAAAAAAAAAAAAAAAAAAAAAAAAAAAAACCCCCCCCCCCCCCGTCCATCTCTCTCTCTCTCGTGTTTCCCCGTCCATCTCGCTCTCTCGTGCTCCGTCCATTGTCTCGCTCTCTCTCGTGTTTCCCCGTCCATCTCTCGCTCTCTCTCGTGTTTCCCCGTCCATCTCTCGCTCTCTCTCGTGTTTCCCCGTCCATTCTTTCTCGCTCTCTCGTGTTTCCCCGTCCATCTCTCGCTCTCTTTCGTGTTTCTCTCGCTATCTTTCTCGCTCTCTCTCTGTTTCATTCATTCTTTCGCTCTCTCTCGTGTTTCGTCCATCTCTCGCTCTCGGTCTCTCTCTCTCGCTCCATTCTTTCTCGCTCTCTCGTGTTTCCCTCGTCCATCTCTTTCTTTCTCTCGTGTTTCGGTCTATCTTTTTCTTACATACCCCCCCCCCCGTCTATCTCTCTCTCTCGTGTTTCCCCGTCCATTCTTTCGATTTCTGTTTCCTTCCGTCCATCTCTCTCGCTCTCTCGTGTTTCCCCGTCGGTCTCTATCTCGCTCTCTCTCGTGTTTCCTTCCGTCCATCTCTCGCTCTCTCGTGTTTCCCCGTCCATCTCTCTCGCTCCCTCCTTCGTGTTTCCTTCGTCCATTCTTTCGCTCTCTCTCGTGTTTCCCCGTCCGTCTCTCTCTCTCTGTTTCCTCGTCCATCTCTCGCTCTCTCGTGTTTCCTCGTCCATCTCTCTCGCTCTCTCTCGTTCGTCCATCTCTCGCTCTCTCTCGTGTTTCCTTCGTCCATCTCTCGCTCTCTCTCGTGTTTCCCTCGTCCATCTCTCGCTCTCTCTCGTGTTTCCCCGTCCATCTTTTTCTTTCGCCCTCTCGTGTTTCCCCGTCCATCTCTCTCGCTCTCTCGTGTTTCCCTCGTCCATCTCTCGCTCTCTCGTGTTTCGTCCATCTCTCGCTCTCTCTCGT
Source organism: Ascarosepion bandense (assembly GCA_037127315.1). Taxonomy (NCBI): domain Eukaryota; kingdom Metazoa; phylum Mollusca; class Cephalopoda; order Sepiida; family Sepiidae; genus Ascarosepion; species Ascarosepion bandense. The sequence continues at coordinate 222,435 of JBBBDQ010000690.1, read as the reverse complement.
GTTTCCCCGTCCATTCTTTCTCGCTCTCTCTCGTGTTTCCCCTCGTCCATTCTTTCGCCCTCTCTCGTGTTTCCCCTCGTCCATTCTTTCTCGCTCTCTCTCGTGTTTCCCCTCGTCCATTCTTTCTCGCTCTCTCTCGTGTTTCCCTCGTCCATTCTTTCGCTCTCTCTCGTGTTTCCCTCGTCCATTCTTTCGCTCTCTCTCGTGTTTCCCCTTGTCCATTCTTTCGCTCTCTCATGTTTCCCTAGTTCATTCTTTCACACTTTCATATTTCCTTCATTTTTTTCTTTTCCTTCCTTTTTTCTCTTATTTTCTTCATTTTTCTCTTTTCCTTCATTTTTTCTCTTATTTCCTTCATTTTCTCTTTTTATTTTCTCTCTCATTTCTTTTTCTCATTTTCCATTTTTATCATTTTTTTTTCTCTCATTAATTTTTTCTCATTTCTTTAATTTTTCTCTCTCATTTCTCTCTGTTTCCATTCATTTTCTCTCTCTCTCATTTCCATTCATTTTTCCTCTCTCTCTCTCATTTCCATTCATTTTTCCTCTCTCTCTCTCATTTCCATTCATTCTCTCTCTCTCATTTCCATTCATTTTCCTCTCTCTCTCTCATTTCCATTCATTTTCCTCTCTCTCTCTCGCTTTCATTCATTTTCCTCTCTCTCTCTCTCATTTCCATTCATTCTCTTTTTCCCTCTCTCTCTCTCATTTCCATTCATTTTCCTCTCTCTCTCTCATTTCCATTCATTTTTCCTCTCTCTCTCTCATTTCCATCCATTTCCTCTCTCTCTCATTTCCATTCATTTCCTCTCTCTCTCTCTCATTTCCATTCATTTTTCCTCTCTCTCTCATTTCCATTCATTTTCCTCTCTCTCTCTCATTTCCATTCATTTTCCTCTCTCTCACTCATTTCCATTCATTTCCTCTCTCTCTCTCATTTCCATTCATTTTCCTCTCTCTCATTTCCATTCATTTTTCCCTCTCTCTCCATTTCATTCATTTTCCTCTCTCTCTCTCATTTCCATTCATTTTCTCTCTCTCTCATTTCATTCATTTTCCTCTCTCTCTCTCATTTCCATTCATTTCCTCTCTCTCATTTCCATTCATTTTCCTCTCTCTCTCTCTCATTTCATTCATTTTTCCTGTTTCTGTGTTTTCCTCTCTCATTTCCATTCATTTTCCTCTCTCTCACATTCCGTTCCTCTCTCTCTCATTTCCATTCATTTCCTCTCTCTCATTCCATTCATTTCCTCATTTCCATTCATTTTCTCTCTCATTTCCATTCATTTTTCCTCTCTCTCACATTTCCGTTCATTTTCCTCTCTCTCTCTCATTTCCATTCATTTTTCCTCTCTCTCATTTCCATTCATTTTCCTCTCTCTCTCTCATTTCATTCATTTTTCCTCTCTCTCTCTCACATTTCCATTCATTTTCCTCTCTCTCTCTCATTTCCATTCATTTTCCTCTCTCTCTCTCCATTTCCATTCATTTTTCCTCTCTCTCTCATTTCCATTCATTTCCTCTCTCATTTCCATTCATTTTTTCCTCTCTCTCTCTCATTTCATTCATTTTTTCCCTCTCTCTCTCTCATTTCCATTCATTTTTTCTCTCTCTCTCTCTTTCATTCATTTCCTCTCTCTCATTTCCATTCATTTTCCTCTCTCTCTCTCTCATTTCCATTCATTTTCCTCTCTCTCTCTCATTTCCATTCATTTTCCTCATTTCCATTCATTTTCCTCTCTGTTTCATTCATTTCCTCTCTCTCATTTCCGTTCATTTTTTCCTCTCTCTCTCCATTTCCATTCATTTTTTTCCCTCTCTCTCATTTCCATTCATTTTTCTCATTTCATTCATTTTCCTCTCTCTCTCACATTTCGTTCATTTTTCACTCTCTCTCTCTCATTCCCGTTCATTTTCCTCTCTCTCATTTCCATTCCTTTTCCTCTCTCTCTCATTTCCATTCATTTTCCTCTCTCTCTCTGTTTCATTCATTTCCTCTCTCTCATTTCCATTCATTTTCTCTCTCTCTCTCTCTGTTCGTTCATTTTCCTCTCTCTCTCATTTCCGTTCATTTTCCTCTCTCTCTCCATTTCCATTCATTTCCTCTCTCATTTCCATTCTATTTTCCTCTCTCTCTCTCATTTCCATTCATTTTTCCTCTCTCTCCTTTCATTCATTTTACCTCTCATTTCCATTCATTTTTCCTCTCTCTCTCTCATTCCATTCATTTTTCTCTCTCTCTCTCTCTCATTTCCATTCATTTTCCTCTCTCTCATTTCCATTCATTTTCCCCTCTCTCTCTCATTTCATTCATTTTTCCCCTCTCTCTCTCTTCCATTCATTTTCATCTCTCTCTCTCATTTCCATTCATTTTCCTCATTTCCATTCATTTTCCTCTCATTTCCATTCATTTCCTCTCTCATTTCATTCATTTTCCTCTCTCTCTCTCATTTCCATTCATTTTCCTCTCTCACTCTCATTTCCATTCATTTACCTCTCATTTCATTCATTTTCCTCTCTCTCTCTCCTTTCCATTCATTTTTTTCTCTCTCATTCCATTCTTTCCTCTCTCTTTCCATTCATTTCCTCTCTCTCTCTCATTTTCCATTCATTTTTCTCTCTCTCTCTCTCATTTCCATTCATTTTCCTCTCTCTCTCTCTCATTTCCATTCATTTCCTCTCTCTCTCTGTTTCATTCATTTTCTCTCTCTCATTTCCGTTCATTTTTCCTGTCTCTCTCAATTCCGTTCATTTTTTCTCTCTCTCTCTCTCAATTCGTTCATTTTCCTCTCTCTCTCATTTCCATTCATTTTTCCTCTCTCTCTCATTTCCATTCATTTTTCCTCTCTCTCTCATTTCCATTCATTTTTCCTCTCTCTCTCATTTCCATTCATTTTCCTCTCTCTCTCTCTCATTTCCATTCATTTTTCCTCTCTCTCTCTCTCTCATTTCCATTCATTTTCCTCTCTCTCTCTCTCATTTCCATTCATTTTTTCCTCTCTCTCTCTCTCATTTCCATTCATTTTTTTCCTCTCTCTCTCTCTCATTTCCATTCATTTTTCCTCTCTCTCTCTCTCATTTCCATTCATTTTTCCTCTCTCTCTCTCATTTCCATTCATTTTCCTCTCTCTCTCTCTCATTTCCATTCATTTTTCCTCTCTCTCTCTCATTTCCATTCATTTTCCTCTCTCTCTCTCTCATTTCCATTCATTTTCCTCTCTCTCTCTCATTTCCATTCATTTTTCCTCTCTCTCTCTCATTTCCATTCGACTTTTTCCTCTCTCTCTCTCTCTCATTTCCATTCATTTTTCCTCTCTCTCTCTCTCATTTCCATTCATTTTTCCTCTCTCTCTCTCTCATTTCCATTCATCTTTCCTCTCTCTCTCTCATTTCCATTCATCTTTCCTCTCTCTCTCTCTCATTTCCATTCATTTTCCTCTCTCTCTCTCTCATTTCCATTCATTTTTTTCCTCTCTCTCTCTCTCATTTCCATTCATTTTCCCTCTCTCTCGTTTCCATTTATTTTCCCTCTCTCTCATTTCTATTCATTTTTTCTCTCTCTCTCTCATTTCCATTCATTTTTTCTCTCTCATTTCCATTCATTTTTTTCTCTCTCATTTCCATTCATTTTTCCTCTCTCTCATTTCCATTCATTTTCCTCTCTCTCATTTCCATTTATTTTCCTCTCTCTCTCTCATTTCCATTTATTTTTCCTCTCTCTCTCTCATTTCCATTTATTTCCTCTCTCTCTCATTTCCATTTATTTTTCCTCTCTCTCTCATTTCCATTCATTTTCCTCTCTCTCTCATTTCCATTCATTTTTCCTCTCTCTCTCATTTCCATTCATTTTCCTCTCTCTCTCTCATTTCCATTCATTTTTCCTCTCTCTCTCTCATTTCCATTCATTTTCCTCTCTCTCTCATTTCCATTCATTTTCCTCTCTCATTTCCATTCGTTTTCCTCTCTCTCTCATTTCCATTCATTTTTCCTCTCTCTCTCATTTCCATTCATTTTCCTCTCTCTCTCTCATTTTCATTCATTTTTCCTCTCTCTCTCTCATTTCCATTCATTTTTCCTCTCTCTCTCTCTCATTTCCATTCATTTTCCTCTCTCTCTCATTTCCATTCATTTTCCTCTCTCTCTCTCATTTCCATTCATTTTTCCTCTCTCTCTCATTTTCATTCATCTTTCCTCTCTCTCTCTCATTTCCCTTCATTTACCCTCGGCTATTTCTCACTTCTGCCTAGTGTTTAGGTTTATTACATCTTTTCTTTTCCTCTCTGTGAGGTTCAATCTGGTGTAAAATCTTAATTTTCACTTATAAGTACAATGCCCTTTCCCATTTGGAGTATTGAAAATAGTTCCTACCCACCTTCTTCTTCTTCTTCTTCTATGGGGCCTTTCCCTATCTCTTGTGGCTCTTAGTATGTTTGCTCCTGTTAGACCTCACAACCCCACCCCTGTTCCGTCAACCACCTGATCAGGCCCTGGTATCAGGTTCTCCAGCCTCTCCTCCCTCATTGCCTGTCCCAGGAACTTCAGTTGTCTCTTCCTGATGCTCAGTCCACGATATCCATAGCATCCTTCTGTAGAACCACATTTCTGCTGCTTCCAGTTTTGTCCTCATTTTCGATGATATTGTCCAGCATTCACTGCCATATTAAAGAACTGATATCACATAGCAATCCAGCACTCTTTTCTTTGTTTCTAGTGAAATTTTCCTGTGTGTTAGTACTTTACTCAGCTTCTGGAATGTGTCCTTTGCCATGCCAATTCACCTTCAGATCTCTGTGTCGCACTTTCCATCTCTTGTTAGAACACTTCCTAGGTATTTAAATTTTTGTGCTTGCTTGATACTGGTATTCCCCACCCCCCAATTTATTCTCAATCATTGACTAAATAACCTAAGTATATATATATATATATATATATATATATATATATATATATAATTGTAGTTGTCATTTAAATAAATTATTTTTTTTCATTCTAATTGCTCACTTGTGACAATGAAACACACTAATATCACACAAGCAGCTGACAAATTATATTCAAATCAACAATGCACCTATTTAGTCGTGTTTTATAGTTATGAATGCTACATTTCTGAAACGCGTTTTCATTTTCCGTAGTTCTAAAATCTTCTCAAGAATTGATCAAATCAAAATTTCCAAGATGCAAAAAACAAACTAGTGGGAGTGTGGGGATATCAGATTTTTATTAAAGTTAATAGACAAGTCTAGTTCCTCTATGTAACTTGATTGTAAATTGATTCTCTGCCTACAGTAGCTGAAACAGAATTTATTCATATGGGACCTATTAAATTTTTTAAAAAGTCCATTTTTTAAATTCATAATCTGGAAAACTTAAAATTAGGTTGCTACACATGAAATGACACATTGATTGATACTTGATCCAGTCATCTAAAGAAGTCACCTCTGTAGTGTATATATATATATATATATATATATATATAAAACAAAAAACCTCAACCTATTCCAGGTAATTTTTCTTTCAATATATTGTTAATTATAAGCCCAATAAAAAAAGGTGCAATAAAACAATGCTGAACAATTTTACTGTATGATTACAAACTGGGGAGGGGGGGACCAAATTTTTTCATTGAATGCAATGAAAAACAGATATACTTTGGCAGCAGTAAGAAAGGCCAGTGGTTAAATGCAAATGAGTCACGAAAACAATACTGAAAATACCGAAAACTTCCAGTGCACCCTAAAAATTAATGGTTAATGTATGGTGGTCTTTTAAAGGGGTTAATCATTATTCATACTTGCTTCAAGGAAAAATAATAATCACAACCTTTTATTGTAGGGAAATTCAGTAGTGTATACATAAAAAGTTGAAAAGGACACATCCTTGTCTTGTAAATAGGGATAGCATAGTTTTGCTGCTGAGCCACACACTTCTCAATCAACTTTGTGTCACTGTGTGTGTGAATATATGTGTGTGTGTGTGTGTGTGTGTGTGTGTGTGTGTGCATGTCATTCTGTGTTATTAAATTAGGGTATAGAAATCCTGACAAAGTTTTAAATTTGATTAATTTCAGAAAAGGCTAAATGAATTTTTTTACTTTTGAAACAGTCTAAGAGAGTTTATCTAATTTGATACAAAAAAAAGATGAGAAAATAAATTAAAAATTTTTGACTTGAATGAAGAATTATAAGAATAAATATTAACAACTTTTTTTAAAAGTTGCTCTTTCTTCTTTATTCCCGAGAAATGACAGCTCAGGGAAAAAGTACTAAGATTCATTATTTAAACGTACACCCAATAAACACATCCACACATTTCACTTGCATTTTTCAATCTGATGAAGCCTTGAATGGCAAAATCAAATCAATTTTCAATCAAATCTATTTTCATGAAATGTTTCCACGTGTCAAATTTAAAACTTTGTCAGGATTTCTATACCCTTATATATATATATATATATATATATATATATATAGTATGCCAAGGCAGCAGATAATTTTGTAAACATATACTGTTAAATGTAAGAGACAATGAATGTTTATTATGTTTAATCATGAGCCGTTCTAAACATCGTATTTTGGCTTTATGTTCAGATTTTAGTCAACAATACAATAATCCTCACTCATACACACAGTAAAAAGAACTTTCAGATATTGGAGGCCATCTACATTAAATCCAAACAACCCACACTTAATAAAATCATGTTTAAATCTGGTCATACTATATTCCATTGCATTTAAATATATGGTTCTGTTATTTCAAGCTCTCATACGGTGTGACGTAATAGAACCGCATTACAAATTTACGAACTACGTTTGCTATTTTGGGTAACTGTTATTGCTGCTTAGCAAAGTTTTATGTCAACACAATGTAAAATCGTCTTTGATGATGGATGTTTTTAAGTTAACGTCCTTGTAACCTCTCTGAAAATGGCTCATGTGAGTCAAAAGCTTCAAACCAACATAATAAAAAAATATCCAAATTTTGGAGAATTTTTGTCTATTTTCACCTGAAATTAAAGCCAAAATACGATATTTAGAACGGCTCATGATTGAACATTATTAGGCATTCATTGTCTCTATATATACATACATATATATATATTGTTAAATATTCATGGCTTGGTGGATGTAAGGGTCACTTCTACTTTTAGAATATACTGTGTGTGTGCATGTATGTGTATATATATATATATATATATATATATATATGTGTGTGTGTGTATATATGTGTGTGTGTGTATGTATATATATATGTATGTAGATATATATATATATATATGTGCGTGCGTGTATGTATATATATATATATATGTGCGTGCTGTATATACATGTGTGTGTGTATATATATATATGTATGTACACACACACACACGTGTGTGTGTGTATATATATGTATGTGTGTGTGTGTGTGTATATATATGTGTGTGTGTGTGTGTGTGTGTGTGTGTGTGTGTGTGTGTGTATATATGTGTGTGTGTGTGTGTGTAAACTGTGTGCAGTCAGTCAGTGTGTGTGCATACATATATATATATGTGCGTGTGTGTGTGTGTGTGTGTGTACATACATGTATATATGTGCGTGTGTGTGTGTGCATACATGCGCGTGTGTGTGCATACATATATATATATATATATATATATATATATACACACACACACACGTGTGTGTGTGTGCGGGGGGGCATATATTTATCTGGTGAGTATGGTTTGAAGCAAATGGCAATTTTATTGATTAAATTTACTGTGCCATTTCAAGATATTTTTGTGTACTTTTGATAAATATATCTTAAAATTAGACGTCAGTGTTATTTTCATTTTTGCATTATTTGGACAACTATTCATCAATCTGTTTGCACACGCACACACACTATCTATATATCTCGACTGACGCCAATTCGGTTGGGTTTCAATCCTGGGTTAGAATGCCAACTGAGTCTAAGCCGTACTGATGAGCTGTAATACAGCCAAACAGATCTGTCTGCGGATGTCTATATATATATATATATAAAAATATGCTATGATAAGCAGCCACAGATACCCGAAATTCAGAGTAGTGCGTAAACGATAGGATAACATATACAGTATCACCCGGATATAAGAGAAACCCGGGTATAAGATAGATTGTCTATGGTCCGGGCAACTCTCTTATATCAGGGTTACTCTGTATTTTAGAAGTAGTACAAACTAATGGGTTAGCAGTCCACTGCTTGTAGTTATTTACTTTATTAAGAGTGCTCGATACTTAATAGAGCATTATATATGGTAATAAAGAAAACCCAGTAACCATTTTACAAGAATATGCGATAACTTTTTAGACATGCCAAATCATACAAATGTACACATTCAATTTATTTCATCATTGACATTGAAAACGTCTGGGTTTCAAATAATTTTAATTCTTACTCTTACAATCAGATTCCTCCTATCAATCATGACCGGGCTTTCTATTGGTTCATAGAGACAAACCCTTCGAAAATTCCCCCCACCCAACCATAATTGTCTGGATATGGTAAAAATATTGATTTTTTTTTCAATTTCTGTAAATAATGATTCCTAACAGAAAAAAATATTTCACTGTCTGCTGAGGTGCCAATAAGGTAGTACCGAAACACATTGGCTCATATTGTAAACTATGTTTTCATTATTAACTTTTTTTAAAAATATTACCATATAAGAAGAAATGTAAGCTTTTTTACGAACACATTTAATCCTCTGAAGGAAAGATACCACAGAGAATGAAATGCATTAGTAAAAACAAGTTTTCTTTTTGTCTTTATTGATTATCTTTTTACACACACATTATATATTTATATATATATATATATATATATATATATATATATATATATATATTAGATGGACTGCAACAGATAAAATTATCGACACAAGTTTAGCCTGGTCATATGCATTCAATTCTTGAGTTAACAGAAATCTCTCTGAAAGCATCAATTTACCTTGCTTCAAGGAAAGCAAGCGACTGATGATATACACCCCCCCACCCCAAATAGGCAGCAGCAATCATTACTTGAACAGGACAGACAGCCAGGTATACAAAAGCAGGCTGACGGACATAAGCCAGGAGTGTATCGGAAAATATTGAAGCAAGAAGAGTAGAAAACCTAATCAACACAGAAGTCTCAAAGTCGGAATTGTCAGTTTGGATAATTCTCATGAATCTATGACAAGTATATGGCCAGGATTCGTGGGTGACCCGCAAGTTCTTTGTTCACTCTCTGCTTACTTGCCCATAACATTTCTCTAAATGCGCAACTTCTGAAAATATCTACTTGCTTACCTGTCAGTTACACTATATCTATAGCTTACTCTCTTATGTCGATCATTTCCCATTGACACACACACTATATATATATATATTTTCAAAGAGAACGCTGAAATATTTTCAGCCCAACCAAGATCAAAAAAATAAAAATAAAAATAAAAATAAAAGAGAAAAAGTGATGCTTGGTCAAATTACATGTGTGTATATATATATATAAGTGTGTGTGTGTGTGTATATATATATATATACATACACACGTAATTTTCTGAAGTGGATTCACTTTAACCTACTTTATTTGTTTAAACATTATTTTTAATAGACATTCATGTTTAAGTGGATGCACTTTTTTATAATTAAACAGTATATTCACTTACATCTACTGGCCTACATAATATGTGTCTCAGTAAAAATTTTTTAACAAATAAACTAGGAATGTGTTGGACTTATCAGATTTCGTAAAATATTGTAAATAAAATTCTTTCCTATGCAATCAGGTAGCTTTGGCCGTTAGCCCTATGCGGCCAGGTAGCTTTGGCCGTTAGCCCTATGCGGCCAGGTAGCTTTGGCCGTTAGCCCTATGCGGCCAGGTAGCTTTGGCCGTTAGCCCTATGCGGCCAGGTAGCTTTGGCCGTTAGCCCTATGCGGCCAGGTAGCTTTGGCCGTTAGCCCTATGCGGCCAGGTCAGTTCCCATTTGGCCGGCCAGGTTAGCCCTTTGGCCGAGCCCATGCGGCCAGGTAGCTTTGGCCGTTAGCCCTATGCGGCCAGGTAGCTTTGGCCGTTAGCCCTATGCGGCCAGGTAGCTTTGGCCGTTAGCCCTATGCGGCCAGGTAGCTTTGGCCGTTAGCCCTATGCGGCCAGGCTTTGGCCTCCCTAGCGGCCAGGTTTGGCCTTTGGCCGTTAGCCCTATGCGGCCAGGTAGCTTTGGCCGTTAGCCCTATGCGGCCAGGTAGCTTTGGCCGTTAGCCCTATGCGGCCAGGTAGCTTTGGCCGTTAGCCCTATGCGGCCAGGTAGCTTTGGCCGTTAGCCCTATGCGGCCAGGTAGCTTTGGCCGTTAGGCCTATGTGGTCAGGTTCTAAGTCGATATCTACTCCACTACGACATACTTCTGCCAGGTAACTTTGGCCGTTAGCCCTATGCGGCCAGGTAGCTTTGGCCGTTAGGCCTATGTGGTCAGGTTCTAAGTCGATATCTACTCCACTACGACATACTTCTGCCAGGTAACTTTGGCCGTTAGCCCTATGCGGCCAGGTAGCTTTGGCCGTTAGGCCTATGTGGTCAGGTTCTAAGTCGATATCTACTCCACTACGACATACTTCTGCCAGGTAACTTTGGCCGTTAGCCCTATGCAGCCAGGTAGCTTTGGCCGTTAGGCCTATGTGGTCAGGTTCTAAGTCGATATCTACTCCACTACGACATACTTCCGATACTGTATATGCCAAAATCTGCCTCCCTCCACCAAGCACTCATAGCTTCAAGATAAAAATCGCCGAATGATGTCAATTCTGTCAGATTTCTATCCAGGCTAGAAGCAAAACAGATCCGTTTGCAGATGACTATACATATATATATGTTACAAAGATTAACGAAACTGGTTATAAACAACCGACAATTTAAAATGATTTCTTTCAACATTATTTTTGATCGATACTTGTATTTAAGTAGATACTCTGTTTATAATCAAACAGTATTATATTTTTATTTCTACTGGCCTGATTATCTATGATAAATTTTTGTTACAGAAATGTGTGTCATTTGGCAGGATTCGAAACTGCGACCCCTAACCACATAGGGGAAGCCACCAAGTGATCAGGCGCATCTTAGACGCCTCGACCACAAATGATGATCAGTCTAAACGAAGTCAAATTAAGCCTATAACACAATTTTTGATTCATCGTAATAACCATCACTTCTCTGAAATGTATCGTAATGTCAACAAATGTAAACATGTTATGTAAATTAACGAAGATTAACGAAACTGATTGTAAACAACTGACAATTTGAAATGATTTGTTTGAACATTTTTTTCTCGATACTCGTATTTAAGTAGATATCTAAATCTATCTAAACTTATTTATAAATGGAACTGTGTGTGTGTGTGTGTGTTCATTACCTATAGACTCCGAAATAGCTGAACCGATGAAAGCTTTAAAACTAATCTATGGTCCTCGAGCTCAGACTAAAGAATATTTGTGTGAAATTTGATGAGAATCGGATAAAAATTGTGGATTTGTATAAAGGACATACAGACAGATAAACAGACACACACACACACACACACATATCTCTTGCCTTATATATATATATATATATATAATTATTGATTTTCTGCACTATTGTAAGGACTGAAACCTTGAAACTTGAATATTGTTTATGTCTTTGTCTATGAGAATATCAAATTTGATTAAAATCGGACCACTCCTTCTATAATCCGTTTTTTTTTGGATTATTGATTTTTGATATTTATCAGGGGTACCTTGACACAAAACCTAGCTAAGAACACTTACAGACACTTATAGTACAACTGTGTAAATTTTCAAAAAAATGTGTTCAGCCATTTGAGTCTATAGGTAACAGACACACAAAGTTCCATTTATAAATAAGTTTTATATATATATATATATATAATTATTGATTTTCTGCACTATTGTAAGGACTGCAACCTTGAAACTTCTGAATATCGTTTCTTATGTCTTTGTCTATGAGTTAATCAATTTTGATTAAAATCGAACCACTCCTTCTATAATCCTATTTTTTTCATTTTCGATATTTATCGAGGGTACCTCAACACAAAACCTAGCTAAGAACACTCGCAGACACTTATAATACAACTGTGTAAATTTTCAAGAAAATTGCTTCAGCCATTTCGGAGTCTATAGGTAACGGATACATACACACATACAAAGTTCCATTTATAAATAAGTTTAGATATACATGAAAATAGGCTTTTATAGAAATATATACATAAAAATAGACTTTTATAGAAATATATACATAAAAGTAGACTTTTATAGAAATATATACATAAAAGTAGACTTTTATAGAAATATACACATAAAAGTAGACTTTTATAGAAATACTAGCAGTATAGCCTGGCGTTGCTTGTGTGTAAAGAAAGCTTTTATATATATATATATATTATCAATTTTTTGCACTATTGTAAGAACTGCAACCTTGAAACTTCTGAATATCGTTTCTTATGTCTTTGTCTATGAGTTAATCAATTTTGATTAAAATTGGACCACTCTTTCTATAATCTGATTTTTTTCGATTATCGATTTTCGATATTTATCGGGGGTACCTCAACACAAAACCTAGCTAAGAACACTTGCAGACACTTATAGTACAAGTGTGTAAATTTTCAAAAAAATGTGTTCAGCCATTTCGGAGTCTATAGGTAACAGACACAGACACATACACACAAAGTTCCATTTATAAATAAGTTTTATATATATATATATATATATATATATAGTGTGTTGATATAAGAGATAAGAAGAGAGAGTGGCAGATACACTATTTTCTTTTTTCCCTTACTCCATCCATCTTCCTAGCCCTTCTTTCAAAATTTCCCATGACCTCTCTTTGCTCCCCTCTCAATCTTCGTTAGACTTTTCGAACAGCCTCACAATTGGTGCACAACTATCATTAACACCGACAAGCCAACATGGCAGATAAAATGTATTTGCAATCACCTCAACCCAAATTTAAGAGGATGCTTGATGGAGTGAGATCACTGTGTGTCATGGAGAAACGGCTAGACGGGAGGTATGCACTTGAATACTTAAGTTTAGCATGAAATACTGATTCTCCGTTGTAGGCAGGGGAAAAATAAAATCCTCAGGTAACAAAGGTGTGCGTATGTGCAATTGTTTTTGGCTTTTTTTGTATTTTCTGAAAGGAAATATCTTTATTGTTCCACACATTTTAAGGCAAATATTTTTATTCTTTTAACATAGCTGTCAAGATATGAGAAGAAGGGGAAGAGACACAGAAGTCTTCAATTCTATTGAAGAGTAGTAATTTTGAGATAGCTTGGCACAAGGTCATGACTGATGCACACAGCAAAGATCAGACAGTACAGTTTATCCATAATTTTCATGCACTGAGCTTAAAAATACTTTATTCCATATCAATCAAGGCAACAATGCCACTGAGATGCAAGTGGTTATTTAGAAAGAATGAGACAACTTTAGAAGGAAATGGAAACGCAATCCTAAACAGGAAACAAGGAATTAACCTTTACCAAAAGATCGCCATATAAATAAGCAACACTTAATATAAACTAGCATAGTGGCATAATGAATAGTAACTTGGATTAAGGAAAGGTGTGAATATCTTTTCTCCTCCTAGCTAGGGATAAATAGCAAGATGGAAAGGTTCTATAGCCTTGGGTGGCAACCAGGAGAAGAAGAACTTTCAATTTAAAATCTTGTGGCACACGATGCACACCAATTCTCTGCATTCGGGTCTCCCGAAAAGTGTGGTTGATTCTGCACAAGCCTTCACTGCTATAATCAAATCATATGTGTGGGTAGTTTGACGGTTCAGTTCTATGAACTGAAGAAGGAAATTACTGGAAAGTAATTGAAACTCACCTGAAGCAAGCCGAATGCGTAATGCTCCTCATGCCAATGATATTTTCTATCAAGCTTCTCTATGGCATATGACTTCATTGAATTTATTTTAATGTGTTCCTCTCGAATTTATATTCACATTGGTGGTCATCAGGAGAGAATTTGCACCGTTTCGAGGGCCTTCCTCTCAACGGTTTAACTTGCACCCCCCCCACTTACTGATGTAGTTTGACTGTTCAGTTCTATGAACTGATTTGTTATATCCTCACGCATTACAAAATGATAACCAAGATCAGCATATACAACTGAGTGAACATTGTTCGAGAGGTGGGGGGGGTGGACAAAAAGAGTACCCCTTTTCTACCTCTTTTACAAAGCAAAGAAGCAACAACAATAAGCAAAAAAAAATTTTTTTTTTAATTCAAATGAAGAGTGTGTGTGTGTGTGTGTGTGTGCAAAGTCGGAGAAACAAATAAAAGAAAATGGCTATGAAGAAAGTGTGTATCTGGTGTACGAGAGAGAGAGTGAGGGGTGGCACATGCACACAAGAAAAAAAAGAGTATGAGAACTGTAAAGTGAATGCCCTTAGGAGACAAAATAAAGAAATGGAGTGAGAGACAGAGCTTTGTACCAGAGAACCCGTACCTTCGAACATGACAGCAATTGTTAAAAAGTTTAAATAGTGAGATGCCATGAAACAAAAGTTTTGAAACAATTCATTCAGATTCAATAAGGCGAAGATAAAGACCAATGACCAATGAACTAAAATAAAGACCAATGACCAATGAACTAAAATAAAGACCAATGACCAATGAACTAAAATAAAGACCAATGACCAATGAACTAAAATAAAGACCAATGACCAATGAACTAAAATAAAGACCAATGACCAATGAACTAAAATAAAGACCAATGACCAATGAACTAAAATAAAGACCAATGACCAATGAACTAAAATAAAGACCAATGACCAATGAACTAAAATAAAGACCAATGACCAATGAACTAAAATAAAGACCAATGACCAATGAACTAAAATAAAGACCAATGACCAATGAACTAAAATAAAGACCAATGACCAATGAACTAAAATAAAGACCAATGACCAATGAACTAAAATAAAGACCAATGACCAATGAACTAAAATAAAGACCAATGACCAATGAACTAAAATAAAGACCAATGACCAATGAACTAAAATAAAGACCAATGACCAATGAACTAAAATAAAGACCAATGACCAATGAACTAAAATAAAGACCAATGACCAATGAACTAAAATAAAGACCAATGACCAATGAACTAAAATAAAGACCAATGACCAATGAACTGACCAATGAAAACCAATGAACTAAAATAAAGACCAATGAACCACTGAACTAAAATAAAGACCAATGAACCACTGAACTAATTTATTCCTATTATATCTTTAGGCATTCAATGCTGTCTATGATTTATAATTCCTGGTATGATATAAATCTTTTTTTTTTTTTTGCTCAATATATTTTCATTTAGAAAATTTTCTGTGTTTAATGTAATAATGAAAAGGAAATATAACCCAAAAGAAAAAGATTAGCATCAGAATAACAAAGACTGTGCCAACAAAGTCTATTTTAAGACTAAGTTGAAGCAAGATGATCGCTTAATAGAGAAAGATATCTGAGTGCCTCACATGAAAAGCTTGGTCAAATAAGATTGCAATCTAAGGAAAGAGCTAATTAATTCAATAGTTTATTTTGTTAGGGAGCTAATTTTGTCTAAATGCAGGTAATTTTTTATTTGTATAGATTATTAAAATGACTAAGGGAAGTAATCACTTAGAAATTTACGAACTTCATTTATCAAACTTTCCACTCCAAATGGTCAGCAAATACACGCATTTATCATTAATATATTGTTTGATTATTTTTAAGAAAAGAATTCAAATGACAATTTGGAAAGAACTTCCTTCATGTAAATTATTTTGATATTTCTTAATTTTTTCCACAATTTACAACCCTGGGTTTCATTTTATTACGTGTTTGATGCAACAATTTATCATTTAATCATTGAAGGAAAATAAATAAAACCCACAAATCATGATTTTAAAAAATTAATAAATAAAAGAAGAAAAAAAAAGGAGAATTTTTCTCTGATATGGGACAATAACTTAAAGAATTAATGAATTGGTAAATTTGGTGCCTGGATAATTTTGAGTTCAATCTGGGTAGTCCGTCAGTTAACTGCCATACATGCCATCACACTTGGGTGATCATGTCTCTTTTGATCCATGACTGACTTGTCAGAAGATTTTCCCACAATAGGTTCTGTGGTAGACCAGTTGCCAACTAAAACGATACAACCCAATCTGTCCTGCTAGTCAACCCATTGCTAGAAGGAGATGAGATAGATTAATGCATTTCCCAAGGGGTATTTGCGTGAAAGTGAATGCAACTGGAATCCGAACTTGGCTTTCCAATTTCTCATACCGAGCCAATATCCATTACACCATAACACCCATCTGAGTAGTATTAGTTCTTCCACGTGCCCAGTCACTTCAGGACATAGGTGATCATGGCTTTCCATGTCTCCCATCCCTGCTGGCTCTTAGCATGCGTTCTCCTGTTACACCAAGCAACCCCCGTTTTGACATCCACCTGCTCAAGACCATAAATCTCGAATATAAATGCATAAAAACTAGCATGCCACAAAATGAGGAATCAGTTTATATATTGGTTATAATATTGAATTGATCCCCCATTTTATATCCACATAATTTCTTATAAACTGTTGGCATATATCTTCTTTTATGTGCCCTGTCCTTTCAGGACGTAGACAATCATGGTTTTCCATGTCTCCCCATCCCTGGTGGCTCTTAGCACGCCTTCTCCTTTTACACCACGCAACCCTTGTTCTGTCATCCACCTGCTCAGGCCCTTCAAATATGTTATCCGCTGCTTTACTCTGTCTCTTTTACTCTCTGTCTGGCCTGTTAGTATCAGGTTCTCCAAGCCCTCCTTCCTCGTTGCATGTCTCAGGAACTTCAGCTGTCTCTTCCTGATGCTCAGTATTAATGTCCTTTTCATTTCCATCCTTTCCAAGACCTCATCATTGCTCGCATGCTCGATCCATGATATCCGCAGCATCCTTCTGTAGAATCACATTTCAATTGCTTCAAATTTTTCCTTCAGCTTCAATGATATTGTCCAGCATTCACTGCCCTACTGAAGAACCCAGATAGTACAGAATGTAATTAAAAAGAAGAATAGCAATAAATGAGCAGTACTAAAATAAAAAAAAGGAACAAGACTAGATATCCCTATCGATTAACTGCAAAAAGCAAAACAAAAAAATAAAAAAAAATAACAGTCTGTCCCTGTAGATGAAATAAAGGCTCTAACCTGGAATTCCCTGATGGTTACCTGGGCTAATGAAGGCAGCCACAGAGTATGATGGCTAACATTTTGTGATAACAAAAATGAAGACATTAAGAAAAATGTGCCCTGTGGTGCAGTGGATATCGACTCGGAAGCAGAGATCAGGGTGTCAAGTTCGAATTCCAGTTGAATTCCTTGCATTCACTTATGCACAAATACCCTTGAGAAAGGTATTAATCCATCTCTTCCATCTAGTTATGGGTTAAATAACAGGACAGATTAGGTTCTATAGCTTTGGTCGGCAACCAATCTACCACAGAAACTAATGACAATCTACAACAGGATAATCTTCTGCCTATTCAGTCAAGTCTCTTTCAAGACATAATCACCCAAAGAATGTATCCTGTATGGCACTCAACTGACTGATTAGGAAAAAAACTCAAATGACATGATTTATACAAATGAGATCATTTCTAAATTATTTTGACCATATTTCAATGTCTCTCAAATCCGAGGATGTGCGTTGTGGTGCATTGGATATCGACTTGGAACGAGAAACCGGGGAGCCAAGTTCGAATTCCAGTTGAATCCATTGTATTCACTTACGCACAAATACCCTTGGGAAAGGTATTAATCCGTCTCTTCCTTCCAGTTATGGGTTAAATAACAGGACAGATTGGGTTCTATAGCCTTGGTCGGCAACCAGTCTACCGCAGAAAGCAATGGCAGCCTACTGCAGGATAATCTTATGCCCAGTCAGTAATGTCTCTTTCAAGACATGATCGCCCAAGCGTGTATTACATATGGCACTTAACTGACTGGCTAAATATAATAGTTGAAAATATGATTAAGGCTTCTACTGGTCATGAAGTGGGGGGTCAGTTTTATATTGTTATAATGTAATAAACTGATCCCCCACTAATTACTACTTAATAATATACTACCTTCCTTGCCTCTCTAGCTATGAGTCAAATAACCGGACAGATTGGGTTCTATAGCCTTGGTCGGCAACCAGTCTACCACAGAAAGCAATGGCAATCTACTGCAGGATAATCTTCTGCCCAGTCAGTAATGTCTCTTTCGAGACGTGATCATCCAAAGTGTGTATCACATATGACACTTAACTGACTGACTGACTAAAATAGTTGAAAACATGATTAAGGCATAAATACATCTCTTCCCCCTCTAGCTATGAGTCAAATAACAGGACAGACTGGGTTTTATAACCTTGGCCGGCAACCAGTCTACCGCAGAAAGCAATGGCAACCTACTGTGGGATAATCTTCTGTCCAGTCAGTCATGTCTCTTTCGAGACATGATCGCCCAAGCATGTATCACATATGGCACTTAACTAACTGACTGAAGGTATTTACAAATATGATTTTATTTTAACTCCACCTACTGGTGAAAGCTTTTATGGCCAAACCAATTACGGAGCAATCACAGAAATGGCTGGCTCCAAGAAACAACAAGTTTAAATATCACTGGTCGCTTATTCTTTGCATTTTCAATGTCTGCCGCTAACTGAATGCTAAGAGAATAACAATCTGAGAGGTTTTGAATACAAACTAAATTAACTTAGGTTATCTGTCAGGACACACCAAACCTCTTCATGGTGGAGTTTACATGTATCCTCATAGGGGTTTTGGAGACACAACACACTACTCTGTGTGTTCTTGTAATTTACACCTGACTTGGAATAATTAGATCTCAGCCAATGCCCAATATAAAGGATCTTTTCCGATGACACCTTTGCACTTTGTTGCCACTGACCACAATGCCATTTTATTCACTGTAATTCTGGAGTGACTGCCAAAGAACAACTTGTCATTTCAGTTTTGAATTCAAAGTTGTCCATCTCCTAAACTGGTTGCCAACCATGGCAAGTGAGCCTGGCTTGCTCTTATTTCATTGTTTAATGACATGTCAACTGCTTGTGCATTAATAAATGAGAAATTTAATTTTCTTGGGAGCTTTTAAGTAATAAAAAAAGGATATCATTCTGCTTTCACAGTTGAATACATGGTAGATGATACTCAGCTTTTGTGTGCGTGGACATAATTACTATAGGTGATGATATGCATGTTTTATGTTGAAGTTATAATTTGGTATATGATTTCTTTAAGAGATTGTAGGATATTATATAGATTAATGTCATGAAAGAGTTTTCATGTTTGGTTGATTTTGTTTAGCAACATATCAACCTCTATAGGTTATTTAATGCCAAAATCAAAATATTTCGAACACCATTTCATGCTTGCAACTACAGAGAAAATGTTTTGTTGGCCTTGTTCGGTGTTTTAGTTTTTGTGTGTGTATGTGTGTTGTGGGGGGGGGGGGTCAACTATTTTTCCATAGCTGGGACCTTAACAGGTGCCACCACTCTAGGCTAGGGTGAACCTGGGAACAGTAATTAAGAGGTCATCTCATGACCCTTAAAATCTCCTAATCAGAGACCTTACTGCCATATGTATTGTATAGTCATAACCAAGTTGAGCTCTGTTATTTAACTGAGCAACAATACAATGCACATTCCAGTATAAAACAACAGAAATAAGATAAAATAAGAACTATTTTTAATGAAATATTTTTAATGCCAAATTCCTCAGGAAGGAGGTAATCATATTTTTTTCACAGGTGTCTCATATTGTCTGTAACTTGCCATGACTTCTTGAAAAAGAAAAAAAAAAATAATAGGGGAGTAGTTTCTCATTGCCTTTTCATAATTCAGAGTTGACCATTTCCTACGATGGTTGTAACCCAAGGCTAGAGACGGGACATTTTTCTTAGTTTTTAACCCATAGTTGGGGAAGAGATGAATTAATATATTTCCCAAGTGCAATTTTGATGAAAGTAAATGCAACAACATTGACTTCTAGAATTTGAACTAAGCTTGTCCATCTCACTTATCAAGATGATAGCCATGATGCTATACACACAGACATTTGGAAAAAAAAAAAAAAAAAAGAAAAAAAGAAAAAGATTGACAGGTTATTAAAGGCTATATGTGGTTAATCAAAGAATACATTCATCTAAATATCACAGACAAAATGTTAGAAATATACTGTACAAAGAACTGAAATTCTTCAAATACGCAAAGAGATTTTTGGTTCGATTTTGTCACTTAAATTACAATGTTTATCTTTCTGAAAGACATTCTTGTAGCACCACAGAAAAAGAAACGCCATCTTTTGTCGAGCAAACTAAAATAAAAAAATACAGAGAGTAAAATGTCAAAATTCTTGTTGCAGTGAGACAAAGTTGTTGTTAATATTAACAAAGAAAATAATTGACATAACTCTTCAAATATTTTCTAACACTCAGAGAAAAGCGTGATTTAAGAAAAAAAACAAGAAAAAAGTGTTGAACTATGTTTAACAATATCTCAACAGTATATTTGTTTTTGACAAGTTATGTTTGAAAAATGCATACGAGTATATAAAAAACAGAGAAAGAAATCTTAAGTTTTTTTTTAATAAACGTTACTTGCTGTGAACAAAAAAATAATGCACTGGTAATGAATGCAACTGAACAAATGAAAATATAGACAGCATGATTGGACATCAAATGATGTATGATGATAATCGTGCTCATCTTGAATTTTTTCAATAATTTATATGTTAGTAGGAGCAATTAATCAAATAATTGCATGTAAATCTTGTGGAACTGTTATTTCTTTTTTTTTTTATTATTCCAGATTCATGCTGTAGTTGTGTGTATTTTGGCAGCATTTTTTCATTAATACAGGTTTCGTTGAATAATATAGACAAATTTTGTCTATTTTGTGTAGGATCCTTTCATATAGTCTGATAAGCTTGATGCTGCTATCGTTAAAAGACAAGAAATCACAGTAACTGTTGATTTTTTTATCAGGTCTGAGCTTTCGGCTTACATAAGCCATCATCAAAGAATGAATATTAACATATAGTGAATATAGAACATTTAAGTTATTAACAAAGTGGAATTAAATAAAGAGAATTAAATCAAAGAGACAAGTCCATTTTTAATGTGGCGGATGGCCGCAGATGGTGACAAAATGGTGGTGGTGTGGTTCTAGGTCCAATTACAGGCATTCGAGTATAAATTTTGATATCTCTACTAACATACTCCAATGCCTGTAATCAAACCAAGAACCACACCACCACCATTTTGTCACCATCTGCGGCCATCCGCCACATTAAAAATGGACTTAATGTTCATTCTTTGATAATGGCTTATGTATATGGATGTCGAAAGCTCAGACCTGATAAAAAAAATTAAAAAAAAAAAAAAAAAAAAAAAAAATCAACAATTACTGTGATTTCTTGTCTTTTAACGATAGCACCATCAAATTTATCAGACTATACGAAAGGATCCTACACAAAATAAATAGACAAAATTTGTCTATATTATTCAATGAAACCTGTATTTTATATATATATATATATATATATATATATATATATATATATATATTAGTCAATAACTAACCTAGAGAGCTAATGGACCTACCAAAGTTTCACCAAATTGGATCTTCAGGGAAAGTTGGCACCTATCCCTGAAGATCCAATTTGGTGAAACCTTGGTAGGTTCGTTGGCTCTCTAGGTTAGTTATTGACTTTGTTTGCTCTACTTGCGTATTGAGCGCTTTTTGTTTTAGGTTACTCGTCTCGGGTTTTTTTCTTTGGGCTGTGTACTTTGAGTGATGTTCAAGTGCTTAGCTCGTTCTTTTTTTTATCACCATTTTTTTCCTTTCACGTATATGCTCGGAGGGTTTTTCGAAATGATTATAACGATAAGTTTTTATATATATATATTTATATATTCAGATCAATTTAAAGTTAATATATATTTTATGTCTATAACATGACTGAGTTTAATACACTATGCAATCATCTGATGCTTAGTATTATATATACTCAAATCAATTCAAACACACACACACATATATATATATATATATTAATAAATATACATCTTATTCTATATGTATAGCATGAATCAGTCTCATGCACTATGCAATCATCAGGTGTATATATATATATATATATTTGTTGACATTACAATACATTTCAGAGCAGATATGGTTGTTGCGATGAATTGAAAATTGTGTTATATATGCTTGATTAAAACCTCATTTAGACTGGAGGTCATTCGTGGTTGAGAGGTCTAAGACATTGCCAGATCAAATGGTAGCTTCCCCTATGTGGATAGGGGTCGCAGGTTCAAATCCTGCCAAATGACACACATTTTCGGAATAAAAATTCATCATAAATAATCAGGCCAGTAGATATAAATATATAATACTGTTTAACTAAAAAAAAACAGAATATCTACTTAAATATGAGTATCGATCAAAAATAATGTTGAAGCAAATCATTTCAAATTGTCGGTTGTTTATAACCAAGTTTTGTTAATCTTCATTAATTTCCATAATATATATATATATATATACTAGCAGTATAACCCGGTGTTGCTCAGGTGTAATGAAAGCTTTAAAACTAATCCATGGTACTGGAGCTCAGACTCTATGGACGTTGGCACGAAAGACTAAAAAGCAATAGTTGTTTCCAGTTAAAGCAAAACTGTAGACTGAAAGAAAAATGAATGGATGTAAGTCAAATTTTGATTTCCTGGTATCGATATCAAATTTTCTGCACTATTGTAAGAACTGCAACCTTGAAACTTCTGAATATCATTTCTTGTCTTTGTCTATGAGTGTATCAAATTTGATTAAAATCAGACCACTCCTTCTATAACCCAATTTTTTCGATTATCGGGGGTACCTCGACACAAAACCTAGCTAAGAACACTCACAGACGCTTATAGTACAACTGTGTAAATTTTCAAGAAAATCAGTTCAGCTGTTTTGGAGTCTATAGGCAACGGACACACACACAAAGTTTCATTTATAAATAAGTTTAGATATATATATTTATTACAAAATCTTATTGAAGTTTACAAAACTGTCATTAACTGATATATTTGAATTTTATTTGTTTGAACATTATTTTTACAAATCAATATTTCATATTTGAGCAGATAGTCTGTTTTTATAATTTAACAGCACATTTTATAATTTTCACCAGACTAAACTTATTCGAGAAATCTTAATAGGAAAATATCTATGTTCCAGCAGGAATCAAATTCGCATATTCCCAATACTGGATATAAAAATGTCTTATTTATTTCTATGAAAATAAACCCCCCTCAGACAAGGAAAGAGGCATAGCATATTTACTAACCACCAACTAGTATGTCATTGCGATACAAACAAAATGAGACAAGTGATTAATGCAAATAATGCATGGCACCATTATGTGACGGACACATGTTGAATATCTGGTTTGTATGAGAATGACTTTTTTTTCAGAAATTTCTTTCCAATATTAAGGTGTGTCTTCCAAGCCACAGCGTCTTGTAAGCTGGAAAAGACAATAAGCAAATAATTGCATATAAATCTTGTAAAACTGTCAGTCCTTTTTTTTTTTTTTATTACTCCAGAATGGGGCGTTAGTAGTTTGCATGTTCAATTAAATTGATGCATTTTAAATTTTGAAAGATCAAACGTATTTTCATTAATCAGATTTTCTTTAGTGATTTACTCATAATTACATGTAAGGATTAAAAAAAGAAAAAAAAGTTTCCTATTTAATGTTCGTTGGTTTTTGTTTGATAGCATATCAACACCTCTATAAGTTATTCAATGCCAAAATCTAACAATTCATTTTAAAAATTATTTATTTTTTAGATAATTATGGCTTTAGTGATACAAGTCGTACTAATTAACACATAGCAGGGGGAGATAATATGGATTTATTGTATCCCAAGAATAAGTAAACAAACTCAACAAAAATTGGAACTCAGTTCCGGGTTAATTCTGAGCAATTATTCAGATCACCACCCGCACATACAAGCTAAAAGCTCCTGGTATTCACAAGCAGACACCCATCTAAGAACTATCCAGGCTTGATATTTCTTAACATTGGTGATCATACAGGAATTAGTGTTTCAGCATGATGTGATCGTAAGACATTCACACCACCCGCATATACAAGCTTAAAGCTCGTGGTATTCACAAACAGACACCCATCTAAGAACTATCCAGGCTTGATATTTCTTAACATTGGTGATCGTACAGGAATTAGTGTTTCAAAATTATGTGATCGTAAAACCTTCATACTACCCGCACATACAGGCTTAAAGCTCGTGGTATTCACAAGCAGACACCCATCTAAGAACTGTCTAGGCTTGATGTTACTTTAGTTTGGTTATCGTACAGGAACAGGTGTTTCAGAATGGTTTGCTTTGTTGGGGTTTCATGGCATATCAACCACTATGGGTTATTTAATGCCAGATCCTGTTTACATTAAATATATATAATTTGTAAACATAATTTAAGGATAATGTCCTTAAACCATAGCTCATACGATGTTAGTAGTTTGCATATCTAATTAAATTGATTCATTTTAAATTTTGAAAGATCAGTGGATTATGAATATTTTTTGCAGAATGTGAATCTTCATAAATTAATGCCAAGTCTTAACAAAAAGTATTGAGACCGTTGTGATTGTAATGAAACTAAAATATTCAGAGTGACGACATTTGGCACAGATTGATTTTGAAAATCATCATGTATATACATTAAGACATAACGTTCTTGCTCACTTCTGTTGTTTACAGCAGTGTTCGGAAGGAATGCGTGTAGAGTGTGGTGGTCTAGCCACAGAAGTTCCAATGCAATGCTCAACATCTCCCATGTCCAACAACATTCCCAAGATCTTGCCCCTTGTTACGACTTCTTCAAAAATTAAATCCCCCTTGAAATGAATAAGATTTCAAAACACTGAGGAAATCTAAGAGCGGGTGATGAGACAGCTGCTTGCTTTTGCAGCAAAAAGGAATTCCACGAATGCTTCCATCAAAGAAAATAACACTGGATAAAGTGTGTAACTTTAAAAGGAGGACTATCTTGAAGGAGTTTAAATGTTGAATTCATATTTGCTGTAGATTTTTCTTGTTTTTTTATAGAAATATTCCCAATTCTTTTTGATCAGAGCTTGTATTAACAATAACGAGGAAAATTCAGTCAGTCAAGTGCCATACGTGATACATGCTTGGGTGATCATGTCTCGAAAGAGACATGACTGACTGGGCAGAAGATTATCCCGCAGTAGGTTGCCATTGCTTTCTGCGGTAGACTGGTTGCCGACCAAGGCTATAGAACCCAATCTGTCCTGCTATTTGACCCATAACTGGAAGGAAGAGATGGATTAATACCTTTCCCAAGGGTATTTGTGTGTAAGTGAATACAATGGATTGAACTAGATTTCAAACTCAGCTCCCCGGTTTCTCGTTTGAGCCGATATCCACTGTACCACAACGCACATCATTTATTACAAATCAATAAAAGTTTTACCCACTTCTGTATCTGAAATTCTTCACTGCCACTTTTGAGGAAAAACCAATATCAATCTCACTATTTATTTATCTGTCAATAAATCTAACAAGTGAAATCTTGTATGTATCAAAACTGGCCAAAGATCAGTTAAATTCCTTTCTTTAATTATTGATTTTTTATTTTATTAATTTTGTGTGTGTGTTTTTGTTTTTTCTCTTCCTTCTGCTATCCATATAGTATTGCTGGTAGAAATTTTTAGTCATAGCAAAGATCACAAAACTTTTGTTTTATTTTCAGCAATCTTTACAGGCAAGGCCATTTTTAGAAGCAGAAGAAGAAAAAAAATAAAGAAGAAAAAAGGAAAAAAAAAAGAGAGAGAATTTGGCAGCAAAAGAATAGTTTCTTCTTTTACTTTTCGTTACAGGTTTAATATAAGTCACCTGTGCAGAAAGAAGAAATCAACAGCATTCCATCATCTTCAAATGCATTTACAACTTCCTGTTCACTTTGAACTCGAAAATTGCATAAAAAAATATCTTGTGCTTCTACAATAAACTGACAAGCAGCAAAGTAAGAAATATTGAGAAATAAATAAATATATAAGCAACGAAGTAACGTAATGCATTTTTGTATTGCTTGTATTTACACCTATTTGTAGAAAGTTCTCTTTCTGGTGTTGAAAGGAAGATGACAGAAATAGTCATTTTCAATCACAAACATATTTTCATTAATCAAATTTTCTTAAGTGATTTACTCATAATTACATGTAAAGATTAAAAAAAGAAAAAAAGTTTCCTATTTAATGTTCACTGGTTTTTGCTTAATAGCATATCAACACCTCTATAAGTTATTCAATGCCAAAATCTAACAATTTCTTTTTTAAAATTTATTATGTGACGGACACATGGTGAATATGTGGTTTGTATGAGAATGACTTCTTTTTTTTCAGAAATTTCTTTCCAATATTAAGGTGTGTCTTCCAAGCCACAGCATCTTGTAAGCTGGAAAAGACAGTAAGCAAATAATTGTGTATAAATCTTGTAAAACTGTCAGTCCTTTTTTTTTATTATTACCACGGAGTGGGACGTTACTAGTTTGCATATTTAAATTTTGGAAGATCACAAACATATTTTCATAAATCAGATTTTCTTAAGCGATTTACTTATAATTACATGTAAGGATTAAAAAAAAGTTTTCTATTTTATATTGGTTGGTTTTTGTTTAGTAGCATATCAACACCTCTATAAATTATTCAATGCCAAAATTTCACAATCTCTTTTTTTAAATTTATTTATTTTTTGGATAATTATGGCTTTCGTGATACAAGTACTAATTAACACATAGCCGGGGAGACAAAGTGAATTTCTTGTGTCCTCAAAATATTTGTGCATAAGTAAACAAACTCAACAGAAATTGGAACTCAGTTCCAGGTTAATTCTGAGCCATTATTCATCCCACCACATGCACATACAAGCTTAAAGCTCTTGGTATTCATAAGCAGACACCCATCTAAGAACTATCCAGGCTTGATATTTCTTAACATTAGTGATCGTAAGACCTTCATACCACTTGCACATACAAGCTTAAAGCTCGTGGTATTCACAAGCAGACACCCATCTAAGAACTGTCTAGGCTTGATATTTCTTAACATTGGTGATCGTACAGGAATTAGTGTTTCAAAATTATGTGATCGTAAAACCTTCAAACTACCCGCACATACAGGCTTAAAGCTTGTGGTATTCACAAGCAGACATCCTTCTAAGAACTGTCTAGGCTTGATGTTACTTTAGTTTGGTTATCGTACAGGAACAGGTGTTTCAGAATGGTTTGCTTTGTTGGGGTTTCATGGCATATCAACCACTATGGGTTATTTAATGCCAGATCCAGTTTACATTAAATACATATAATTTGTGAACATAATTTAAGGATAATGTCCTTAAACCACGGCTCGTTTACTCTTACTCAAGTAAATGGTTTTAAATGTTTTTATCTGACATGGGTTAGTTTATAATAGCGAAGAAAACGGTGACTTACCTCGTCAAACCAAGCGACAGCGCGTCGTTAATACTATGATGGAAAATGCGGCGAAAAAGAAAATTACAGACCTAAACAGAAAAAAGGGGCACATATTCCGCATAACATGCTGAAGACGGAATATTTCAAATAAAAAACAAGTGTTGCAGGAGTCTCTATAAAAATATGTGCAAATATTTAGCGTCCTCTCTGAGCTGTCGGCCAATGGAAAAAAATTGATCAGCCAATAAAAGCAGTCGTTGTTCTCGAAGCAGGGGAGAAATTTTTTGGGGTCTGACTGGTTACGTGGATAGCAGTTTGCAAGATTGTACCAGCGAATTGAATTTTCGGCTTTTTCTTTTTCTGGCCCAATATTCGAGTCTGAACTTTAAGTGATTTTTTTCTGCGTTGTAGAAGTAATTTGTGAGAAAATATTTCTTTGCAATACCAGATCTCTTGCATTTATTTAATATAAATAATTAATTCATTTGCATAGCCAACTGATGTAATTATTTCTCACTACCAGATTTACTTGCAGTGATTAAAGAGCCAACATAGTACTATTCGACAGTAGGTTGGTTGTTTGGATTTTTATGGCATATCAACCTCTGTGGGTTATTTAATGCTAAAAAGGTAGGGTTTTAAGATTTTTTTTTTTTAATGTTCAGTTATAGTGAGAAGATCAATTTTGTCAGATTTTGTTTTTCTTCTTCAAAAATGTTTTATGGTAACAATCTTTTTCCTTCAAAAATGTATTGTTGCTAATATTTTTAATTCAAAAACGTAAATTTTTCTATAAAAGTCTATTTTTATACTTTCATTGAGTTTTGACATCAGTTTGAAGGTCAAACTATTTGCCCATTGCTGGGGCCCTAACAGGTGCTACCACCTCGGGTCAGGGAGTTCCTGGGAATAACAGGAATTAAGAGGTGGTTCCATGCTCCTCACAACCTTCCAATCAGAAGACTTGCTGCTGGATGCAGTTTATTGTCATACCCAGGACCCATGTTTCAGAATGGTGTAGTCCTAAGATCTTTATACCACCCACATACCCCAGTTTTTAGCACCTAGTATTTGCAAGTGGTCACCCATTTATGTCAGCCACCTCAAATAAACTATTTTTTGTAAGAAAAAGTTTTTCAGTCAAAAATTTTAAAATGGAAGTGCCAAATTTTTCAAATTTATCGCTAAGATTCAAATTAACTGAAGTTTTATTAGTACTACACTGATATGAGTATTAAGGTTCATTTTTTATATAGCTATTTAGATAAATTTCCAGATAATTGCAGATTGTGATGAGTAAGGAGAATGATTCCATCAGGATATCAAAACACTGGAAGAGTGCTACCAAAGACAATAGAACAAACAAATGATGGCTGACTACTGCTGAGTATCAAAGAGACCTTAAATAACATTGAACTTGACAATCATGAAAGAGAAAATTTTTACCATAGTTCTTATGTTCATGAAGGTCTTATTTCTGCAGTTAGTCTATTAAATGATTTGATGAAAATCCTGGTCTTGGCATATTCAATTGTTATTTTTAAAGACTTAGGGTCTGATTGTTACTGCAAAAACAGTAGCTAACCAAAAAAAAGTATGCATATTTTCAGATACAGCACCCTCAAATAAGCTAAAAAAGATGTTTGGTGTTTCGATACCATTTCAAAAATTGTCTTTGTTGACCAGTGTAATCTAGTTTTTCTGGAAGTCTATAATTTTAGTTTCAATTCAAAGTTTGCCTTCGTGTTTTTTCCAAGTTTCTTGATGGTATTCAAAGTGTACCTATTACTAAAGGGATTACTTCAACAGTCACATATTTTATATTTCAATAAACAGTGTTAGCATATTATTAATTTGAGTTGAAAATATATAAAACTTGCAGTATAGCCCCACGTTGCTCAGGTGTAATGAAAGCTTTAAAACTAACCCATGGTCCTGGAGCTCAGACTCTTTGGACGTTGGCACGAAAGACTAAAAAGCAATAGTTGTTTCCAGTTAAAGCAAAACCATAGACTGAAAGAAAAATGAATGGATTTAAGTCAAATTTTCATTTCCTGATATCGATATCAAATAAGTCTTTTTGCCGTAAACTGAATTTTGAAGGCTAAATAAGTCCTCTGAGTAAGTGGAATCCTGGCTGAGACTAAGAACTACAATTACATCTACTTAGAGCCAAACCTGAAGTAAAAACTAAAATAAAAGGGCTGAAAAAAATACAGACATACAGGCAGATAAACAGACACACACACAAACATCTTGCCTGTTATATATATATATTATTGATTTTCTGCACTATTGTAAGAACTGCAACCTTGTAACTTCTGAATATCATTTCTTATATCTTTCTCTATGAGTGTATCAAATTTGATTAAAATCAGACCACTCCTTCTATAACCCGATTTTTTTGATTATCGATTTTCGATATTTATCAGTGGTACCTCGACACAAAACCTAGCTAAGAACACTCGCAGATGCTTATAGTACAACTGTGTAAATTTTCAAGAAAATCACTTCAGCCGTTTCAGAGTCTATAGGTAACGGGCACAGACACAAAGTTCCATTTACAAATAAGTTTTGATTTAAATTAGATTTAGATAGATTTAGATTGTAGGTTTCCAAAACCATATTTCATAACCAGAAGTTCAAAAAGGGTAAACATTGAAAATTTTCTTAATAAATATTTTTAAAAAGTCGTATAAAAAATTCAGATTTAATTGTAGATTCATATTCAAAATTCATTTTTTTTTGTGAACATATTTTAAAAATACTTTCAAGAAATCTCATGTAATAATCTTCAATATTCTATTAACAATTTCAATAGAATTTCTTAAAGAAATTTTTCAAATGAAGTTAGCTTTTAAATACAAAAAACAAAAAACAAAAAAAAACTCACTCAAATCAAACCAACTCCTTCCAGATGTGGTCAGGTGCAAAATCTTAGCTCGGTTATTAAATTAATCAAAACCCAGGAGACAAAAACAAATCAGCATTATAAATAAGAATACTTTATTCAACCTAGGGAAGCATAATGGCCATTAGAAAAATTAAATATCTCCAAACCATCTTCTACGGAAACGGCAATGATGTTGCATCAAAGATAAACTAAAGGATTTTTAGAATTCTCAAACAGTTTGCCTGGAAGGAAAAACATAGCGAGGAAAGTGTTTGGATCAAGGCCAAATAAGAATATTGGATTGAAAAATGTTTGTGCTGCAATGAGATTAAGATGATGTGGAAATGCCAATTTTATTTTGTGGGCAAATATTTAGGTTTTAATCAAACTATTTCCTCCTCCCCTCCTTTACTTCCCCCACCATTCTCCTTGGCAATGCACTGGGTAAGAAAGTACACCACATGAACAATATTCAAAGATTCTTTAAACTCTTAAGGAGATTTTTGTTTCTCTTGTTAAACACTGCACTTTTTTCTTTTTATTTTTCCTCCCTTGTCACTTACCTTTTTTTTTTTAATCATATCACCCCAAGCAAGGTGGTAATGCCACTGATGTGCAGGGGGCTATGTAAGAGTGAAAAGATTGGAAAAGAGAGAGAAAGCTGGAAACCACATCCTAAAAAGGAAACAAGGGATAAGCCTCTTCACCTGCCTTTTATTTGCTTAGATGAAGCAACGAAAAGAGAAGAAAAATGGCAGAACTTCTCAACAAGGTCAAATATACAGGGGAGTATTTAAACTCTTTAAATGCAATATAATCAATCTTGACCTGGCATCTTGACTTCAGTCACTTTCTCACTGACATGATTGGGCTTCCCTCCATATTTTCTACACGTATTTTAATGGCAACTGCCCTGACAAGATTTTTCTCCCCAACCCTGGTAACCTGACCACATGTATTCACCTGTGCTACTAGATCGGAATCAAGGTCACACCCTTTTAGGGCTGAAGTAATTTAATGTTACCACCTTTTCTACGTTAACAGTTTCTTTTCTCGCACTTCCCATTTGTGGAACTCACATTTGCTTGCTTTCCTGATGCTTCTAATCTCCAAAAGTTTAAATGCATTGTCAATTGTCATCTTCTATCTTCCCTGATAGCTACAATCTCCAAAAGTTTAAATGCAATGTCAGTGCCATCTTCTATCTTCCCTGATAGCTACAATCTCCAAAAGTTTAAATGCAATGTCAATTGCCATCTTCTATCTTCCCTGATAGCTACAATCTCCAAAAGTTTAAATGCAATGTCAATTGCCATCTTCTATCTTCCCTGATAGCTCTACAATCTCCAAAAGTTTAAATGCAATGTCAATTGCCATCTTCTATCTTCCTGATAGCTACAATCTCCAAAAGTTTAAATGCAATGTCAATTGCCATCTTCTATCTTCCACAGTAGCTACAATCTCCAAAGTTTAAATGCAATGTCCAAGGTACCATCTTCTATCTTCCCTGATAGCTACAATCTCCAAAAGTTTAAATGCAATGTCAATTGCCATCTTCCTATCTTCCCTGATAGCTACAATCTCCAAAAGTTTAAATGCAATGTCAATTGCTGCATCTTCTATCTTCCCTGATAGCTACAATCTCCAAAAGTTTAAATGCAATGTCAATTGCCATCTTCTATCTTCCCTGATAGCTACAATCTCCAAAAGTTTAAATGCAATGTCAATTGCCATCTTCTATCTTCCCTGATAGCTACAATCTCCAAAGTTTAAATGCAATGTCAATTGCCATCTTCTACTCTTCCCTGATAGCTACAATCTCCAAAAGTTTAAATGCAATGTCAATTGCCATCTTCTATCTTCTATTAGCTACAATCTCCAAAAAGTTTAAATGCAATGTCAATTGCCATCTTCTATCTTCCCTGATAGCTACAATCTCCAAAAGTTTAAATGCAATGTCAATTGCCATCTTCTATCTTCCCTGATAGCTACAATCTCCAAAAGTTTAAATGCAATGTCAATTGCCATCTTCTATCTTCCCTGATAGCTACAATCTCCAAAAGTTTAAATGCAATGTCAATTGCCATCTTCTATCTTCCCTGATAGCTACAATCTCCAAAAGTTTAAATGCAATGTCAATTGCCATCTTCTATCTTCCCTGATAGCTTCACAATCTCCAAAAGTTTAAATGCAATGTCAATTGCCATCTTCTATCTTCCCTGATAGCTACAATCTCCAAAAGTTTAAATGCAATGTCAATTGCATCTTCTATCTTCTGATAGCTACAATCTCCAAAAGTTTAAATGCAATGTCGATTGCCATCTTCTATCTTCCCTGATAGCTACAATCTCCAAAAGTTTAAATGCAATGTCAATTGCCATCTTCTATCTTCCCTGATAGCTACAATCTCCAAAAGTTTAAATGCAATGTCAATTGCCATCTTCTATCTTCCCTGATAGCTACAATCTCCAAAAGTTTAAATGCAATGTCAATTGCCATCTTCTATCTTCCCTGATAGCTACAATCTCCAAAAGTTTAAATGCAATGTCAATTGCATCTTCTATCTTCCCTGATAGCTACAATCTCAAAAGTTTAAATGCAATGTCCAATTTGCCATCTTCTATCTTCCCTGATAGCTACAATCTCCAAAAGTTTAAATGCAATGTCAATTGCCATCTTCACTATCTTCCCTGATAGCTACAATCTCCAAAAGTTTAAATGCAACTGTCAATTGCCATCTTCTATCTTCCCTGATAGCTACAATCTCAAAAAGTTTAAATGCAATGTCAATTGCCAATATTTACCTCTTCCCTGATAGCTACAATCTCCAAAGTTTAAATGCAATGTCAATTGCCATCTTCTATCTTCCCTGATAGCTACAATCTCAGGGTGGCCAATGTCAATTGCCATCTTCTATCTTCCCTGATAGCTACAATCTCCAAAAGTTTAAATGCAATGTCAATTGCCATCTTCTATCTTCCCTGATAGCTACAATCTCAAAAGTTTAAATGCAATGTCAATTTATAATATTCTATCTTCCCTGATAGCTACAATCTCCAAGGTTTAAATGCAATGTCAATTGCCATCTTCTATCTTCCCTGATAGCTACAATCTCCAAAAGTTTAAACACAATTTCAATTGTTTTTATCTACTTGATTCCCATCCATCTCATATCTTTTTTTTTTTTTTGACATCCCCTTTCACTTTTTTTATTCTTTCACTGTAGTTCCCCTGCACACCAGTGGTGGTCCTGCTTTGCTTGGGGTGAAATGATTATTAAAAAAAAAAGTTTTAACAACAGAAGATGATATTCAGATGAGTGTTGATAGCAGACGCAGAAAAGAAACTACGGAAACCTCGACAGAAGATAGCAAAGAAATTCAGGAAGAAAAGCCTAAACATAAAAGAAACTTCAATAATTCTTACTAGACAGATGCATAGGTGTTAACAAACGTAACAGCCCATTGCACAAATTTACAAATTGGAGATACGAAAATGAAACAAGTACAACAATCTAAATATCTCTGAAGCATTTTAACAGAGGACTGAAAGTGATATTTTTCAGATTTTTTTTTATTTACTTCATCGATGTACTATGTGTTATATTTTTTTTTAATATATACACACACACACACAAACTTACATACACAATTACTACTGGGAAAACAGAAGTAGTCTTCCCAACAAATCCTTAAACAAATGATGACACCAGGGTGAGATACAGTGTCAGCGTTGTCACATCATTACGATTAATCCAGGGCACTACAGTGCGGGAATATCAAATCCATGCAGCCTGCTCTCAAAGTCTTAAAATATTTTCCCTTTTTCTGTTGGTGTCAATCCAGGTTGAATCAGGTTGCACGATAGTCAAATTGGCCAGAAAACCTTGACATACAACATCAATAACAGATAAATCAATCATCCAACTATGTTTTATAACACAACTCTTACAGAACAATGTACCGATCTAGCTCAATTCTGTGTGTCCATTTGATATTCGCTTAAAAGGAATCATTAATTCATCGATGTAAATGCACTCTCCATTTAACTGATCAGATAAAACAAATGGGATGCTGATGGTTAACATGACCTCAGCTGGAAAGGTGAGACAGTTTTTCACATCTACTACAATTAAAATTTTATTGAAACCATCAAGTCTTATAGCTATATCATGTTCAGACACAGTTTTCCATATGATCAGGAATGTTATGTTACATTGAACTAGATCTGCACCTACATGAGTGACTACTTGAAAATATAGACCCTGTAAGTTTAAATGTGGGGGTGGTGTAGTGGATAACAGTTTGAAATTTTAAATCAGGTTTCAATTCTAGTTGGATTCATGATGTTCACTTACTTGCAAATAAACATCAGGAAAATTATGAATCCACCTTTTCTCCCCCATGTTAATTATTAGAATTTGTGTCACTAAATCATTATCTTTAAAAAAAAAAAAAATCTTACAATATGAAAAATATTTGCTGCCTTTAACCTGCAAAAGGTTGATAAGCCATAAAAAACAAAATTAAATGAAACTGTCAAACAATGGTTTGGATTTGTGTCAGTTTTTTTAATTTTATTTTATTTGTGTTTTAATTTAACCCAATATAATGCTCAAGAGTCACTCAAGGTAGAAGGTTTCTGAATTAGAGGTGTAGATTGATTTATCTGATTTAACAGCATATCAACTCCTTACAGGTCATTTAATGCCAAAATTGAATTTTCATGGGAGCTTGGAATAAAAATAGGATTTATGTAAATGAGGTTTATTCACAAGAATTCTGAAAATCTAAAGTTGATGCAAAATATAATCCAGACATTTGCCTTGATAAAATCTATCAAGAGGACAAAATGTGTCAGAGACAGTTTTCATTTTGTTTTTATTTATACACATATATCATTTCACTCCAAGCAAGGCAATAAAGCCATTATGATAGAAGGGGTTATGGAGTATAAGAGAAGATGAAAAAATGAAACATTAAGAAGAGAGGACAATACAAGAACAGAAATTTAGGAGGTAGAAGATAACAAGTGGCACTAAAATTGTTGACCAAAGTTGATTGGATAGCAAAACACTGGGAGAGTTCCGCAAGCAAAAAATAGGAAAAACCTTAGCATAGAATTTAGATACTACATACACACATGCGTGTGTGTGTGTGTGTAAGGAGTGTAAAAATTGTCCCAATTCATAAAAATACTCCCAAGAATTTTTTGGCCAATTTTTCAGTCATTATCAAGGTGTTTCTTGTTAATTGCTTTTCATAGTTGTTTAGATATTGTGGTGTTTACAGGTTAGACTGAGCTGCAGTTTGTATCTCTTTGATGGCAAGAGAATATATATATATATATATACACACACATATATACACACTGTTTACAGCAGAAATACCTCCTACATAATGGTAGGAGATTAGTGGGAATTATCCCTTCATTTATCTAACGTGTTACCATATATATTATGAGGGTGATATTTCTGCTGCACCCTATCTCTCCCTATATATATATATATATATATATATATATATATATATAAAAAACAGTGATGATCCACGTATACTGTCTTAATATGTATAGGAAAAACTACTAAAAAGTTGTAAGTTTAAAAATGTACTTTTTTTGACAGTATTTATTTATTTCTATTATTATATTTGATATTTCAGACCGTCCTCGGCCTTTCATCAGAAACAAATGATTTTAAAATTTAAATTAGAAGCATCCGTCGCAAGAGCATTCATCGAGAGATTGTTTACATCTGAGTCACGTGATGTAAACAATATCTCGACAAATGCTCTCACGACGGACGCTTTTAATTTAAATTTTAAAATCATTTGTTTCTGATGAAAGGACAGTCTGAAATATCAAATATAATAATAGAAATAAATAAATACTGTCAAAAAAATACATTTTTAAACTTACAACTTTTTAGTAGTTTTTCCTATATATATATAAGGTATGCTATATTTATAGAATAAAGTGCTCAATATCAGCGATAGAGCATATGTAAATATAAAAGTGAACATTGAAGTCAATATTCAGAGTCGAAAGACTGTTTCATGCTAGGTGCAATCATCAGGCCTGAGGATTGCACCTAGCTAGCATGAAACTGTCACCTTTGAGTGTTGAATTCAATGTTCACACACACACACACATATACATATATATATATATATATATATATATATATATATATATATATACTAAACTCTCCCATCACTTTCAACACACGAGTGTCAAGCAGTTCAGTACTTAGAATCATCAGTCAGACTAACCGCACATATCATTTGATTATATTGGTAAAGGCTTGTGCAAAACCAACCACATATTTTAGAAAAAAGCTGAATACAGAGAACTGGTGCACAGTATGACACAAGGTCACCAAATGACAGCTTTGAATTTAGAGTTGTCCTTCTCTTAGACTGTTTGCCACCCAAGGCTACAGAGTCCTGTCTGTCCAGCAATTTAATCCATAGATGAAAAGAGAAGAGATAAATTCATAC
The DNA here is from genome assembly GCA_037127315.1 of Ascarosepion bandense. Lineage (NCBI taxonomy): Eukaryota > Metazoa > Mollusca > Cephalopoda > Sepiida > Sepiidae > Ascarosepion > Ascarosepion bandense. The sequence continues at coordinate 185,443 of JBBBDQ010000690.1, read as the reverse complement.
CTTCTCCAAGCATATTAGCATCTAAGTGAATGTAATGAAATCAACTGTAATTTGAGCTCGGCTCTCTGATTCCTCAACCTGAGCCATTAACCATTACTCCACAATGCCTATATAGGTAGAGAACCTTGGTAGGGCTGAGAATTCTTCATTATTATTACAAGCACAACATGAAAACTAAAACTTGTGCAGCAAAGGCACTGATGATAAGGGTAGGAAATAAAATAAAAAATGTTTTTCCCTACCCCCAATTACAATAACTAGCTTACGTAAACAGCAACAGAAATCATAGAAGTATTTTTATTCTATAAATACACAGGCATGTCTTCTTTCATATTGTCTACGACTTTACCTGTTGGCAAGTCATATATCTTTTGCCTTTTATCTTGCTGATCCTTTCATAATTCAAAATCTGATACTGTGTTCCACTCACCAAAAATAAAAAGTTAATCAAAGCTGCGAATTGATCAAACCATTAGATATCAATAAGGGTTTCTTAACCATATTGATCCATGTTCCAAGAACCTGAGGAAAAATGTGCCAAGATTACTCTGGTGAACTGGTCGTGTTTAAGTCATGCTTACCACTTGAACAAACAGCATGGAAGAGTAAGAGTTGAAGTATCTAAATTAAAATCAATGCTGATATACACACGCAATAGATAAATGGAAATTGTCTTTGACACTTGAGAACTATAGACACAGTTCTATGTGTGCATTTAAATATGTGCTGAGTTGGACGATCCATAAAAATCCTATGTAGTATGAGTTTCGAAGACAAAGTTCAGTGAAGTGTGAAAAGTTTTGGGACACATCCGGCCACAAATAACTTAATAAATGATACAACACAAACACATCTGAAAACCAGTAATATATATATATATATATATATATATATATATATTTACTATAGTCATCTGCAGACAGATCTTTTTCGCTGTATTACAGCTCATCAGTACGGCTTAGATTCTGGTCACTTCCTAACCCAGGATTGAAACCCAACCGAATTGGCGTCAGTCTGCGATTCTACCCCTAGGCCACGAGTGTCCAGTAGAAGAAGGCAGGCTTTTTAGCGCGTATAAACACGCCCAATAGTTAGAGTGCTCCAATTCATTATTGAATGAGCATTGCGTAAATGCCGGATATATATATATATTTATTGATTGATTGTTTAATTATTAGTTTCTGGTCATAAGATTAGGCCAGTGCACATTTGTATTAAAAAGTGTTCAATCCAATTATATTGTAGAACTTTTGAATATTTTACATTTGTAAACAAGTTATTACATGACCAAGGTTTCTACTATGAGTGGTGTCTTCAGGCGATTTGCAATAACATGGTAGAAACCTAGGTCATGTAATAACTCATTTACAAATGGAAAAAAAACCTGTGTGTGTTTGTTAATGGCTTTTTATCCAACATTCTTTACTATAAACATTATAATAATAAATATGCATATTTTAGTTGGTATCCCTGCATTTTTTGAAAATTTTCTTAAACATTGAAATTAATAATTGAGAGAGGTTGTTATAAAATTTATTGTTTAAGAAAATAAAGAGACAGCAATTGAAATATGATGTTTAACAATTAAAAATAAATTTATAGAAATGAAGAAATTATATAGTATAGTGCATGAGTTATAATAGTTTTACTGATAAAAGGCACTTTGGCAAATAGGGGTTTTATCATAAAATGCTCGATATCAGGGTAGAGATAAAGCGTTGATAATTTTAGTGCAAAGAATTTGTCACTAACTAAGCAAGTTCATGCCAACTTCATTAATTTCGTGAGGACACTGTTATGATGTCTTCACTTATCAGGGGCTGGGTTTTTCTGCTCTTTTTTTCTGCAGTAAAAAAAAAAGAAAAAAAAACCTAGCCCTGATAAGCGAAGACATAAAGGTGTCTTCACAAAACTTAATGATCAGTATGAACCTGCTCAGTTAGAGTGCACTACAACTATATATATATATATATATATATATATATATATATATATATTTTGTAAACATATACTGTTAAATATAAGAAACAATGAATGTCTATCATATTTAATCATGAGCCGTTCTAAACATTGTATTTTGGCTTCAATTTCAGATGAAAATAAAGACAAAAATTCTCCAACATTTGGATATTTTTTTTATGAAGTTGGTTCTAAGTTTTCAGCTCACATGAGCCATCTTCAGAGAGGTTACAAGGACATTAACATAAAAACATCCACCATCAATGATGATTTTATCTTGTGTTGACGTAAAACTTTGCTAAGCATCGATAACAGTTACCAAAGAGCAAACACAGTTTTTTAAATTTGTAATATGGTTCTATGACGTCACACCACGTGAGAGCTCGAAATGTTAACAGAAGCATATATTTAAATGCAATGTAATGTGTTATGACCAGATTTAAATGTGATTTTATTAAGTGTGGGTTGTTTGGATTTAATGTAGATGGCCTCCAATATCTGAAAGTTCTTTTTACTGTGTGTATGAGTAAGGATTATTGTATTGTTGACTAAAATCTGTCTGATATTACCTACATGGCTATGTTTTTTCTAAGAAATGTTGTTTAATTATACTCTGCTCAGAAAGGTGACAGGTAAGTCTACAGGAGAGCATGCTTGTAGTAAAACCAATATATGTACTGGGTTTATTATTAGTACCAGAGATACAGTCTCTAAACGGGCATGTAAATTGATACACTACATTGGTTTTCTGTAGAGGATTTAGTTGAGTGCTTGTAGGGTTATTAGAGACTATGAGGTCAATTGTTTTAAATTTTTTATAATATCTGATGAGTTTAATTTGATTATTACTATTTTTGGTTTAACATTTCAATACTATCCATTTGCTATTTGGTAACTTATCATTGCTTAGCAAAGTTTTATGTCAACACAAGATAAAATCATCACTGATGGTGGATGTTTTTATGTTAACATCCTTGTAACCTCTCTGAAGATGAATCATATGAGTCAAAAACTTAGAACCAACTTCATAAAAAAATTATCCAAATGTTGGAGAATTTTTGTCTTTATTTTCACCTGAAATTGAAACCAAAATACGATGTTTAGAACGGCTCATGATTAAACATAATAGACATTTATTGTCTGTTATATTTAACAGTATATGTTTAGACAATTATATGCTGCCTCAATACACTAAATATACATACATGTATGTGTATATATATATATATATATATATATATATATATATATAATTACAAATGTGCACAAGTTGTGTTTGGATTTAAAGAATTCTAATTCTGATACCAAAGATTCATTTTCAATTTGACAGCCTTATCTTCAGTGATATAGTTACATCATTTTGGTCATTTGATTATCTAAACTCCTGGCATATTTGGTAACCTTCTAGGAAATATGATCTGAACATTTTATCTAATCCATGGCCATAAATTTTCATTCTTCAGCTCATGTTAGCAGATAATCTCCTTAATACATCATGGCTTCTGCTTATTCCACTGAAACTGAAATATATCTCACTGCCTGGTCGACTGACACCATCAAGGTCACTGTATACACACTTAACCAACATTCACTAAATATTTGTATAATATTTAATTTTAGCTGTATGTGTAAATATACAGGGGATGTGCGATGTGGTACAGTGGATAATGGCTCGGAATGAGAAACCGGGGAGCCGAGTTCAAATTCCAGTTGAATCCATTGTATTCACTTACGCACAAATACCCTTTTGATAAGGTCTTAATCTGTCTCTTCCTTCCAGTTATGGGTTAAATAGCAGGACAGATTGGGTTCTATAGCCTTGGTCGGCCGCAGAAAGCAATGGCAACCTACTGCAGGATAATCTTCTGCCCAGTCAGTCATGTCTCGAAAGAGACATGATCGTCCAAGCGTGTATCACGTATGGCACTTAACTGACTGACTGTGTAAATATGCTATCACAAGTAGGACACATTAATTCTGTTTATGTCACCCATGTTATCACAGGCAGGAATTATTAATTCTATCTGTTTATGCAGCCCATGTTATCATGGACAGAATTTATCAATGTTAGTTGTTCATGCAACTCATGTTATCAAAAGCAGAATTTATCAATTTTCTTTATGTAGCCACTAGCAGTATAGCCCGGCATTGCTCGGCTGTAAATAAAACTTTTATATATATATATATTATTGATTTTCTGCACTATTGTAAGAACTGCAACCTTGAAACTTCTGAATATCATTTCTCATGTCTTTGTCTATGAGTGTATCAAATTTGATTAAAATCGGACCACTCCTTCTACAACCCGATTTTTTCGATTATCGATTTTCAATATTTATCGGGGGTACCTCGACACAAAACCTAGCTAAGAATACTTGCAGACACTTATAGTACAACTGTGTAAATTTTCAAGAAAATCGGTTCAGCCATTTCGGAGTCTATAGGTAACGGATACACACACAAAGTTCCATTTATAAATAAGTTTAGATTTAGATACTTTGTCTTAGGAAATATTCCAAAGGAATACTTGACTTTTGGGCACTAAGTGCTACCCTACCATTATCTGTAGTTCTGGTAGTTTCTCTGAAACATTTCCTGATAAAATTCCACTTATCTCTCAACTGTACAGTTATACATCTGTGGATGGAAAAGAAGGAATTTATTGCCTGCATTACACTATCCAACGATTTAATGAAACAATGAAAGCCTTTTATTGGCAAAGGCAAAGCAAAAGAAACACAGTGTGACCCTTTTTCTTGTGATTTCAATCAATGAAAAGCTGTTCAATTAAATCAGCAACTGAATTTAAAAGCACAAAGGGCCCGAAAGTTCCAATCAGATCGATCAAAAGAATCTGAAATTATTGATTCCGAATCCTGATCTTTCAATCAAGAAAAGCCGAGCCAAATATCAGAGAAAGGAAAAGTACAATAGCAAAAGGAATGGCAAGAGGAGGAAGCATATGAAGAACAGCAGCAGCAAATTTCGGGGTAACTGTCAAGCAATACATGGAGAAGAAATACAAAGCCTTCTCAAAAATAATGACGAATATTAAGACTGGGTTGGCCAAGACTTATGCAAATGTCTTCAAAATCTTCATAAGAAAGGGTATTTTTTTTCTTCATTTAAAAAAGTAATCACTTTTAAGGAGTTTAAATTTACTGTCCATTTCTTTGTGAGGTCACCAACACCTATGGTAAATGTCTACATTTTATTTATCTTTGTATAATTTACATATTTTTTTTTTTTTAAGAGAACAATGGAATAAACCAGGAATATCTATTCTGCAATCTTATTGCTAGAGAGTTTATCAGATAGAAACTCTGCAAAACTTTTCAAATAAATGCTCTCATAATGCCTTAAAGAATATATCATTTAGGGGTGAGCAGAAACTGCCACATATGCTATTTGAAGGTCTCTTCTCCTGATTTAGGTAACAAAATAGAAAGCAAATAACTTTCATTATATCCTTGAGTCTTTAATAATCATATTCTCTCTCAAATGATTAATTTTAAAAAATTATTCAAATCACTTTCCATTCTTATTCCAGCCTAATCCTGGGTATGATAGTAAACTGTATCCAGCAGCAAGGTCTCTGATTGGGAGGCTGTGAGGAGCATGGAACCACCTCTTAATTGCTCTTGTTCCCAGGTCCATTCTGACCTGGAGTGGTAGCACCTGTTAGGGTCCCAGCTATGGGCAAATAGTTAACCCCCAAGGTGGGGTCAAAACACTCTGAATGTATAAAAATATACCTTCATAGAAATATATTCATTTTTGAAAGAAAAATATTACCAATAATACATTTTTGAAGAAGTTATTACCATAACACATTTTTGAAGGAAAAAAAATTATTCTCAGCAAAACATTTTTGAATACAAAACTAGAAGACATTTTCAGTTTTTTAGAATAAAAACAAAAAGATTTTCATTAAAATCTGACTAAATCAACCTTCTCACTATAACTGAACATTATAAAAAGAAAGAATACCTTAAAACCCTACCTTTTTGGCATTAAATAACCCACAGAGGTGTTGATATGCCGTTAAACAAAACTCAAACTCAAAACTTATTCCAGCCTCATACTTACTTTCATGGAAAATTCCTAAATTTATATACCTAAAAATCTCCCCACCTTCATAGAGTTTGAAAATAAACCACCCCTATATGGATTCAAAAACCAAGAGAATTATGCAACTGTATCTGAGGATACAGCTTGATTTTACAGATCAATTTTCTGATATCTTTTTAATAAACATGTGTTAAGTAAAAAACAACAACTGCATACACTGATAAGTCACAGTCAAGGGCCTAATAACTGTGTGAGGGTCAGAATTCTTTGTGAATTTTTAGTTTAGAGTAGACAAAAAAAAATTAATATTTCTTGTATGCACGTATTTTTTTTGGGGGGGGGGTTTGTTTTTTTGTTTTTTTTGCTCTAATGAACTTAGCTCATTGGTTCCCCATATGTGAATTTACTCAAGCCACAAAATTAGCAACTAGGTCCCACCCTTTTACTGTGAAACCAATAAATTGTAAATGCAAATTCTACTCCAGCAGCTTCTTTTCTCGCATTCCCCACCTGTGGAATTCCCTTCCATTTACTTGCTTCCCCGACAACTACAATCTTCAAGAATTTAATTGTAAAGTCAAAAGTCATCTCCTATCTCACTAACCTGCATCCTTCATCTCATGCTCCTTTCTCCGTCCACTCCACTCTCATCAGTATTCTCATCCTTCTCTTACCCACTTCCTGACACCCCCTATAACCTGTCACTCTTTCTCATAACTTTCTCTCATGCTTCTTTCTCCGTCCACTCCACTCTCATCAGTATTCTCATCCTTCTCATACCCACTTCCTGACACCCCCTAAAACCTGTCACTATTTCTCATAACTTTCTCTCATGCTCCTTTCTCCGTCCACTCCACTCTCATCAGTATTCTCATCCTTCTCTTACCCACTTCCTGACACCCCCTATAACCTGTCAATCTTTCTCATAACTTTCCTCCTATGTAACCCCCTGCAAAACAGTGGCAGTAAAATGCCTTGCTTAGGGCGATATGATTATAGAAAAAGAAAAAAGAAAAAAGGACATTAACAAAGAAGCGGACGGGTCAGCATAAAAAACTCACTAGAGTTGGCAGTAGATTAAGTGTCTTATGTGATACACACTCATGAGCAATCATCTCAAAAAAAGACATGACTGATTGCGCAGAAAATTTTCCCACTTTAAGTTGCCATTACTTTATGTGATAGACTGGTTACCAACCAAGGCTATAGAACCCAATCTATCCTGTTATTTAACTCATGGATGGAGGGAAGAGATGGACTAATACCTTTCACAAAAGTGTTTTCGCATAAATGAATGCAATGAATTCAACTGGAATTTGAACTTGGCTCTCTGATTTTTCATTCCAAGCTCATATCCACTGCACCACAACTCACAAGAATTGTAAGATGTAAAGAGACTTGTTAAAAAACAAACAAAATTGAAAAATATGAAAGTTACACTCCGTCCCCCTCACCACCCGAGTCATTAAGAATCGAAGAGGAAGAGAATATCTTAAATAAAAAAATCATTATTCTTATCATTCATCAAGTGTTTGTTAAATCTACAATATGTACCCTGTACAGGGTACATAAGGTATTCAAGGACATTATTTTTTTATTAGAGCTGCATAATATTTGACTTTATATTTTCTGAATTTCAAAATTATCAATGGTAAACCCTATGCTTCCGCAAGAAATAAAGAGGCACACAGTTACCATGGCTACAAAGGATGAATATAGCAATTTACAAATAGCCCGATTTTTAAAAGTCACAAGATTCTTTGTCTACAAAGTTCTCAGATATGAAAAATTGACCAACCTCAGGAAATAAACAAGAAAAGGCAGATGGTTATGTGCAGACTCTTCGAAAGTTCTAAGAGTAATGCATATAAAATTTCCTGCACCTCTCACGCAAGTGGTGAACTTCCTCACGTGTTTTCCTCGTATATCTGAAGAACAAGATTCTCTGCTTCCCTTCTATCCCTTACTCCTGCTCAGACATACAGCTTTGCTCTCTTGACAACTCTGATCATGCTGGGGTTTTTGTTAATATCTCTCTCCACTCCTCTTTAGGAACCTCTGATCAGCAGAATCTCTTACTGCTGTGTATTGGGAAGCACTCTGAGAGATTCTGTGCAACATCCCTTGGAAAAAAAGTGTTTAGTCTCCCTGTTGAAGACTGTGCCTCTAAGGTCTTCTCCTGGGTGAAAGTTGGCATTTATGCTTTCATCCCAGCCAGGAAGTTCCATCTTAACCCTCTAGGGCCATTCGTATCATATTTGATACAGTATTTCCCTATAAGGAAACATTTGGTATTTCCCTATAAGGAAACATTTGGTATTTCCCTATAAGGAAACATTTGGTATTCATTGACTGAGCAGTCAGTACTGCTTTCATTTGAAATTTATAAAATATTTCTCTTAAAAAATTTTTCAGGAAAATATTTCTTTCAAGGCTTGTTTTCATACTGTATCAAATATGATATGAATGGCCCTAGAGGGTTAAACCTCATTCGCTACCCCACTGGTTCACCCCTGCTTGCTCGGCCACCATAGCCCACAGGAATCACTTCTTTCAGCTTTATTGAAGCAAACACATCTGACCACAACAGGCACCTTTTTTGCCTCTGCTCGTAATGAGCGTAAGAGGATCCTCAATTATGCTAACCTATTGTTAGTTGACAGAATGAAGCAGCATATAGCATCCCGCAAGTTTGGCTCCAAAGACTACTTGTGGCTCTGCAAATATGAAGTCCTCACAGTTACAGTGAACAAGGCTGAGTGATTTACTCACAGATTCTCCTTTAACTCCTGACTACTGTTAACTCTGCAAAAGTGTGAAACAGCAGCAAACCTTCCATCCCTCCTTCAATAAATATGAAGTCCTCACAACCACAGGAGACTAAGCTGGGTGCTTTGCTCGCAGATTCTCCTCCAACTCCTGACTTAATTCATCTGGAGTATCCACAACCAACTTCTTACCTAAAACTGGTGCTTAACTGAGCAATGTTTACATTACCCACTCACTGGTCTCTAACATAATTTCAAAGCTTCACCCCCATAAGGTGAGCAGAAGGGATGGAATCCTAGTCATCGTCTTCAAGAAATATGCCTCTGAACTCTCTTCTGTCCAATTCAATCTCTACAACTCTCTGTCTCTCTGCTTTATACATTCCTGCCTGCTGGAAGTTCACTTTTGTGGTTCCTGTTCTTAAGAACTCAGGAGAATCCTCAGACCCCTCCAATTATTGCCTTATCAGCTGTCTACCAATTTTTGGCAAAGTGTTCGAGGCCATCATCAATGCTGAAGTAGTTCAGCATCTCCGACAGACAGCTTCTGCTTCACCAGGTTTACTGTCGACATGCTAACGACCATCACCGAGTACCTAAACCAGGCTCTTGATAAGATCAACAAACCTCAAGCTGTTGCCTTGGATATCTCCAAAGCATTTGACAGTGTGGCATGCTGGCCTTATGTGTAAGCTACAGGGCTATGGTATATCTGAGCGCTTGTTTGACTTAATCAAACCATTACTATCGAATTGCGTAATGAAAGTCGTATTGAAGAGGCATGCTTCTAGATCTTATCATATGAATCCAAGTGTCCTTCAAGGCTCTATCCTAGGTCCTACACCTTTTCTGATTTTCATCAATGATCACCCTGATGCAATCAAATCCCAGGTAGGCATCTATGCTGATGATACCACCATTTACTCCTGTCTCATTAAGAAATCTGCCGATGCTGACAAAACAAATCTTACTACTGCTCTCAAAAAGGACCTCTAGTCAGTGGTGGACTGGGGTAAGAAATGGCTCGTAAATTTGAATGCTTCCAAAACAAAGCTGCTTTCCTTTAATCACCATGGACAATCTTTCCTACCCACCATCAGCATTGATCACACAAGCAATACACTGCGCCTCTTCAGCCTCACTCTCTCTCAGCTGACTTTAAATGAAACAGATATATTGAATTAATAGCTAAATCTACTGCTAAAAAGGTCAGGTCCCTGTGTTGGGCCAGGAATCTCTCTTCTGAATCAGTGAGGAATATATACAAATCTACCATCCACCTGTACATTGATACTGCTGACATATTAGGTTGGGTGCCCTTGCTATTCATTTTGGGTTTTTTGAAAAAAATTCAAAGGAGAATCTGCAATGTAGTCGATCCTGACCTGCCGGCACGACTCCAGTCTCTCTCTCTCATTGATGAGATGTGGCTTCCTTATGTCTCTTCTAAATATATTTTCACGAATTCTGCTCAGACGAGCTTAACTCCTTGATGCTCCCTCTGCATGAGCTATTAGACTAGCAACAAGTAAAAACGATCAAGTGTAACCTCACCTTCTACTCTGGCAGTTTCTTTTCTTGCACTTCCTGCCTGTAAAACTTCCTTTTGTATTCTTACTTTTCCTGATAGCTACAATCTCCAGGAATTTAAATGCAATGTCAACTGTCATCTCGTCTCCTTGTCTTCCATCTGTTCCCTCACACTCCATGCCTCGTTCTTTTCACTTTACACTCTCCTCTCACACAGCTCTCTTCACACCAGTGTTCCCGTCTTCCTCTTACCCATTCTCTGTCACCTACTGTGACCTGTTCTCCTTTTTCTTCATTCTCCGATTATGTAAATCCCTGCACAGTAGCAGTTCTGCCTTGCTTGGGTTTAGACGATTATTTAAAAAAAAAAGAAGTCATGGTTTTGGGGGGTTGCCAGAATTGAAAGGAATGCAATGCCTCCTAACTTTTTTTTTTCCAACTCTGCTGCCTACATCGATCTTCTGGAAACAGTGGTTAAGCCATGGATCGACAATGTCTGCAACAGAAGATCTTATGTTTTTCAACAAGACTCCACACTACCACACAAAGTTCAGACAATGCAGGTATTGGTAGTGGAAAATTTTCATGATCCCATACCGCTAACATTTGGCCTCCTAGTTACCCAGATCTCAATCTATTGAACTTTTGTGTATGGAGCATAATTAAGAGATTAATGAGGACCCTCATGACATTAATTCCTAAAAGCCTAGTCAGAGTAATACATAATATGAACAAGGACCACTTGATCCTAATATGTAGGCAATCAAGACCTTGCATAGAAACTTATCAAAACTGAAGGAGACTTTATTGAATAAAATTATCTATAATGTTCATTCTTATTCTCATAACTTTTTCAAGAAAAAGACATCATCTGTTTCTAAAAGTTATCATTGTGTAAGTATAAATTTGACCTCAGATACCTGACACACCCTGTGCATTACTACACATATGTATTAAAAAAAAGCTTTGACACCATTTCTTTTAACTAATTCATTCTCCTGTTTTTCTTTTTTTTTCTTTTAAAAATGAAAATATTTTTGTTTACTCAAAACTTTAATATTATCATTAGCACAGAGCAAGATGACAAAACAACAATTGAACTCCTATTTCTGATTCTTCCGTTCATTTTTTTTTTTAATTTTACATTTTTATGTAAAATTAAAAAAAAAAAAATGAACGGAAGAATCAGAAATAGGAGTTCAATTGAAAAAGTAATCAACAGACAATTGTTTGTTTAGAGGCTATCAGCAAGTCACACAAATCACTTTGCCCCATCCAGCTACCAACCTATGTCCCCATACTTTGAAAGAGAGAGAAAAAAAGGAAAGAGAGAGAAAAAAAAGGAAAGAGAGAGAAAAAAAGGAAAGAGAGAGAAAAAAAGAAAGAGAGAGAGAGAAAGAGAGAGAGAAAAAGGAAAAAGAAAGAGAGAGAAAAAAGGCAAAGAGAGAGAAAAAAGGAAAAGAGAGAGAAAAAAGGAAAAGAGAGAAAAAAGAAAGAGAGAAAAAAGGAAAGAGAGAAAAAAGGAAAGAGAGAAAAAAGGAAAGAGAAAAAAGAAAAAGAAAGAAAAAGAAAGAAAAAGGAAAGAGAAAGAAAAAGAAAGAGAAAGAAAAAGAAAGAGAAAAAGGAAAGAAAGAGAAAAAGAAAAAGAAAGAGAAAAAAGAAAGAAAGAAAAAGAAAAAGAAAGAAAGAAAAAGAAAGAGAGAGAAAGAAAGAGAAAGAAAGAGAAAAAAAAAAAAAAAAGAAAGAAAGAAAAGAAACAGAGAAGAAAGAAAGGGAAACAGAGAAGAAAGAGGGAAACAGAGAAGAAAGAGGGAAACAGAGAAGAAAGAGGGAAACAGAGAAGAAAGAGGGAAACAGAGAAGAAAGAGGGAAACAGAGAAGAAAGAGGGAAACAGAGAAGAAAGAGGGAAACAGAGAAAAAAGAGAAAAGAAAAACAAACTGAATTTATATTCTTATTCAATTAAATTTATGGCCAAATTTAAATGTGAATATTGGTTAAAAAATCTGATGACCTCTTTGGGTTCAAGAAGACTTTATTGATTATTGTTCATTCAAATATTAATTGTAAAGAACAATGATTGTGATTCAAGTGACTTGGGAGGGTGAATAAGAAAATAAAACTGACCAACAAAAGACAAAGATGAGAATATGCCCCCCCCCCCCAGAAATGCTGAATATTCTTAGTTTCCAACAACAATTCGTAGCTTTAATGTGTTAATTAATCTTCAGACTAGCTTGAATAGAAATAACGTTTATTCATATGAATATGCAATGGTGACAAGTACGAATCAGAGATGTGGGAGGAATTGCCAACTATCAGTAAAAATACTGGACAACCAGGACTTATTGTTATGTTGCATGTTATCTCTGGATTATAATTGCTTATCCTCACTAGGGAACACCAATGCCACATCAACAGAACAAATTACTGAGACAATACCCCTCCACACACACACACACACACACACACACACACACACACACCACCATTCTCATATTTTCAGAGGAATATGATAGCAGTATTTTCTTTGGGGGGGGGGGGGGGGTGTCACACACGAGATAAAGGAATAACTAATGCCAGCAGGTTCACCAGCAACATAGATATTGGTGTATAAATGAGTATAAAAAAAAACTCAATAAGAATTGGAACTCTTTGATTAACAATTCTGAGTCATTGTCCATTATGCCACCCACACATCCAAGCTTACATCACCTGGTATTCCCAAGCAGTTATTGATTGCCGACGGGTTGTGTATTAAGTCATATCTATAAATGCAAAGATAAAATTCATAATGCTTGTTCTTGACAATAACAAAAGACACACACATCTATTCAATACTATAAAAATGCCATATACATAAATTAGTTTGTACATTAAGTATATAAAAACATAAAATATATTTTGGAACATCATGAATTGACCCTCAAAGCAATCTTCGTCAATTTCACAGTGTTACCTGTTCATGAAACATTGCGTGAAAAGAAAAACAAACCTGAGGTTAAAATTGCATTCATTCAACAATAAAAGGTAAGGTGGGAGCCACGTGTTTCAACAGCTCGGTCGTGCTATTAAAATATTTTTATCGTGTTTATACATAAATATGAAGAATTAGACACGCACATTCAACTCTAAGCCAACATATGCCAATATACCAGATGAATAGGCCTGTGCTGTACATGTTTCTATTGTGGGCACTTGCCACTGAGTAAAGATTAGTGGCAAAGTTTCTCTGATCATGACCAATGAGTTTTATGACGACAAAGATAAGTTCAATTAATAATCTCATGTATACACATCTAAATTTAAACTTATTTATAAATGGAACTTTGTCTGTGTGTGTCTCTGTCCGTTACCTATAGACTCCAAAACGGCTGAACCGATTTTCTTGAAAATTTAAACATTGTACTATAATCGCCTGCAAGTGTTCTTAGCTAGGTTTTGTGCTGAGGTACCCATGATAAATATCAAAAATCGATAATTGAAAAACTTAGGTGAAAGAAGGAGTGGTCCGATTTTATTCAAATTTGATACACTCATAGACAAAGACATAAGAAACGATATTCAGAAGTTTCAAGGTTGCAGTTCTTACAATAGTGCAGAAAATCGATAATATATATATATATATATATATATATATATATATATATAAAAAGGCAAGATCTTTATGTATGTGTGTGTTTATCTGCCTGTATGTCTGTATTTCTTTTTTCAGCCCTTTTATTTTAGTTTTTGCTTCCGGTTTGGCTCCAAGTAGGTATAATTGTAGTTCTTAGTCTCAGCCATCATACCACTTACTCAGAGTACTTATTTAGCCTTCAAAATTCAGTTTACGGCAAAAAAACTTATTTGATATCTATATCAGGAAATTAAAATTTGACTTACATCCATTCATTTTCAGTCTACGGTTTTGCTTTAACTGGAAACAACTTTGCTTTTTATTTTTAGTCTTTCGGGCCAACGTCCAAAGAGTCTGAGCTCCAGGACCATGGATTAGTTTTAAAGCTTTCATTACACCAGAGCAATGCCGGGCTATACTGCTAGTCTTTTCCTATTTGTGTTTTTAAGACAAACACCTACAAAACCTGATGAGTTTGTTTACTATATGCAGCCAAACGTCTTTGAGTAGAGACTTCAAATTGGTGGGCATATTTACAAAACACAAAAGTTTTATCATAAAAATTATTTTTTTTAGGAAAGATAGATGTCTTTTCTCTTACCCGAGGTTTTAACAGTGACAAATGATGCTCACTACAAAATTACAAATGCATCTTAAAAAGCTAAAACAAGAAAAATATTTGCATACATTATCTTAAGACTTTTTTTTTAATAACGTATTTTTACTTTTCCTAATATTTCTTTGCTGTAAATTTACGACAATCTACAAAAACAAAATAAAAGAATACTAATTCCATCATCAACGAAAAATTCCAACCAAAACAAATTTATCACAATCGGGGTGTATTTCACTACCTCACATAGAATAAATTTGTGACTCACTTGTCACAAGTTTATTTGCCTGAAGAGAGTCAGCTTTAGACTCAAAACACGTGTAGCAACACAAATACCATTATGGACACTTAATATATCATACAAAAAGCAAGTAATATTAATATTTTAATAGCAACAATAAATCTACACTTTAAACAAAACGTTCAGATTCTCGCACTTTTTCATCTATACTAATTTCTCTCAGAACAACCCCTATTTCTGTTTTCAACATATATATATATATATATATATATATATATATATATGTACTTAAATTTAGTATATCGAGGCAGCAAGTAATTTTCTAAACATATGCTATTAAATATAAGAGACAACGTATGTCTATTATGTTTAATCATGAGCCGTTCTAAACGTCGTACTTTTGCTTTAATTTCAGTTGAAAATAAAGACAAAAATTCTCCAACAATTGGATAATTATTTATTGGTTTTCTTCTAAGCTTTCGGCTCACATGAGCCATCTTCAGAGAGGTAGTTTAAACTGAAATATTATAAAATCCACCATCACCGATGATTTTATTTTGTGTAGGTAATATCAGACAGATTTTGGTCAACAATACGGTGATCCTTACTCATACACACAGTAAGAGGAACCTGCAGATATTGGAGGCCATGTACATCAAATCAAAACAACCAACACTCAATAAAATCAACTTTAAATCCGGAAATAACATATTACATTGCATTTGACTACATGGTTTTGTTGTCATTTCGCGCTATCCCGCGGTGTGACGTCATAAAACCGCATCGCAAACTTAAGAACTGCATTTATTATTTTTGGTAACTATTGCCGTTGCCAAGCGGAGTTTTATGTCAACACAAAATAAAATCGTCGGTGATGGTGGATTTTATAATATTTCAGTTTAAACTACCTCTCTGAAGATGGCTCATGTGAGCCGAAAGCTTAGAAGAAAACCAATAAATAATTATCCAAATGTTGGAGAATTTTTGTCTTTATTTTCAACTGAAATTAAAGCAAAAATACGACGTTTAGAACGGCTCATGATTAAACATAATAGACATTCATTGTCTCTTATATTTAATAGCATATGTTTAGAAAATATATATATACATACACACACACACACTAACAGTATAGCCCAGGTGTAATGAAAGCTTTAAAACTAATCCATGATCCTGGAGCTCAGACTCTTTGGACGTTGGCACGAAAGACTAAAAAGCAATAGTTGTTTCCAGTTAAAGCAAAATCGTAGACGGAAAGAAAAATGAATGGATGTAAGTCAAATTTTGATTTCCTGGTATCGATATCAGATAAGTTTTTTTTTTTTTGTCGTAAACTGAATTTTGAAGGCTAAATAAGTCCTCTAAGTAAATGGTATGATGGCTGAGACTAAGAACTACAATTATACCGACTTAGTTTTTGCTCCGGGTTTGGCTCTAAAATAAAAGGGCTGAAAAAAATACAGACATACAGGCAGATAAACAGACACACACACACAAACATCTTGCCATATATATATATATATATATATATATATATAAAATCGATTTTCTGCACTATTGTAAGAACTGCAACCTTGAAACTTCTGAATATCGTTTCTGATGTCTTTGTCTATGAGCGTATCAAATTTGATTAAAATCGGACAACTCCTATTACCCGATTTTTTCGATTATCGATATTTATCGGGGGGTACCTCGACAAAAAACCTAGCTAAGAACACTCACAGACACTTGTAGTACAACTGTGTAAATTTTCAAGGAAATTGGTTCAGCCATTTCGGGGTGTATAGGTAACAGACACAGACAAAGTTCCATTTATAAATAAGTTTATATATATATATATATATATGACATTTATGTATGTGTATATATATGTTGCATATCATTTCTTTATGTTTATTTTATGCTTTGTATCTATTCAGCTCTAGTATGGCAAGTTTCAGGCACACAGTGAGAATCAAACTCACTACAGTAGTAATAAAAGTCCGAGTTTGCTAACCATTATTCCATGGTTTAAACAAACATGGTACAAAGCTGGAAGTCTGGGGAACCTACTGAGTGCAGGTAATAAAAGAAAGTAGGAAGAAAAGACTAATCACCAATGCTAAGACAACAGTAATGTAAAGTCATTGACAAAAGATACAACCCAAGATTCAAGCTACAAGTTAGAAACTTCCAAAGTCAAGTAAAGACATAAATATCTCGTTAATGTTCTAACAGGCAATGGAAAATTTAACAAGAATCTGAAGGTGCAGTCAAAATATGTCTTCTTAGTGATGCAAAGTAATAAGAAATAAGAAAATTTCAAAGATAGAAAGTGTGCTAAACTGCTATTTAATATAAAAAAAAAAAATCCTGTATGATAGTGAATGCTGGAAAATTTCTTCATGGATGAAGAGAAAACTTGTAGCAGAAGGATGCTGAGAATGTTACATATTGTCACTGGATCTTGACAGATGATGCGGAAGACATATAAAAATATAATCTTATATTTTTATTGTCAAAGACACTTGTGTAGGGCAGGAGGGCCACTGGAGAGAGATCACACACACGAAGAGGCCATCGGGAATCAGAAACCAGTGGAAGTTCTCAGTCTCTTCAGCCAAAGATTCTAGATTTTATATAGGCTTATAATTCCCACTCATTTTTATTGCCTTTTCCGGTCGTTGCTTTGACGACATTGTCTATGGTTGGGTGTATCTGTCGAGCATCCTCGGGACTATTGCTTTACAAGCCAGTTGTCGCACTTTGTTGACCTTACCTACAACCATTAAGAATAAAGGAGGTAAATTATTAAATGAAAGATCATTTGTAAGTAAGACTGTTCCCCTTAAGAATTTCCTTTTAATTCTTGAAATAAAACAGAAAAAATACAAAGGGTCGCTGAAAAATTTCTAACTGAGAAACACCTTGAAAACTAAAGCTTCAAATTTTTGGAACACGTTTAGGCCAATAAATTTTCAGCCCTCACTCATATTTAAAAAAAAAAAAAGTTACCTAGTTTTTTTGTCTTCACTAAAATTCAAAAACTTCCTTTTCACCAGTTTTCTCACTCTCTCATTTCGGTCTCTTTTGTGTGTGTGTCTCTCTTCCACTTGTGTGTGTGTGTGTGTGTGCCTATCTCTCCCCATTTGTGTGTCTTTCTTTTTGTATGTGTCACTTCTATCTTTTGTGTGTGTATTGTTTTCTGTCAGTTTTTGCCTCTTTCTCCCAAATTCTTCAATCTAATCATTGACATTTATGTGTATTTTCTATATAGAATTTGTTGCGAGTTGCATTGTGCAGTGAAAATAGAGAAAAATGGACGAGAACAAACGATATGAAGGAGGAACACAAAGACACGTGTGACGGGTATGAGAGAAGTTAAGTTGAGGATTTAAGAACAGGAAGTAAAAAAAGGGATTACAGAGGAAGGGAGGTAATTGAATTAAGGATCGTAGACACGAGTTATCGTACTTACTTTCAACACCCCCACTTGCTGTCAGCATGTTAAGTTCGTAAAAACGAAGATATGTGAGAGCACATTTATACCGGTTCAGTGTCTGAATAAGAATTTTTTAAACTTATCGAGTTTCACCTTAGTTGGAGGCTTTGTCATAATGTTGGCGACCATGTCTGCTGTGGGGCAGTAAATTTCGTGATCAATAGGGGCATGGAGATACGCCATTTTAACATCCATTTGGTGCACGATGAGGCCATACTGGACGGCTATTTGCATTAATATGCGGATCGATGTGATGTCGGCCGTTGAGGAAAATGTTTCGGTGTAGTCTACCCCTTTAGTTTGGTTGTAGCCTTTTGCAACGAATCTAGCCTTGTATTTAGAGGATCCATCGCTGTTTTCTTTGATTTTGTATACCCATCTACCGCTCACTGTCGTTCTACCTTTAGGTAAAGATGCAAATCGGTATACATTATTTTCTCTGAGGGAGTCAATTTCTTCCTGCATTGCTTGGATCCAGTGATGTGCCGCTGAGGAATTTATAGCCTCTTTGTAGGTATTGGGTATACCACGAGCAGCCTTATAGCAGTAATCAGTGTCGATTAATGCGTGGCCGCTCCTCTCTCGGACTGTCGTCACATAGTCTCCTAGGTAGCTAGGCATTTTGTGTTCACGCGTCGGGTATTTTCTTGTAGAGCTATTTTCTTCCAGTGCATCGGTTTGTTGACTGGGCAGTTCAGGGTCTTCTTTTAATTTTATATTTTTCATCAAATTTCTTTCATGAAAATCTGCGACTGCATCATCATCACTTGGTGAGTGGGTTTGGGTTTGAGTGTATTGGTCATTGGTGTTGTTGTGGAATTTCACCAGTCTGTGCTTACACACTTTCCCGGTGTCTGGGTGATATATTAGATATGCCGGGCTGTTTCTGTCGTATCCGACAAGTATCCCCTTTTGGCATCTTGGATCTAATTTCCCCTTTGTGTTGTTGGAGTAGGCATAACAAGGCGAGCCGAAAATATGCATCTTCGATAGATCTGGCTTTCTACCGGTTATCTCGTAGTAGGGCGTCTGTTTTAAGCGGTTGTTGAAGCATCTGTTGCGTATAACCGCAGATGTCATAACTGCGTAACTCCACAGTGTTTTAGGGAGGTTGCTCTCTATGATGAGACACCTTGCCATTTCGAACAATGTTCGCCAATTTCTCTCGGCCGTTCCGTTTTGATGGGGTGAGTATGGAGCTGAGGTCTCATGTTTAATGTGGTTCTTGCGTAGTAGTTTCTCGAAGTCGTTTGACTTGAATTCCGAACCGTTATCCAACCTTAGAATTTTTATTTTGCCGTACGGAGAAATATCTGCGATAAATTTTTCGGTGGCAAGTGTAGCGTCGCTTTTGTTTTTCATGAAATATACAAATATGGCACCTGAAAAATCGTCGGTAAATGAAATGGCGTATTTGTTGCCGTTCAAGTCCACTGGCTCTATAGGGCCGGCCAGGTCTGAGTGGACCAAGTGTAGGATTTTCTTCGCCTTCTTATCGGGAAATTTATTTCGGTTCTGGGGGAATTTCCCTTGAACGCATATATCACAGGTCTTGTTGCTTGTGGTGGTCTTGTTTTTTATTTTCATTCCTTTAACTACGTTTGGTAGTTTAGCTATGTCTTCATAGTTGCAGTGGCCGAGTATTTTATGCCACGTGTGGGCATCATGGCATTGATGGCAACTATCTTCAGTATCCCCTTCCCCCACGGTCGTTAGGTAGTAGAGTCTGTTCCGCGCGTGTATTTTAAACTTTGTCCCGTTTTTGTGTTTAAGAACATTCTTATTTTCTTCAAAAATGACCGTCGCTCCGTTTTGGGTCGCTGTTCTTACGGAGAATATATCTTGTGGGTAGGAAGGTATAAAGAGCGCCTTTTTGAGCGTAGCAGTAATGAGATTTCCGTCAGTGTCTATTAGGCAGACTTCAGCGTCTCCTCTTTTTACAGCTAAACCGTTAGTTTTAGTTCCATCAGCTAGTTCCATATAGTGGTTTTCTGGACGGAATGATGGGTCGAAATTCTTAAATTTCTTCGCGTCCGTTATGATATGCGAAGTGGCCCCGGCGTCGACAAGTAGACCCATGTGCGATGTCGAGTTTCGGGTGTGGTAGTAGTAGTCGTCCGTTCTAAACGCGTAGGAATTTTCTTCGGTGTGTGCTGCCTTTTTCATCGTGTCTTTTCGTTTATAACGACAGAATTCCCTTTTATGGGTGTTACTTTTACAATAACTACACCACGGTTTTCGCTGTTTGTGTTTGTTGTTTAGGCATTCTTTAGATAAATGTCCCTTTTCGCCACAAGTGAAACATAACATTTCGTGTACATCGCTGTTGTGGTTCTTTCTTCGAAAAAGATGATGTCAGTTTCATTACTTCGTCACTGGTCGTTTGGACTTTGTGTTTCAGTGTTTCGTAGAAACTATGAAGCTCAGTTTTAAATTCTGGGAAAGTTATTTCCTTGTTGCTGTGCGTTACATAAATTGAAAAGGAATCATAGTAACTAGGTAGTCCTTTCAATATCATAGCAATTATCAGGGCATCGTCGACAGTTTGTCCGGCATTTCTCAGAGCTGTTAAAATTGTCTCCGTTCTTATAACGTATTCTACGACGCTTTCATCTTCTTTCTTTTTAAGAGATGTTAGTTGGGTGTACAAGGAGATTACCCTCGGTTTTCCTTTACTTGCGTAGTGTGCGCGTAATATTTTGAGTGCTTTTCTCCCGTTGTCGGTAGCTTCTCTCATTATTAAGGATAAACTTTTATCGTCGAGGAATTGAACGAGTTCTGCGTACGCTTCTTCATTTCTCTCAATGTCGCATCCGTCTCTGTTAGGGTTGGTACCTAAAATGGCGTCTTTTAGGCCCAGCGTGCGTAAGTGGCATAAAAATTTTGTTTCCCAAATTTCGTATTTGGTTTCATCTCCATCAAATAAGAGTCTGCTCCATCGGCTTCCATTATCTCTTCTGGGCCCATAACCTGTTGCGAGTTGCATTGTGCAGTGAAAATAGAGAAAAATGGACGAGAACAAACGATGTGAAGGAGGAACACAAAGACACGTGTGACGGGTATGAGAGAAGTTAAGTTGTAGTTTTAATAACAGGAAGTAAAAAAGGGATTACAGAGGAAGGGAGGTAAT
This sequence comes from Ascarosepion bandense, assembly GCA_037127315.1. NCBI lineage: Eukaryota > Metazoa > Mollusca > Cephalopoda > Sepiida > Sepiidae > Ascarosepion > Ascarosepion bandense. The sequence goes on along the minus strand of JBBBDQ010000690.1, from coordinate 164,032 downwards.
TGAATTAAGGATCGTAGACACGAGTTATCGTACTTACTTTCAACAGAATTAAGAAGAATTTACATGTTTTTTTTGTTTTTCTCATTCCTAAACATTTATAAAATCAGAAAAATTTAGAGAGAGAGAGAGAAAGAGAGAGAGAAAGAGAGAGAGATAGAGAGAGAGATAAAGAGAGAGAGATAAAGAGAGAGAGAGATAAAGAGAGAGAGAGATAAAGAGAGAGAGATAAAAAGAGAGAGAGATAAAAAGAGAGAGATAAAAAGAGAGAGATAAAGAGAGAGAGATAAAAAGAGAGAGATAAAAAGAGAGAGATAAAAAGAGAGAGAGATAAAGAGAGAGAGATAAAGAGAGAGAGAGATAAAGAGAGAGAGAGAGAGATAAAGAGAGAGAGAGATAAAGAGAGAGAGAGATAAAGAGAGAGAGATATACACAAAACTGATAAGCGACAATCTGCAAAAAGTGATAAAAAGAAAAGAGAAAAAAGATAGGCTAATGTACATTTTGCCAAATGCTGCTTGTCATTGTAAAAATTAAAAGAGAATGAAGCCATAGAATGTCTTTGATTAAAGGTGACAGACAAAAAATTTGTAATTGAAACAAGCTGATTGGCTAATTCTCACAAGAATTACATCTTAACACTTACATGCTTGTTGTGTCAAATACCATTTCTTCAAATATTAAGAAAAATAAAAGGAAAAAATATCCTTTTTGTCATCTACCACACATAATATTTCAGCGAAGGAGAGATAAAGTTCTTTTCCAACGCATCTATAACTTCCATTAGAGTGGGAAAATTAGATTGTTGTCCCCTTACAAAAGAATTTGTTTTCATGCATTCTTGATACATGACTTTGAAAAGTACATAAGTAACATTTTTTTTTATTTGGCTTGCAATTAGTATGTTTTACATTGAAGAACTGTTTATGAAAACATTGATACAATGCCTCATCTAAAATCATTTTTTGATTTTGCTTGAAATTACTATGTTTTATATTGAAGAAATGTTTATGAAAATATATTGATACAATTTCTCATCTAAAAAAATATAAATTAACTATTTACATCATTGGGACTGTTGTCCTCATCTTTGTTGCTTTATTCACAATGGTTTCAGTTATTTTCCTTTTAATAGCTCAACTCTCCAAGGACACATGGCCCAGTGGATAAATGCATTGGTTAAAGTAATCAAAGTGACTTGACCCGAACAGAGGTGAACACAAATGTGGAGATTTTACTTAATAAAGAAAACTAACTGAAAATGAGATATCAGGAAAAGGTATGGCATGTGTAACTAGAACAATCTATACCGGTGGACGAAATAAAGGGTTTAGTTTGAATCTCATTCGTATATCACCTTAAGAATGCCAGAATGTACAACCTCCCATATGTTGTGAATATGACAATAAAGATAAAAACAACAGTTCGAATAGTGCAAATTGGAATCAAAGGGCGTAATAGGACCAAAAGTATGAAACGCCTAATAGAAATCACTGAAAATAGTTCTATGTGGATATGGAAGAAAAGAAATATTCCGTGGAACGTTTCAGTAAACATGACGGCATGACATGATCGATCGTGAATGCGTAATGAGATTCACGTTGCATTCTCGGAACGCAAGGTTTGCCGTTTTTCGTAAATTTAATTTCACCATTAGACATTTGAACAAGTCTAACAACACATGTATTTCGTTATAATGGGGCCTCACATCAGTGAGGGGGGCTGGTGTGCAAGTGAAACCATTGAGAGGAAGGCCCCGAAACGGTGCACATTCTCTCCTGATGACCTCAATTAAAATATAAATTCAAAAGGATCAAAAGAAGTTCAATGAAGTCGTATGCTGTAGAGAAGCTCGGTGGAAATGTTATTGGTATGAGGAGCATTTTATATTCAGCTCGTTTCAGGAGTGTCAATTACTTTCCAGTAATTTCCTTCCTCATCTCAGAAATATAGACAGATCTTAAAGAAGACTGGAGCTGAAATGTCATGAATATTACAATAAAGATGAGGACAACAGTCTGAATAGTGTAAATAGCTTATTGATAAATTAGAAATCATCAGATTCATTTAACATTTACAGCAAGATGATCTTAAAATAACAAAAAGATCTCCGAGGAATATTATCAATGGACATAAGCTTTACTATGTAACATACACAGAGTAAATGAAAGACTTTGGAAAAACTATTAGACAAAGTAGCAAAAGAAAAAAAAAAGACAAGACTTAACTGTAAGGCAAACAGAGGCCTTGCTGCCAGATGCAGTTTACCATCATACCAAGGACCTCATGCTTTAGACTACAGATATTTTGTACATCATTTTATACTTTCAAGGTAAAGATATGTGTGTTTTTTTTTGTGTTTTTTTTTATATATACATAGTTTATAGATCATGAAAAGTATTATTGGAATTTTTAGTATAAAAATATATTTTTTATTTTTTTTTGTGTTGATCTGATTGTCAATTAAGAACATACTGTTGACTGGTAACAGTTGTTACCATCCCAGGTTAGGGTGGAACTGGTAACAGCAGTTAAGAGGTGGGTCCATGCACCCCCAAAACCTCCAATCTCCCAGTCAAAGGCATTGCTGCCAAGTACATTTTATCGTCATATCCAAGACAAATGTACCCCAGAAATTTTAACTCGCTCTTATCTGATATACTGTATAAGTGTCCTTTTTGTTTCCATTTTCTTTAATAATTCATCATTGATGTTCAGTCCATGGCATTCTCAGCATCCTTCTGTAGAACAACATATCTGTTGCTTCAAGTCTTTTCTTCATCTGTGAGCAGATTGGCCAGAATCCAATGACATATAGGAAGATGGCTATTATGTAACAGTTCAGCTTCTTTTCTTTGTTCGTAACAAAGTTTACAAGAAAGGAAAATCAAATAAGATCTTTATTCAGTATGATATCATTCTTAAAATCTTTATAAATCTATTTAAGAGACAAGTAACATTTGTAGATCTTTTTGGAAATGACGTTATGCTCAAACTATAAAAGGCATAAAAAAGCTTAACACAATGATAAAAAAGGAAAAACCGTTTACTCTGCAATCAAGATAATATTTGCCAAGCACAAGGTAATGAGCAAAAGACATGAGAGCAACCAAGATTAAAAAGAATGACAATACCCCCAGCTAGTTGATTTGATGGATGATCAAAATCACGACTTTTAATGACCTGCCAGGAGAATCAACCCCCACACAAGCATCAGAAGTAAGGATTCGGTTTGACATCACCGTAACTGAACATTAAACCTATTGAGCCTTTACAAGTTCATATGTGACCCAATTGTAAATTGATGGAAAAAGTTGGTAATGCAGAGTAGAAATGACTTGATTCTTGTTATCTTTCAATGCAGAGTGAAAAATGGTAGAAAGTCGAGGTATTGAAAAATATAACATTTTTATTGTGAGAATGAGCTTTGTCTTTTCTTTTTCAAAAGAAAATTCACACAAGAGAAGAAACTTTACAATAAAAAACAAAAAAAATAAATAAAATTATCAAAGCAAGAAGAGAGAAAAAGGAAAAAATTTAAATAAAATATTTTATGAAAATGAGAAAAAAATTGGAAAGAAAAAAAATAATCAACACAAAACTGTAAAAGAAAGAATGAAAAAACACTTGGGAGACAAACGGAATGTAGAAAATAATGTACTAATGAGGGAAGAGAAAAAAAAATGTACCTTTGAAAGAAAACAGAGTGGGAGAGAAGAAAAAAAAGACATTTGTGAGTACAGAGAAAAAAATATATCCTCATAAGGAAAAAAAAAACAAAAAACAAAAAAAACAAAAAAAAATACACACATACACCTAAGGACCTAGGAAAAAGCGACTTACTCCCAAAGGCCCAGAAAAAAGACATACTCCTTAAGATTGACAAAAAATATATATACTTGTGAAGATAAAACAAAAAAAGAACCTACTAATAAGTGGGGAAAAAAAGACATCCCCATGAAAACAGATAAATAACATACCAAAAAAAAATAAATAAAATATATATGAAGACTTAAAAAAGAGTGTTGATTGTTTTAAGATTCTTGGCCAACATGAAGATGCCAGTCTGGATCTGTACTTAATGCTATCTCAAATTTTGGGAATAATGTTTAAAATAAATAACAAAATCAAGTACTTTTGCATCAAGTACACCTGAACACATTCAGGTTTTATCATTGCTGCTGCTACCTACTGACATCTCTACCTTGTCATTTTCTCCATGAACAAACTAAGCCTTTTTGACATTCATTGTAAAACAAAAAAAATTTACTTAGCATAAACCTACAATTTTGGATATAGAATTTGTTTTACCGAATTTCTGCACTCTAACAACATTGAAAATTTGGAAAGAACGATTGTCAAAATTTATTTAATACAAGTATTAGATATGCATTGTGAATTAATTTTCTACAGAACTGCATTAAAATCTAAACAGAAGGCATTATCAATTAAGGAAGGTAAACATTATCAGAATAGTTTTATTAAAAGTGCTAAAGCCATTATCAGTCATCAAAAATGAAGGAATTCAGGAGACAAAAAAAAAAAAAAAAAGAGACATTAGCAATTAAAGAAAGATAGCACAGCTGCTGATGAAGTATTTACACTTCTTAGGCCAAATTATTTCTAAATTTTACCAGGTTTAAACATCAAATACAATTTTTTGCACAAGTTAACTTTTACATATTGAATATTGCTGCCATATCTGGTCGGGTGCTCCTGCTATCCACATAGGTGTCCTCGACCAAATCCAACGGAGAATCTGTAATGTGATCGATCCCAACTTGGCAGCTCAGATACAGTCACTTTTTCACTGGTGCAATGTGGCTTCCACTGTCTCTTCTACAAGTACTTTCACGGCTTCTGCTCCGATGAACTTAGCTCACTGGTGCCCCATATATATATGAATTTCCTCGAGCCACAAGATTAGCAACTAGGTCCCACCCTTTTACTGTGAAACCAATAAATTGTAAACACAAATTCTACTCCAGCAGTTTCTTTTCTCGCACTTCCCACCTGTGGAATTCCTTTCCGCATACTTGCTTTACCGACAGCTATAATCTTCAAGAATTTAAATGCAAAGTCAATAGTCATCTCCTGTCTCACTAACTTACATCCTCTCTCTCTCATATGCTTTTTTCTTTGTCCACCCCACTCATCAGTATTCTCTTCCTTCTCCTGCTCTCTTCTCCTGACACCCCCTGCAACCTCTCACTCCTTCTCATAACATTATTCCTATGTAATCCCCTGCACAACAGTAGCAGTAAAATGCCTTGCTTGGAACGACCCGATTAAAAAAAAATGTATACTATTATAATGTGGATATAAAATGGGGATCTAGTCTACATTACAATCAATATATAAACTGATCACTCACTTTATTGCCACATCCATCCTTCTCTTATCCACTTACAGACACCCCTTATAACCTGTCACTCTTTCTCATAACTTTTTTCCTATGTAATCCCCTGCCCAACTGTGGCAGTTAAATGCCTAGCTTGGGGGCGACACAATTATAAAAAATATATATATATATATATATATATTAAAAAAGGATTAATTCAAAGATGTTGAATGGCCATTTCGATATGACGATCCCCACGGGGAGTGACACATCACCTCAGCAACAGAAAAAAACCTTTCAGAAACTGGAGAAAAATTAGTCTACTTTTCCTTTTTAAATAGATTGCAAAGAAATTAAAAAATAAATAATAATAAAATAAAATAAAATAAAATAAAAAAAATAAAAATAAAGGGAAAGAAAAAGAAAAGGAAAAAGAAAAAGAAAAGGATAGAATAAAATCAAATAAATAAGAAAAGAAAAAAATTGACATCGTCTGGGTTTGCAAAAAAAAGGGGAGAATGTAACTAAAAATTAACAGACAGCCGTGTTGAATCATTTAAAGCAACACGGAAAAAAGTGGTAAGAGAGATAAAAGAAGGAAGGGAGGGAAAAAGAAAGAAACTAAAGAAAAAATTTTTTTTAAATATTACAGACGCTGGACAAATTCAAAAATCTAATTTCCCCAAAACGTTGAAGTATTAAAAAAAGCCTTTACTTAAAAAGGCATAATTATTGATAAAAGGGAATAAAAAGATATAGGATTTGAAATAAAATTATTTTTTTAAAAAAATTAGGTCATTTGAAATTAAACTAAATAAAGACAATACTAGGTAAAAAAAAAAAAAAAAAAAAAAATTACAATTATTATATATACATATCAATAGAAGTACACATATATATATATATATATACACACACCATTTAACGAATAAGAATACATATATACATACACATACATACATTCAATTTATTACACACTAATATACATATACATGCGCATACACACATATATATGTGTGTACACACCTATATACAAAAAATTCATATAGACATAATATACATGTGTACACATACATGCACACATATACACACACACGCACACACATAGACATAATATACATGTGTACACATACATGCACACATATGCACACACACGCACACACATATATATATATATATATATATATATATTCTTTATGCACTCACACATACATATTAATGAATATTATGAAAAGGAGCATTTACATAGCTAAAAAAATTTTTTTCCAAAATAACATATAGCCCACATACATAAATACATATATACAAATATGCACATCCACACACAAACATACACATAAAAAAAAAAAAAAAAATTAAAATTAAAATTAAAAAATTTTTTTAAAATAATAAAAAATTATAGAAAAATATAGAATTTAAAAATTAAAAATTAGAAGTTAAATTTTAAAATCCGCCCTATGGCGGCACTTGTTTATAAATTCCCTTCTAAAGTTCAAAAGTAAGTCCTGATGAGGATACTTCAAAATCAGAATCTTCTCCAATAAACACAGACGACACCTATCACGAAAACTTTTAGGAGTACAAGCTGAGCCTATTAATTTCCAGCTGATTATGGGGTCCTGCCCCTCCTCCTTCATTTCCCAGAACCTACGTGACAGTGCTGTCTGGAATCTCTGTTTAGGGTTCGAAAACGAGTACCTGTGATTATAAAGCCTCTGTTTGAAAGAGCCCGCGGACATGCCAATATAGCTCCGGTAACTGTCCTTGTTATTAGATGGAGAAATGCGGGCTTCATAAATTACATGAGTGGATTTACATTTGCCTTGCACCGGGCAGGCATCCACAGAATAACAATTGCATTTGTCGACAATTCCGGATTTAGCTTCCGTATTATTTAGGTTCGTTAAAACTTGTTTATTGTGGGAATTAATTATATTATCTATATTAGAGGTGCAAGAATAACTAATTTTTAGGGTGAATCTATTAAAAATTTTATTTAAGGGATTGTTATTATTATTAAAATGTTTATCAATTAATTTGAGAAAATACTTACCAATATTTATATTAGTTAGCTTACAATAAGGAGGGTTAAACCAAATTATCTTCCTTTTTCTACATTTTCGGGTGTTTTTAGTTTTTGAAGATTCAGGGTTTATAGCAGGCTTATCATACTTTAACTTATTAACAAAACCGCTTTTCTGAAGGGCCTTATCGTAAATTTCTTTGCTTGCGTTGAAAATTGTTATATTGGAAGATAATTGGTTAACCCTATTATTTACTATCTTGGGTATTTGTCTTATAATATTCTTAGGGTGGTTGGATAAACTATTTATATAGGTGGGGGAACTATTTTCTTTGAGGAAGGGTTGGTAGGAACCATTCTTTAAGTTAAGGGTGATATCTAGATAGTTTACAATTTTGAGATTGGAAGTAACCTCAACCTTAAAACCAAGAAAATTTAGGGCTCTGATAATTTTCTTATGTATTCTATTAGTGTAAGGCCCATTGGAATTGGGAATACATATCAGTCCATCATCCCGATATAGGCCTATTAGTTTAGGGTCTAAAAATCTACCTAAACTCGTTTGAAAAAGACCTTTTTAATTTGATCCCCAAAATCAAGTTCCGGGGTACTTCAAATGAATTCCAGGATTTATTAAAGTCGAACATTAATACCTTAAAGAATTCCAAAGACCTATGGATTAAATCGGACAAATCAAATAACATTTACAAGTGTAATACCACCAATTACCTAAATATCCTTAAAAATAGTATAACTAGTCATTACAAAATAGACAGAGGTAACCTAATTTTATTGGAAATTAACTCCGATATGGCTAAATTTGCAAATGAACTAAATATTAGTGATAGAATTGGAAAAATTTCTACCAAAGAAGCTTACATTTTATTTAAGGACCACAAGCCTAATTTCCAAAATAAATTACAAACTAGACTAATTAATCCTACTAAGAGTGAATTAGGCATAGTTTCTAGGGGGGTTCTGAAGAACTTAATAGAGGAGTTACAATCCAATTTACAACTGAATCTTTGGAAGAGTTCCTTAGATACCATAAAATGGTTTGATAATATCAATGACAAATCTAAATCCACTTTCCTTAAATTTGATATTGTGGATTTCTATTCCTCTATATCAAAAAAACTTCTTGTGGATTGTTTAGACTTTGCCAGGGGTTATGTTTATATTTCGGATTGTGACTATAGAATTATACTGGGAGCTAGAAAATCTATTCTCACCTTTGATAATTCTACTTGGACTAAAGGGCCTGAGGATAGTTTTGATGTCCCCATGGGAGCCTATGATTCTGCCCAGGTAGCAGATCTAATAGGCATTTATATTTTAGATATTTTAGGTAGATTTTTAGACCCTAAACTAATAGGCCTATATCGGGATGATGGACTGATATGTATTCCCAATTCCAATGGGCCTTACACTAATAGAATACATAAGAAAATTATCAGAGCCCTAAATTTTCTTGGTTTTAAGGTTGAGGTTACTTCCAATCTCAAAATTGTAAACTATCTAGATATCACCCTTAACTTAAAGAATGGTTCCTACCAACCCTTCCTCAAAGAAAATAGTTCCCCCACCTATATAAATAGTTTATCCAACCACCCTAAGAATATTATAAGACAAATACCCAAGATAGTAAATAATAGGGTTAACCAATTATCTTCCAATATAACAATTTTCAACGCAAGCAAAGAAATTTACGATAAGGCCCTTCAGAAAAGCGGTTTTGTTAATAAGTTAAAGTATGATAAGCCTGCTATAAACCCTGAATCTTCAAAAACTAAAAACACCCGAAAATGTAGAAAAAGGAAGATAATTTGGTTTAACCCTCCTTATTGTAAGCTAACTAATATAAATATTGGTAAGTATTTTCTCAAATTAATTGATAAACATTTTAATAATAATAACAATCCCTTAAATAAAATTTTTAATAGATTCACCCTAAAAATTAGTTATTCTTGCACCTCTAATATAGATAATATAATTAATTCCCACAATAAACAAGTTTTAACGAACCTAAATAATACGGAAGCTAAATCCGGAATTGTCGACAAATGCAATTGTTATTCTGTGGATGCCTGCCCGGTGCAAGGCAAATGTAAATCCACTCATGTAATTTATGAAGCCCGCATTTCTCCATCTAATAACAAGGACAGTTACCGGAGCTATATTGGCATGTCCGCGGGCTCTTTCAAACAGAGGCTTTATAATCACAGGTACTCGTTTTCGAACCCTAAACAGAGATTCCAGACAGCACTGTCACGTAGGTTCTGGGAAATGAAGGAGGAGGGGCAGGACCCCATAATCAGCTGGAAATTAATAGGCTCAGCTTGTACTCCTAAAAGTTTTCGTGATAGGTGTCGTCTGTGTTTATTGGAGAAGATTCTGATTTTGAAGTATCCTCATCAGGACTTACTTTTGAACTTTAGAAGGGAATTTATAAACAAGTGCCGCCATAGGGCGGATTTTAAAATTTAACTTCTAATTTTTAATTTTTAAATTCTATATTTTTCTATAATTTTTTATTATTTTAAAAAAATTTTTTAATTTTAATTTTAATTTTTTTTTTTTTTTATGTGTATGTTTGTGTGTGGATGTGCATATTTGTATATATGTATTTATGTATGTGGGCTATATGTTATTTTGGAAAAAAATTTTTTTAGCTATGTAAATGCTCCTTTTCATAATATTCATTAATATGTATGTGTGAGTGCATAAAGAATATATATATATATATATATATATATATGTGTGTGCGTGTGTGTGCATATGTGTGCATGTATGTGTACACATGTATATTATGTCTATGTGTGTGCGTGTGTGTGTATATGTGTGCATGTATGTGTACACATGTATATTATGTCTATATGAATTTTTTGTATATAGGTGTGTACACACATATATATGTGTGTATGCGCATGTATATGTATATTAGTGTGTAATAAATTGAATGTATGTATGTGTATGTATATATGTATTCTTATTCGTTAAATGGTGTGTGTATATATATATATATATATGTGTACTTCTATTGATATGTATATATAATAATTGTAATTTTTTTTTTTTTTTTTTTTTTTTTACCTAGTATTGTCTTTATTTAGTTTAATTTCAAATGACCTAATTTTTTTAAAAAAATAATTTTATTTCAAATCCTATATCTTTTTATTCCCTTTTATCAATAATTATGCCTTTTTAAGTAAAGGCTTTTTTTAATACTTCAACGTTTTGGGGAAATTAGATTTTTGAATTTGTCCAGCGTCTGTAATATTTAAAAAAAATTTTTTTCTTTAGTTTCTTTCTTTTTCCCTCCCTTCCTTCTTTTATCTCTCTTACCACTTTTTTCCGTGTTGCTTTAAATGATTCAACACGGCTGTCTGTTAATTTTTAGTTACATTCTCCCCTTTTTTTTGCAAACCCAGACGATGTCAATTTTTTTCTTTTCTTATTTATTTGATTTTATTCTATCCTTTTCTTTTTCTTTTTCCTTTTCTTTTTCTTTCCCTTTATTTTTATTTTTTTTATTTTATTTTATTTTATTTTATTATTATTTATTTTTTAATTTCTTTGCAATCTATTTAAAAAGGAAAAGTAGACTAATTTTTCTCCAGTTTCTGAAAGGTTTTTTTCTGTTGCTGAGGTGATGTGTCACTCCCCGTGGGGATCGTCATATCGAAATGGCCATTCAACATCTTTGAATTAATCCTTTTTTAATATATATATTTGCTCTGTAATATTTTATTACATGGAGCTCTCTTCCTGTATCATTTTTTAATATTAAAATAAATTTTTAATATTAATTAGGATCGGGTTTTTTGGAATTTACCTTCCTGCTTTTTTCCCTTGGATTGAAGTATCTGAATTAAAATATATATATATATATATATATATATATATATATATATATTCTGGCATTTGCCTTTCAATTGCAGACAATAACAATCGATATTTCAGCAGATATCAGTTGATAAGTTTTCCCAATATTATGGGCATCATTCATCTTCTGATGATTCAAGTCTAAGTGACTAATTGGCAACACTAAGATTCATTACTTTGTTTCGTTTACCGGAGGATTTTGTTAAGATTACAACAGAAAGCACCAGCCACCAAGGACAGTGCAAGGGTCTGTGGGACTTGACTAGAAAATAGGCAAGAAATGGTGAAAACAATGAATGCACAATTCTATTGTACACAAAATCCTGCAAAGAGAATCTAGAAAGTATATAAGGAGTATTTAGGAACCTAACATTTTATTTCCCCATTTTTGCTTTATTTTTATAATAATGAAGAGTTCAAATATTGATTCAATAGATCATCATTATTTCCAATGATGATCAACTGCAATCCTCTTACAAAACATCGTCATTACTCATAATCAAGGGCTAAAAAGAAAAGATTGGACAGTACCCATTGATACATTTGGAATTTCAATACAAAAAGAGTTTGAGTTTTGTTTAATGGCATATCAACCTCTGTGGGTTATTTAATGCCAAAAAGGTGGGCTTTTAAAATAAGTTTTTAATGTTTAGTTAGAGTGAGCAGGTTGATTTAATCAGATTTTACTGAAAATTTTGTGTTTTTTTTTTTTCTATTTTAGAAAACTGAAAATATCTTGTAGTTTTTTATTCAAAAATGTTTTGCTGAGAATAATTTTTTTCCTTCAAAAATGTTATGGGAATAATTTTTTCTTCAAAAATGTATTGTTGGTAATATCTTTCCTTCAAAAGTGTATTTTCTTTTCTTAAAAGTCTATTTTTATGTATATATTTCTATAAAAGTGTATTTTTATACTTTCATTGTGTTTTGACCCCAGTTTGGGGATAAACTATTTACCCATAGCTGGGACCCTAACAGCTGCTACCACTCTTGGTCAGGGTGGACCTGGGAACAACAGCAATTAAGAAGTGGTTCCATGCTCCTCACCACTTCCCAATCTGAGGCCTTGCTGCCAGATGCCCAGGACTCAATACAAAAGGAATATCCTACGTTAGCTAAAAAGATTATAGGTTTTTATAATTTTTATTTATGAGAATTAGGCTTCTTCTTCTTCTTCTTCTATGTGCCCTGTCCCTTCAGGACGTAGGGGATCATGGCTCTCCACGTCTCCTTATCCCGTTCCGTCATCCACCTGATACATGTCGAATTAGGCTTATCAACCCTAAATAATGCCAAGAATAAAAAATGAAAAAGATTATGATCAACAGAAGAAGAAATGAGGGTCCGGTTATCACACTTTTTTTTATAATCATTTTATCCCAAGTTAGGCAGTACTGCCACTGGTGAACAGGGGGTTACAATGAGAGGAAAGGGAAGACAGTAAAGAAACAGTACAAGTGATGTAGAAAGGGTAAGAGAGAGGAGGGAGTCACAGAGATAGAAGGTGGCAATTGACATTACATTTAAATTTTTGGATATTGTAGCTATCAGTAAAGCAAGCATAGGGAAAGGAGTTCTACTGGCGGTAAGTGTGATGAAAGAAACTACTGTAGAATTGGTGGTTACATTTGGTCAAACACTGAGAGAAAAAAATAAAAATAAAACACCAAATACAGGTTTCATACTAAATTCTGTCAGTTGTCATTCGTGATAAATGTTTGGGTGATTTTGTCTCAAAAGAATCATGACAGACTTTTCCTTGCAAGAAATTTAGCTCGAATGGTTTTCTTTATGCCAGTTCATGCCTATTCTAAAGTTTTGTAAGGACACCGTTATGATGCCCTCAATCATTGGGGCTGAAACTCAGGACATCATAATGGTGACCTCACAAGACTTCAAAGTCATCATGAACCTGCTCAGACAAAAGATAAATTTTTTACATGTACACTATCTCCATCCTGATATTGAGCACTTTATGATAAAAAAACCTGCTTGCAAAAAACTTTATCAGTAAAACTACAGAAACAAACTACTATCTTTTTTTTTTAATCATTTCACCCCGAGCAAGGAGAAATGCCACTGATGAGCGGGGTGCTACATAACTGTAAAAAGTTTAATTTGAAAAGAGTGAGGAGTACAAACTAGTTAGAAAGGAGCAATAGAAAGCTGAGAATGGAGGTGCGATGACAGATACATAGGTGGAGAGAAAGGGAAGGATATACGGGGGTGGGGAGAGAGCTCGAGTCCAGTGGTTAATAAATGAGTATTGACATTGCATACAAATTTCTGGAGGTTGTAACCGTCAGGAAAGCAATAATATGGGAGCGAGTTCCACAGGCGGGAAGTGCGAGAGAAGAAGCTTGGTGCCAAACATTATCATAACACTATATATATATATATATATATATATATATATAGAGAGAGAGAGAGAGAGAGAGAGAATGTATTTCTGCACAATTTGTTTATGGATAATGTTCACTGCAATAAAGATTTAAAACACTTTGTCATCTTTCTTATTCTACAAGTCAAACGCAGAAATCTTGGTGTAATATTTTGGCTTTTTTTAATATTACTAAAGTGCTTATATTCTGTCATTAAACCTTGGCCACACCCAACTGAATGAGAAAATTTTATTTATTTCTTCACAGTATAAATGGTAATACACTTTTACTTCCAAGCCATTTACAGCATATACATTTTTTGCCAATATATTCGGCATTAAATGTATTTTTTATTTATCAGGGAAATTACAATATTTATGCATGGCATCTTTGTAAGTCATGTGACCCTTCAGCAATGGATTTTGCCATATATTTATGTCTTTCTTTTTGTGCATAAACTCTAAGGAATTGGTAATGTCTTAACTTCTATTCAATGAAGCAAGTTAAAACGTTCTCTCTTACATACAGTGAAAATCAAAGAAATAAGTGTAAGGCTTCCAATTTCTACAGCAGTGCTTTTTAGCATCATCATCATAATTATCGCAAAATGGAATCTCTTTGAATTTATGTAATTTACATGGATTTAAGGGAATATTGAAGAAATTCAATGAACAAGACAATATGAATAACCTGACGAAACAGCTCGTAATTGGGGTACAGTGCAGATCCTTTTATCATTGCTGCACTACCCACCATTTTCAAACACATTGGATGTGCATTATGGTGCAGTGGATATCAACTGGGAACGACAAATTGGGGAGCCAAGTTCGAATTCCAGTTGAATTCGTTGCGTTCACTTATGCACAAATACCCTTGGGAAAGGTATTAATCCGTCTCTTCCCTCCAGTTATGGGTTAAATAATAGGACAGACTGGGTTCTACAGCCTTGGCTGGCAACCAGTCTACAGCAGAAAGCTGCGGGATAATCTTCTGCCCAGTCAGTCATGTCTCTTTCGAGACATGATCGCCCAAGCGTGTATCACGTATGGCACTTAACTGACTGAGTGAATATAATAGTTGGAAACATGATTAGGGCTTCTACTGGGCACAAAGTGGGGGATCAGTTTTCTATTGTTATGAAGTAATAAACTGACCCCCCACTAATTACTACTTAATAATATAATACATCTCTTCCCCCTCTAGCTATGAGACAAATAACAGGACAGATTGGGTTCTATAGCCTTGGTCGGCAACCAGTCTACTGCAGAAAGCAATGGCAACCTACTGCGGGATAATCTTCTGCCCAGTCAGTCATGTCTCTTTCGAGACATGATCACCCAAAGCTTGTATCACATATGGCACTTAACTGACTGTCTGGCCAAACATGTTTGTTGATAACAGAAAAAAAAACAATGTGAATTAGCCATAGAGGGGGGTAGGTTACTTAATCAGCCCAGTTAATATAGTGGATTCTGTGAAGCAGCAATTTCTAAATCGTGACACTTAATCAAAAGATGTTTCAATTTTGAAACCTTGATGCTAGGACATATATGTTCTTGCAAAGCATTTTTGACTATTATAACATTTTAGAAGCAGATTAATTAGCTTTTAAAGAACACTTTTTCAAAAACACAAAATAAATTACATTACAGTCAAAACATCAGAATAAAGTAACATCAAAAACATAACATTCTTGATAATGGCCAGTGAATTGACTGAGAGTGCTTAGAAAGTTAATTACAGAACATTATTTTTCTCCAGCAAAAAGGAAATGTATAAAAATACTGGAAGAAATTAAATCAAAAATTAATAAAATCTTCATTGTCAGTCATTTTTAACAAAATGTTATATATATATATATATATAATAATGTTAACTAAAGCAACAACAATACCAATAGTAAAACTAGTGTTAATCAAGCTATAATTTAAATCGTCTTGTACAACCCACCGAGAACAAACTTGGAGGGAAAATAAGGGGAAGCAAAAAAAGAAACAAACAAAGTGCATGAACAAAAAGTCAAACACTCGTAAGAAAGAAAAAAAAACCCCAAGATGAAAAGCCTAACACTAAAGCGCTCAATACGAAAGTAGAGCAAACGAAGACAAATCTAAGCAAGAGCCAACAACCGACCATGGTTTCACCTCACGGCTCATCAGGAAAATTGGCTGACAAAGATTTATTTAAATCTTTGTTGTCAGCCAATTTCCCTGACGCGGCGTTAGGTGAAACTATGGTCGGTTGTTGGCTCTTACATATATATATATATATATATATGCTGCATCTACTGCTAGGAAGGCCAGGTCTCTGTCAGCCCCCCCCCAATCAGTTCCCTTTAAGCAAGGCAGTACTGCTACTGGTGCACATAGGATTACAAGAGAGAATAGCAAAAAAGAAAGAGAAATGAGATACTGGGGGTGGGGGGTGAGAATCAAGGGAATAAAATATGGCACTTGACATTGCACTTAACTTTTTGAGATTGTAGAGAAGGAAGTTTCCAAGGCTGGAAGGGCAAGAAGCTGATAGAGTAGAAGACGTGGTTACATTTGACTGTTTTTGCTATAAAAAAAAAAAATGGGACCTAGCAGCCAGCCTTGTAGCATGAGTAAATTTGTGAAGAGGGGGCGCCAGAGAGATAAGCTTGTCAGAGCAGAAGACTTGAAGATATTTATAGAAAACAAAGAGGGAAGCCACATCAAGTTGCCAAGTCAGTGTGTGTGTGTGTATATATATATATATATATATATATATATATATATATATGCGAAGATTAAGGAAACTTGGTTATAAACAACCAACAATTTGAATTGATTTGTTTGAAAATTATTTTTTATCGATACTAGTATTTAAGTAGATATTCTGTTTTTAATTAAACAGTATTATATATTTATATCTACTGGCCTGATTATTTGTGATAAATTTTTATTAAGAAAATATGTGTCATTCGGCAGGATTTGAACCCCTATCCACATAGGTTCAAGGATTTGAACCTATGTGGATAAGGGTTGCTGGTTGAATCCTGCCGAATGACACATTTTCGTAATAAAATTTTATCGTAAATAATCAGGCCGGTAGAAATAAATATATAATTCTGTTTAATTAAAAACAGAATATCTACTTAAATACAAGTATTGATAAAAAATAATGTTCAAACAATTTATTATATATATATATATATATATGCACACACACCAACAAGTAGACCAAGAGTCTACAGCTTATAGACAAAGAATTTATTTTGTGTCAATGTTTCCAGCATAACTTCTTGTCAACTTAATCCAAACATTAATCACATTTCAAACACATTTAAGAATCACATTTCAAACATTGAAAATTTCAGGTAAAATTAGGGTTCATAATTAAATATCAGACATGTTAATCCACCATTATATAATACTGCAAAATTCTCAACTCAAGGAAACCCTATTAAACAAAACAGACAAATGTATGTACATATGGATGATATCTGTTTACGTGTGTATGAATGTGTGTGTGGTGTATATATGTGCCACACAAGTGTAGGGTTGGTATGGAGAATAAAATTCTGACAAAAAAAAAAAACGAATTCTTAAAAGAGTGCTCAATACAGAGTAGAGCAAATAATATTTATTTCAAATTTAAAACTTAAATATGTTATAACATCATGCTAAAGGTAGCTATTTCATTTCAACACTTCTTGTGTTTTGTCAAATCAACACTATCACTTCACATAACACAAAAAGTGTTAAAATGAAATAGTTACTTTGTAGTGATATTATAACATACTTATATGATAAATTTTGAATTAATAAATAAAGTCTACTAATGGAAGTATATTCCACAGTTAGATATTTACTTTAAAAAGTGCTCAATACAAAAGTAGAGCATAAATATATGATAAATATTATTATGCTAATAGCAAACTGCAACTCAATAGCTATAAAACTTTGCTGTTAAAACACCATCATCAGATCATCAGGCAGTAAAATGTGGTTAATTTATTTTGTAATTCATTGATAAAGATATATATATATATATATATATATATAAACATGTTACAGAAATTAACAAATTTTAACGAAACTTGGTTATAAGCAACTGACAATTTGTAATGAATTATTTTGAACATTATTTTTACCGATACTCATATTTAAGTCGATATTCTGTTTTTAATTAAACAGTATTTTATATTTTTATCTACCGACCTGATCGGGAGGCTATCTATGGTCGAGCAGTCTAAGACGTTACCAGATCAAATGGTAGCTTCCCCTGTGTAAATAGGGGTCGCAGGTTCGAATCCTGCTGGATAGCACACATTTTTGCAATGAAAATTTATCGTAAAATAATCAGGCCGGTAGATATAAATATAAAATACTGTTTAATTAAAAACAGAATATCTACTTAAATATGAGTATCGGTAAAAATAATGTTCAAAATAATTCATTACATTATATATATATATAGTCATCCGCAGACAGATCTGTTTCATTGTATCACAGCTCATCAGTACGGTTAGACATCCGATTGCTTTTTAATCCAGGATTGAAACCCAACGGAATTGGTGTCAGTTGGTGATTCTACCTCTGGGCTATGGGCGCTCGACAGAGGCAGACTTTTATTGTATGATGTATCATTCGCCAATAGCCAGAGTGCTCTAATTCATTACTGAATATATATATATATATATATATATATATATATATACTCCTTGTGTATGTATTAAAAAATCAATTAACCACATTTTACTGCCAAAACTTTATAGCTATTAAGTTGCAATATGCTATTAGTATAATAGTGATTACAATCTCTCTCTCTCTCTCTATATATATATATATATATATACACACACATTTAATTTAATCACAGTAACACATACTTGAGCATGCTTATCTATCCTTGCTGCTATCTACACACAGATGTGTATTTTACACACATAGAACAATACCTATCGGATTCATGTATACAGATTTCTCTATGAATGTAACAATGTCCAGAGTTAGAAAGCAATTTTGATATATTGCCATGATTACGAAGTGGAGAGAGACATAAATAAACCCTCTCCTATCTTTTTTTTTTTTTCCTATCAACATAACCACTTTAGAGCATTTACTTTTTCGTTCATTTTCTTTATCTTTTATTTTTCTCATTCTGTCAACAAACATTTGCAAGGAAACAAATTCAAAAGCTGTGAAGAATGGAATAATCCACAAGTCGTATTACTTATTTTCTCTGAAGCATGAGAAAAATATCAGTGCATATGTAAGTGTGATCATGAGATGCTAAATGCACATATACACAAAATGCTTGTACCTATGACTATGTTCCAAAGTAGCAACTCTACATTAATGCATGCTTGATTAAATACCAACGACAAAGACTTAGTTATTTTTTTGAATATTTTAATTCGGCATTCTTGCTTCTTTATGAGTAAACATAGATAATACTGTATGCATTAACAATCT
This sequence comes from Ascarosepion bandense, assembly GCA_037127315.1. Lineage (NCBI taxonomy): Eukaryota > Metazoa > Mollusca > Cephalopoda > Sepiida > Sepiidae > Ascarosepion > Ascarosepion bandense. The sequence continues at coordinate 144,964 of JBBBDQ010000690.1, read as the reverse complement.
GGAAAATCTTTTAGTCAACTACTTTCAAATATTAACTTCTTTTCAAAATCCAAGACAATTTTGGCACACTTCACAGAGCTGATGCTAATAAAAAAGTGCTCACTGTATAATAACAGAGCTATAATTAATATTAATAACAAATATGTAATGCAATCTTTAGGTACTGACTGAAAACTGACTGTTGCATAATTTAAATAACCCTTAATATTTAAATGAAGAGAAATATAAGAAAACATTCAAACTTCTTCACTACTCACAAAATTTCATCCTCAATGCTAAAAGACGAGTTTAGAAAATCTACAAAACCAAAAATATCAATACTTCAAACAAAAACATGACATAATCCTGCCTTCCAACAAACCTTTCAACTTAATTCATGAACAAGTTAGCCATCCCCAAACAATAGGATAGTTACCACTACCTTCAAGACTACTGGTGATATAAACAGGAAACCAAAAACCATTTCAAATGCCAGAATTTATCAGATGAAATGTCTACAATGCAAAAACATGTACATGTAGGAGACATCATGTGATCTAAAAACCCCTACCTACAAACACAAGTGAGATTTGTGTTTAGGCAAATGGTCTCTGGTTTTACATTGAAATGATGTGGAACAGAACTTCATGTCGACTTAATTAAAAAAGAGCATAACTCTTAAAGAAGAAAATATATTGAAAACAATAATAGCATTACTACCAATTATAAACATTCGCTTAAAATGTTAGCATTCTTCTCTCATATGTCTTACCTGTATATCACAGTGGCATTGTCGTCTTGCTTGGGGCAAAATTATGAAAAAAAAAACACAGGCTGAAAAACTACATCAATGCTGGCCACATTTTTGGATAGACTGAGCAGCAACATTGTTCAGGATTGAGGTACAGCCATCATCTGAGATCTTAGTTCCTTAAATTTCTGTCTAGTAGGAAGAACCTAAGAATTAACACAACACTCAATAAATCCCAGGCTTAACCAATGAAACAACAACTTTTAGGCAAAATTTAACTTTATTCATCAACATAGTGTATCACCCTAGAAAGAGACTGATTCCAACGCTTTTCTAATAATTTGATGCCTTTTTTGTAGAACGATGTGTCTTTGGCCTCAAAATAGTTGGTTCAATATAATTGCTTCATTTCATGTCAATTGAAAGCCGTAGTTAGAGAAAGCCCATTGACTTATTCTCCTGTAACACATCACTCAATAAATCCTGGGCCTAACTAATAAAACAAATTTTAGACAAAATTTGACTTTATTCATCAACATAGTCTCCTGCTAGGATGATACACTGATTCCAATGCTTCTCTAACAAGTCATTTACCAGTTTTCCTAATATGAGCCATACGTAAATGATTGTTGGTTGTTTTGTTTTTATGGCAAATCAACCTCGGTGGGTCATTTATTGCCAACTAAACTTTATTTATTGCTGGTAATACCTTTTTCTTTCAACAATTTATTGTTGTTTTTATATGAGTTTTGTGTCTAGTAATACTTTTTTCTTTTCAAGTATCAAGATTTATTGGAAATTGTTTTGAAGGGGCAGGGTCCCCAAGTCCTACCCTTGTTATTTAACCCATAACTGGAGGGAAGGGATGGATTAATACCTTTCCCAAGGGTACCAGTGCTTAAGTGAATGCAGGGTATTCAACTGGAATTCGAACTCAACGATTTCTCTTTCCAAGCCAATATCCTCTGCACCACAACACAGATCCGTCACTATACGCTTACAGCACCTGATATTCCCAAGCAGTCACCCATCTAAGTACTGACCAGGCTCAACGTTGCTTAACTTGGGTGATCGAGCAAGAAGCGGTGTATTCAACGCAATATGGCCGTAAGTACGCACATTTGTCACTAAACGCTTACAGCACCTGGTATTACCAAGCGGTCACCCATCTAAGTACTGACCAGGCTCAACGTTGCTTAACTTCGGTGATCAAGCGATAACTGGTGTATTCAACGTGATATGGCCGCAAGCTATACACAAATGAAGTGAAGCCAATAATAGGTTACATGTGCCACATTTTGAGTCAGGTTTAAAAGGCTTCACTTTTTTTTTTCCTTTATGAAAAAAGGGATTTGATAGTCAGGAAATTCACCTGATCTCAATCCCATCAAAAATCCAAGAGCCTTCATGAACCATTATTAAAAATGTCCTTGAGCAAAAGGTCAGTAGCACTCTCAACAATTACTTGACAGACAACTGGTGAAGTCTTGGAGAAATTCAAAAACTAGCAAGAAACATTCAGACTGTTCCCTTGCTTGTTTCAATTTCAGAAAGGAATTTGGGTTAAAAACTGCTTAAGAGAAAGTACTGACAGTATGTCAGTTTTTGCCAATAAAAAAAAGGAAAGAGTAAATTTTTATTAAACTTTTATAATTTATTTAAAATGAATTTTGTTAAACTTTCTAGTGGAATATAAATTAAATATATTGCAATTGACTGATTCATTTTCTATGACTTGGCAACACTTTGCAGATTACTTAAGGCGAGAAAGTATTTTTACATTCTAAGAATTTTTTTTAATAATGATACAAGGCTTTATTTTTTTATTTTTTTTTTAAATCATATCATCCCAAACAAAGCAATTTACTGCCACTGGTGTGCAGAGGGATTACATAGGAGGAAAGAAAGAGTAACAAGTTACAGGGGGTGTCAGGAAGTGGGTAAGAGAAGGATGAGAATACGGATGAGAGTTGAGTAGACAGAGAAAAGAGCATAAGAGAGAGGATGCAAGTTAAGAGATGATTATTGACTTTACATTTAAATTCTTGGAGATTGTCGCTGCCGGGGAAGCAAGTAAATGAAAGGGAATTCCACAGGCGGGAAGTGTGAGAAAAGAAGCTGCTAGAGTAGAATTTACATTTACATTGGTTTCACAGTGAAATGGTGGGACCTAGTTACGAATCTAGTGGCTGAAGTAAATTCATATACAGGGGGCACCAGGGAGCAAAGTTCATTGGAGCAGAAGCCGTAAAAGTATTTGTAGAAGAGACACAGTAAATGGGTGGGACCTATCTGCTAATCTTGTGGCTCGAGTAAATTCATATATAGGGGGCACCAGGGAGCTAAGTTCATCGGAGCAGAAGCCATGAAAGTATTTGTAGAAGAGAAACAGGGAAGCCACGTTGTGCTAGTGAAAAAGTGACTGTAACCGAGCTGCCAAGTCGGGATCGATCACATTACAGATTCTCCATTGAATTTTGTCAAGGGTACTCAGGTGTATAGCAGGAGCACCTGACCAGATATGGCAGCAGGGTAGATTTATAGATGTGCAGGTGTCAGACAGGATTTAATTAACCTATATCTGGGTAAAAAGAGGTAAATTCATACCTTTCTATTCACGTAGGTCTGAGCATGTGACTACAATGAACCGAAAATGAATTGAAACTCAGCTCCTCAATAAACAGTTCCAGGCCAGTAGATCATCCACACATCCAAGTCTACAGCACCTGGTATTCCCAAGCTGTCAACACTGTTGAACCAGTGTTACAACATGATGTGGCCATAAGCCATAACTATACAAAAACATTCACACATGATTTTGCTCATTTTATTTTAAAGAAAAAAAAAAAATCATTTTATCACTTGACAATACTTGATACATATTTTGAACAGAAATGTATTTCCCTGCTGTCATTTACACACTTAAGTCATCTATAATTTAAATACACTTGACACACATTATTTTCACTTACATATACTTACATTCATAATAAACATCTGTTTTTTTGTTACACATGGCACACACACACACACACATTTAAACAGACAAGTTTTTTCTCTACATTTAATATTCATTCATTGCTTTCTTACATGAGATGTATCTGACCAATGAAATCATGAGATGTATCTGACCAATGAAATCATGAGATGTATCTGACCAATGAAATCATGAGATGTATCTGACCAATGAAATCATGAGATGTATCTGACCAATGAAATCATGAGATGTATCTGACCAATGAAATCATGAGATGTATCTGACCAATGAAATCATGAGATGTATCTGACCAATGAAATCATGAGATGTATCTGACCAATGAAATCATGAGATGTATCTGACCAATGAAATCATGAGATGTATCTGACCAATGAAATGTGAAAGTGTATCTGACCAATGAAATCATGAGATGTATCTCCAATGAAATCCAATGAAAGATGTATCTGACCAATGAAATCATGAGATGTATCTGACCAATGAAATCATGAGATGTATCTGACCAATGAAATCATGAGATGTATCTGACCAATGAAATCATGAGATGTATCTGACCAATGAAATCATGAGATGTATCTGACCAATGAAATCATACCCTTCTGGCTCTGTACATTTTTAAAAAGTTTTTAAATCATTTATCTTTAAAAAATAATCTCTGAAAATGCTTGTTAAAGTGAAACATTAAGATTAAAGACACATTTTCCTACCTGTTCTTTATTCTATTCATATATGCGTGTGTGCGTATATATATATATATATATATATATATATATATATATATATATATATAAGAACATTAAGGTCTACATGGTAATCTGATTGATTCTTAAATGCAATTGTCAGACCTGATGATTGTGTTTTAACGTGAAACAGACTTGATGCTTGGTGTTGATCTCAATGTCCACTTTTATATTTATGTAGTCTACTCCTGATACTCACTTTATTGCTGCAATCATCTTTCTCTTACCCACTTCCTGACACCCCCTGTAACCTGTCACTTTCTTATAACTTTCCTCCTATGTAAACCCCTGCAAAACAGTGGCAGTAAAATGATCCATTCAAATGTTTCATCTCCAACATAAACAAATTAGTGACTCTTCCCCTTCAGCATAAATTTATTAAAAATCAGACATTAAAATAATGCATTTTCTCCTACAATTTCAGTTTCCAATTCCATTTTTAAAAATAAATATATTTACACATTTGATTTAAATTTATAATGACTTTAAATTTTAAATAGTTTCTTGTTTTCCCACTTCTCGCCTGGGGAACTTCTCTACCAGTTTCTTTTCCAGCTACTTAAAATCAAATATTTTAAAACAATGTCAATCCTGCTTTTCTGAAAACTGTTCTTTGTCTTTTCTCTTTCACTCCCAGTAACTTTTTTTTCTACCTTAGTGGCATTATCACCTTTCTTGGGGTGAAATGATGAAAAAACAAAAAAACAAAAAAAAAAAAATCACCCCTCTACTATGTTTGAATTGAATGTTTTCAACACAGAATTTTCATTTTATAAATACATTACTTTCTATTATTAATAAGTTATACATTTGAGTTTTTTTTTGTTTTTTTTTAATCATATCACCCCAAGCAAGGCGGTAATGCCACTGATGTGCAGGGGGCTATATTGGAGTGAAAATATTGGAAAAGAGAAAGCCAGAAACCACATCCTAAACAGGGAACAAGGGATGAGCCTCTTCACCTGTTCAATAGACGAGGGTGGAGTGTGAACCAGGCGATAGTTTAATGGCATATCAACCTCTGTGGGTTATTTAATGCCAAAAAGCTGGGGTTTTAAGGTATTTTTGAATGTTTGGTTATAGTGAAAAGGTTTATTTCGTCAGATTTTAATGAAAATTTTTTGTTTTTATTCTTTTTTATTTTAGAAATCTGAAAATGTCTTCTAGTTTTGTATTCAAAAATGTTTTGTTAAGAATTTATTTTTCCCCCTTCAAAAATGTATTATGTTAATATCTTTCCTTCAAAAATGTATTATTTTTCTATAAAAGTCTATTTTTATACTTTCATAGTGTGTTGACTCCAGTTTGGGGGTTAACTATTTGCCCATAGCTGGGACCCTAACAGGTGCTACCACTCCGGGTCAGGGTGGACCTGAGAGCCACAGCAATTAAGAGGTGGTTCCATGCTCCTCACAACCTCCCAATCAGAGGCCTTGTTGCCAGATGCCTTTATGTAGAAACAATTCTAATCTTTATTCTAACCCAACCATTCAAATTAATACTCATTTTTCTGGCATCAACAAGGTGTTTGTGTTGGCACATTCAGTTAGTTAAGTACCATACGTGATATACGCTTTGGGCGATCATGTCTCGAAAGAGACATGACTGACTGGGCAGAAGATTATCCTGCAGTAGGTTACCATTGCTTTCTGCAGTAGACTGGTTGCCAGCCAAGGCTATAAAACCCAATCTGTCCTACTATTTGACTCATAGCTAGACGGGGAAGAGATGTATTATATTATTAAGTAGTAATTAGTGGGGGGTCAGTTTATTACTTCATAATAATATGCAACTGATCCCCCACTTTATGCCCAGTAGAAGCCTCAATGATGTTTTCAACTATTATATTCAGTCAGTCAAAAGAGACATGACTGACTGGGCAGAAGATTATCCCACAGCAGGTTGCCATTGCTTATTGCAGTAGACTGGTTGCCGACCAAGGCTATAGAACCCAATCCGTCCTATTATTTAAATTGGAGGGAAGAGACGCATTAATACCTTTCCCAAGGGTATTTGTGCATATGCAAGGAATTCAACTGGAATTTGAAAACAGTGCCTCTAGTTTTTTTGTTGACTTTGTCAAACAACCATTTCTCAGGGACACTGACATGAATTGTCAGGTGGATACAGTATGTATTTGATGAGAGATTGTAGCTTAATGGCATAAAGGGAATTTTGAAATTCAGGAATAAAAGCATGGAGTGAACAAATACCTATTCATTTTACACTAGTGGTACACTATTTTCATCTGATACACTTCTTTAATTATGAAGATGATCCATAGCACACATTATCCTCCAATCAACTTTACAGCAGCAAGGAGAAACATCTGATTTCGGAAGAAGCTTAAGAAATTTTGCAAAGGTGATATCAGCAAAAAGAGAACAAAAAACACTGAAATTGGCATCAAGTTCTCTCTTGTCATTCACAATTCTGGGAATTCATGTCATGTGTCTTTAGATTTCAAACTTGATACAGAATTCACAAGGGATCAAACAAAGAAAACTTGTCAGGAATCAGTACAAAACTAAAAGACAAGCAATCATTAAAACAGAAAATAAAAACTGAACACTGAAGAATTATCAAAAGTCATAATTTACATTTCCTTAAAAATATTCTTCTCCCTTGTGGCTGGGTACTACTTTATATGAGAAGGTTTTTTTTTTTTTTTAGTTTTTCTGCACATAAAGTGGAATAAGCAAACAGAGTACTGTAGAATCCTTAGATAGCAATGGCCAGTATTCAGTTGAAGTTGAAACTGACAGCTCAGAACTGCCCAGCAAATTGGTAGGTGTTTTATATAACAGCCTGGGATATTCCACTCTGCCATCTAGGCAAGTCTATTCTGTAGGTTCTGATTGGCTGATGATTCCAGCGTGGATATTGTGCTCAATGAATATCAGCACAATATCCACCCAATGGTAAGAGGAGAGAGGACATGTATGAAGTTACAAGCCTGTTTATTTTTGTCTGCCAACTGGATGCTTGTTGGAAACATCCTTGTGAAGGTGAGTCTCATACTCTTAATTGTTCAAGTACATACTCGGTTGCATTCACTCTTACACTTGTACCCTCAGCAAAGAATATGAATCCATCTTTTCTCTACTCCTACAAGCCATGAATTTAAAATAACTGGGTAGATCTAGCTTTCTAACCTTGGGTGGCAGAAAAAGAAATGGAAAATTCTGAATTATAAACCATAGAGACAGCAATGGGAAATCACTATCTTTCCCAAGAAGGCATGGCAATTCATATTTAATAAAGAAAAGGGTTTATTTTTTTTAATCATTTCACCCCAAGCAAGGCAATAACATTATTAAAATGCAAAAAATTAGGAAGTGCTAGAAAATTGAAGAAAAGCAAAAACAGAAATTTAGAAGACAACTAGAAAGCAAGAAGCCAAAAAGAACTTCCCCAAGCAAGAAGTGCGAGAAGAAACTGTTAGCATAGAACTTGTGGTTACGTCTAGTCATTTCAAGTTTCCGCAGATTCTCGAACAATTCGAGTCTGGACTCGTCTGGAGTTTTTACACCCGACTTCTCACCTAGAACCGAGGCACAACTGAATGATGTCCACATTACACCTTCGCTTGTCTCTAAGATAATCTTAAAACTTGACCCTCACAAAGCAAGCGGTGGTGACGGAATCCCAACCATAGTCTTAAAGAAATGTGCCCCTGAAATCTCCTCTGTCCTTTCTAAGCTCTACAACCTCTGCTTATCTGCTTCCTGCCTGTTGGAAATCTTCTTCTGATATGCTAACGACCATCACCGAGTACATATACCAGGCACTCGACAGGAATGGCGAAGTCCGAACCGTTACATTGGATATATCTAAGGCGTTCGACAGAGTTTGGCATGCTGGCCTTCTATGTAAACTGCAGAGCTATGGTATAACTGGACATTTGTTTGAACTAATCCAGTCATTCCTCTCTAACCGCACAATGAAGGTGGTATTAAACGAACATGCCTCTCAGAACTACCATACAAACGCAGGTGTCCCCCAAGGCTCCATCTTAGGTCCTACACTCTTCCTGATATACATTAATGATCTCCCTGATTCCATAAGAGCCCAAATAGGTTTGTACGCCGATGACACCACAGTTTACTCTCGCCTCCTACAAAAATCTAATGTAGGCATCAAAGCTAACCTCGCAGCTGAGATTGAAAAAGACCTCCAATCCATATTGGACTGGGGTAAGAAATGGCTAGTAAATTTTAATGCTTCTAAAACGAAGCTACTCTCAATTAACCATCATCGACAATCTCACCTACCTCCCATTAGCATGGACCAGGCTTGCCTCCCAGAGAGTAAAACACTACGCCTCCTTGGTCTCACACTTTCAGAGGACCTCAAATGGAATGAATATATCGAATCCATTGCTAAATCCGCTTCTATGAAAGTCGGTTCTCTGTGTAGGGCCCAGAAGTTTTTTTCCGTCTAAATCTATCCTGCACATTTATAAATCTACCATCCGCCCGTGCATTGAATACTGCTGCCATATCTGGTTGGGTGCCCCTACTGTTCTCCTTGGGCTTCTCGATAAGGTTCAGAGGAGGGTCTGTAATGTGATAGATACCGACTTGGCAGACTGCCTGCAGTCTCTCTCCCACCGGCGCGACGTGGCTTCCCTGTGTCTCTTCTATAAATACTTTCACAGCTTCTGCTCTGATGAACTTAGATCACTAGTGCCCCCTAAATACAAATTTGCACGAGATACTAGATTAGCAACTAGATCCCACCCTTTTAGAGTGAAACCGATAAAATGCAGCTGTAACTTCTACTCCAACAGTTTCTTTCCTTGCACTTCCCGACTGTGGAATTCTCTTCCAAACGATTGCTTCCCCGATGGCTACAATTTCCAGGAGTTTAAATGTAAGGTCAAAAGACACCTCCTAACACACTAACCTGCTCCCATTCTATCAAACACTCTTCCCATCTGCCCAACCCTCATCCTCGCTATCCTTACTCATCTGTCACCTTCCTCCTGACATTCCCTGTCTAACCACTCCTTCTCTTTACCTTCCCCTATGTAGGCCCATGCGCAATAGTGGCAGTGGAATGCCTTGCTTGGGGTGAGATGATTAAAAAAAAAAAAGTGTAAAATGCTAAGTTTTAGCTTATTTTGTTTGTTTGCTTTTTTATTAATAAAGTCTTATTTAGACATAGTTGTGCCAGAGTTTATGTTGAACTTGGATAAGTTCTTTTCAGTTTTAGTTGTGAAAAAGTTGATAGATAAAGCAATATATTTTATGAGAGTTTGTTAAAGCAAGACATTTTCCAATTTTTAAATATTTTATGAACCTCTTGTTTTACATTGAAATAATGTCGGATATTTCATAATGAAAGTCGTAGATACATAAACAAAATGAAAAAAATCAATTATATTTATATATTAAAAAAAACATGAAATTAGAAAGAAAAAATGTTTCAATATCTCTCTTGTTTTTGTGCCTGCATAGTCACTTTAATGTAAATATGAACTTAGTCCAATGCAGTCCTGTCTATAGCTATAAGATCCCAAAGTCATGAATAATTATATTGGATATACTACTACATATTTAACAAGACAACTCACATTACATCTATCCAAGCATAGATCAATTAGATTTTATTGAAATACACATGTAGACCTACCAAACTATCCAGAACATTCTTGCTATTATTACAAAAATAGTTTCATCAAAGACTAAAAATAATAGGAGCATTATTAATAAAGAAAAACCCAATACTCAATAATATAAACTATCAACATGGCCACAATGTGCTGACCATGTTTAAAAAATAAAAAAAATCCTTTAAATTTAGATAAGCACATAAAAAAAAGTCCATACATTCAGTTCAAAGTAAAAATCAAATCATCCTTGATAATGGCTAAAAGTATAGCCAAAAGTGCATAAACATACAAAACATTTGGATAATTTTTACATAATTTATATTCAGAAAAGAAAATTTTAAGAACTCAAGAAAAATTAAATTAGAAACTTAACCACATACATTGTCAGATGTTTTAATTAAATTTGTGAAAAAGAGGGCTCACTGCCTAAATGCCCAATATATATACATACACACACATAAATACACACACATATACATATATAAATACACACACACATATATATATACATATATAAATACATACACATATATAAATACACACACATATACATACATAAATACATACACACACACATATATAAATACACACAAATACACACACATATATAAACACACACAAATACACACACATAAATACACATATATAAATACACACACATATATAAATACACACACACACACATATATAAATACACACAGATACACATATATAAATACACACACACATATACACATCAGTATTATGAATATCTACCTTATTATCCTTTTTATAAGTATTTGATAATTTTCTGTATTTATTGTCATGAATTAAATTCAAAATCCATCCATCAACCCTACAATATCACATGCTTTATATTTTCAAAAATTTCTTTGTAACCATTTTCTTGTCTGATACAAAGCAGGGAAAATCATTTCAATGTATCTGCAAAAATGACACATTTAAAGAAAAAAAACAAAAGAACAAACAATTCATAAGCCAAACAGCCAGGGAAGACTGAATTCAAAAGTAGCTTCAAGATAGATGGATTTAAGTTAAGTTATTTGGTCCTGGACACACTGTGACTGCAGTAGATGTTATGCCCTTGCAACACCAACAGGGGGAACCAATATATACTTGAAATTTAATATCTTTGGTAATAGCTTCATGACAATTATTGAACACTTTTCCAATAACCTAAGTTTTAAAAAGGAAAAGCCTATGGTAGCTCCCAATTTCCAACAGTGACAACATTCTACATGTATAAATCAATAAAATCAATATAAGTCAAAGCTCAATTTGTTTGTTTTTTTTTTTTCTAACGGCAAAATGAGATTTGTACTTATTTACAGAATGTTATTCTAAGAGAGTCCGATTTCAAAGTAAAACAAAAAAAGGGGGGGATTTATGATAAGATTTAAGAGATTACTTGTTTGAGGGTGAATTTCGACCAGCAAACCCATCCTTAAAAAAAAAAAAAAAAAGTTTTGAAAATGCAAGGATTACAAAATTTTCTCATGAGAACCAAAGATCAGCAAAACCGAACCAGAAGCTCAATAAAAAGGAAAAAGATTATAAATTCTGCAGTTCGTTCAAATATCTTCTCCTTTAAAATGAAATCCAGTAAAGACAATCCAATATGTCATGCAAATCTTGGCAAATATGTTCTGACAAATCATAATCGGAAAGTATTTTTCAAGAAATCTCAGACAGCCTGATCCCGTCGATAAGATATTTAAGCCGAGATATGATGGAACCAACAATTCATGCATTTGAAGCCTTAGTCATCAAAAAAGTTTGAAGTGACTTATTTCTGGGGTTATTCTCTCCTTACCCAACATTTGTCTATACTTCTGAGATGAGGTAGTATTTACATTATTTACACTGTTCAGACTGTTGTCATCTTTATTGCCATGTTTATGTTTCGGCCATTGTATGATCCGGCCTTCTTCAGATGCTAGGAATTTTGAACTAAACCCTTTATTTCAATCACTGGGGTATAGAATTCTCATTCCATGTGCAATGGCACTTCCAGATACCATATAGTTATCTTCCCTTAACACAACTGTCTAAGTTATTTGTTCACCATTGTTGTAGCAAGGTATTGAACTCACAACTCTTTGGGTCAAGTCACTGGAACTAACCAAAGCCTATATTACATTGAGTCATGTGTCCATGAGGATAATATGGCTCAGTGGATATAAATGTTGGTTAATTCCAGTGGCTTATCTGATGTCCAGATATCCAAGTATTAAACTTGCAACTCTTTGGGTTGAGTGAACATTTTCCATGTGAACATAGTTCTAGTGACTTAACACAAGGAGTTAAAAGTTCAATACCTGCCTATAGCAGTGGTGAACAAATAAATTAGTTAAGTTAAAGGGAGATAACTACATAGTGTCAGGAAGTGGCATCGCACAGGGAATAAGAATTATATACCCCAGTGATCAAAATAAAGGGTTTGGCCTAAAATTCCTAGCACATGAAGACGGCCAGAACAATGAAACGGCTGGCTGAAACGTCGTAAACATGGCAATGAAAATGAGAACAACAGTCCGAACAGTGTAAATAATTTAAACACTACTCAGTTTGACTTCGAAAAACAGATCAGGTTTGCTGTTATTATACTTGTCAGCCTCTAAGATTGTTATAATTTTCTATTAAGGTGGCCTAATAGGGGTTAATTAGCAACCATAGCAGATAAGCATACTCTGAAATGAGTGGCAAGCCATACGTTTATATTTCCGAGGCATAAAAAGAGTTATGTACCTTATTTCATCTCAAAATTAAAATACGTAAATTAAATTAAAAGTGGTTTAAATAAAACTTTATTTCTTAAGAGTATATTGCTTGTAAGAAATTATTTTAATTCAAACTAAGCCATTAGATTGCAATATTAATAGTTATCGTCTATCTTCTTAATTCCTGTAATTTTATCATATTTTCTCTTAATAGTCTTTTTTTTTCTCTCTCTCTCTCTCACATTCAGTAAATCTTTCTGTCTCTTAATGGCTTTGTAGCATTATCTGGGGTGAAATGTTCGAAGAAGAAGTTATCTGTTATCTGATGACGGAATTGCTGAATTTTTATATTACTGGTCAATTTTTGTTTAAGCTTTCATTTTAGTTGTTTCAATCTAAAATCAATGATACCAAATTAATTAGCGACTTACATCCTATCAGCTTACTAAAAAAATAAGTTTTAAATCTTTTGAACATTAGATCAGAAAAATTAGCCAAAGAAAGTTGAAGATTCATCATCAAATAATGAATTTATACAAAACAAAACTGTCTTTTTATGTTAAATCAGCATTTCTCGACTATTTTTATGTTAGGATGCATTTTTAGATGAACAAACTCGAGGAGCACTTTTAAATTTCAGAATGAGAAAATTAGTTATGACAGCTGAAAATAAGTAAATAACAAATCAGTCAGTTAAGTGCCATACATGATACATGCTTGGGCGATCATGTCTCAAAAGAGACAACTGACTGGGCAGAAGATTATCCCACAGTAGGTTGCAATTGCTTTCTGCGGTAGACTGGTTGCCAACCAAGGCTATAGAATCCAATCTGTCCCGTTATTTGACCCATAGCTGGAGGGAAGAGACAGATTAATACCTTTCCCAAGGGTATTTGCATGTATATGATTGCGACAAATTCAATTGGAATTCGAACTCGACTCTCCGATTTCTCGTTCCGAGTCAATGAAGTACGCATTTAAGACATTAACTTATATTTTTAAAGCCCTCTTAATGTGCTTTGGTATTTTTTTAAATGTTAGGCTTTATATGGAAAAATTAGGACAGTTTTTATTTAAAAGGGATTTATGAGGAATTGACAATTTTAAAGGCCAAAAATTATTCATTGCAACAGTCAAAGTATTATCCACTACTTCTTAAAGATTAAAAAAAAAAAAAATCACACTGTCGATAAGACCAGGTGATTACCAAAATAATATCTAGGATTCCTCTGGACAAAGGGCCAGGAAAAACATCTGGTTTAAATCAGCCACCCAGAAGGGAACAGTCTTAATACAGAAAGAAACCAGCCTGATGCATTTGTTCATCATAATTTGTGACATTCATCCAGAAAAGTTTTATATCTCACATTAATTCAGTTTCCTTTGGATACAAGTGATAAATAAAAATTAAATTACTATTTTGGAGTGACCATAGATAAAAAAAGCTGTGTGTTCTTGTTGATCATGAAAACAGTTCTTGGGTGATCTACTCTATAGAGAAACAACCATTGAGACAAGCTGATAAAGATTAATGGTTGAAAATCTCTTTTGTTTTTACCTACATCATCTGAAGGTCGGATTCATCACAAAGATGGTGTACCAGCCGTTAAAGTAGACTGAGGTTAAATGTTGAGAAAGTGGGAGAAGGAAGAGAGAAATTAGCGCTGCCTACATGGAGTGATGGTGCAAGATGTGACATGAAGGGTGTTGGAGTTAAGAGGAGGCTTGATTCCTTTGGTCAATCAAAAGGGGGACTGGACAACCCCAAATTAGGAAAACCACTTGAGTAAATATATTTATGGAACTTTAAAAAAAAAAAGTTGAATCTAAGGGTGGAAGACAATCAAACTCAGACCCTGACGAACCCAACTCCTGTCAGGTGCAGGATTCCATATCGGCTTGTAGAGAGTCCCCACACATCATTTGCCAAGAGCTCCTGATCAAAACCATAAGCCAGCCCTGAAGACCAGAACTTATGTAGATTGGTTTGTTTTACGGCAAATCAACCCTTTATGAGTCATTTAATGCCAAAATATTAGTTGTTGTAGTATAATGGGTGAAAATTAAATGTTACTTATGATTCAGAGGAACTTTTTGACTATATCTTGTTGTATAGTTTCATCTCTCCTAGGAATCTGAGAATATTTTTAGGGTCAACCTTGTTGAAAATATCCCTTAGATTATTTTCTTGATAATGTTTTAGTCGGATCTGTTCAAGGTCTATGCAGTTTGTCCATATATGGTGTACTGTGTAGGGTTCTTGGCATGGTATGCAGATTGGTACTTCATCCCCTTTCAGTAAGTACGAGTGGGTGATATGGGTGTGTCCTATTCAGACCAGAACTTAGAAATTTTCGTTACTAATAAAACTAGCTGCAAACTCAAAATAGGATACCAGTGTCATTTGATTATAACAGTAAAAGTGGGAAGGGTTAAAACCGCTGTATACAACAAATCATAAACCAAATTGTTGTTACATTTTAAACTAGTTAATTCTTTATGTTAATGGGTCCGCCATTTTTTTGAGTAACCCCCCTATTCTTTATTTTTTGAGTAACACCCCCTATTCTTTATTTTTTGAGTAGCCCCCTAACTGTTGAATCACCTTCACTTCAGTTTGCTTCATCAGTGATCTTCTCACCAACTGAGATCAAATAAACACATGACAGAAGAGTAAATGGTTTTGAACAGACAAACGCCAGCTAACTAGATTGAAAATGTACCCACCATCATGATACCAGCAACAAATGAGCCAAGTGTTAATGAGTAAGGAGTCAGCTAGATGGTAACTGTAGTGTTTGAAAGAAATTTAAACACCAGCGCGAAACATAGTAAAACATTATTGGTTACAGTTGACCAGGAGCGATGACAGGGTTACAATATCTTAAATAAAAAAAATCATTTATTTATATTTCAACCTAAGAGAACAATTGATTATGTTTGCATTCTTACTTCTCGAAGACTAAAGAGGCAGAAAAAATGGCAGCATCTTGGTACGAATGTAATGTTTTACCTTTAATGGTGAAAGTAATTGACAGGTATTTCCGGCTATAGGTAAGGTCAACAAAAAGTGACAACCAAAAATAATGTAGTTGACATACACTACCAGCCATAATTATTAAGCCACCCCAGTTTTTAAAAGAAATTATGTATTTCATACTATTTTTAGTATTTATTGCCAAATGAAAATAGAATGGTTCTTTTGTTATTATTACTTTGCAAAATTTTACAAGGCAAGGAAGCAAAGATGAACTTGTTCGAATCACCTTAAATTTTTTTCATTCTTTCATTGATGAAACTGCAATATAGGTAATTATTAAATATTTATAAATTCATTTGATGCACTTGTCATTGTGCAGTATTAACAAAAAAAAACTATTCTATTTTCATTTACAATTATTCACTAGGCAATAAATACTAAAAAATAGTATGAAATACATCATTTTTTAAAACACTTGGGTGGCCTGATAATTATGGCCGGTAGTGTGCATTTGGCCATAAATAAAAGTGAACAAAGGATAAGGGTGATGGACATATATCCAGCTTTAGATTACATTAACAAAGCAAAACCCCCAAAAAAATAAAAAATGGATGGAAGTTTTTGTGGTACTATATTTTCATGATCCCGGGTTTGCCGATGGTTTCGTGATTACCACATGTTCCAGACCGGTTGTTCTCTGATTCCTTCCGCGCCCACGTTGTTTCTTAAGATCCGCGAAAGGGGGGATGGATACAATTCAGTCAATGGAGTGTTGAATTTGGTGTCTGAGTAGAAGAATAGTTGCCACACCATCAAAGAAATGACGAAAAGTGTTTGTTATAAACAGTAACAAACATTTATTTCCAATGGTATACAATAATTTCTCAAAGTTAAACCAAACACCGTGAAGTGAGAGGTGAATGTAGTTGACTGGCAGAAAAAGTTTAACTCAAAGAAATCTTAACTGCAATGTCAATGATGGAGTATGCAGTGGCAACGAATTCGGTTCTGGGTAGAAAAGAATGTCCGACTCTCCACTTTTTTAGAAGGGCATTTTCTTGCTTCTCTTTACTTGAGTCACCATATTTATCCTGTGATAATTCAACCTCTTGTAAGATCAGAATTTCAGTCATAGATGATAGATGGATATTTAGGAGTTCAATATTTGACTGAAGATGCTCTTTCTCAGCTGTACATTTTAACTCTAGATAAAGTCTAGAATTTTTGACTGAAAAGAGTGACTGGCTAACAGCTCCTTCATATATGTGATCTCAATCTCTCGATCTACAACTGCCCTCCTGCTTCACAGAAGCATCACCGACAAAGAATAAAATATAAGATTGTACTTTTATACATGTTCCTCCACATTGGTCCAGATCCAGCAACAAGTAACACAAAGAATATACAATTATATTGCATCCAACTGTTAAAAATATTTAGGAATTTAACATGACTTTCATTTTTGTTTTTCTTCACTTTATAATCTGAAGGAATTAGATATCAATTCCTTTTATAATTAAAGCAAACAAGCATAAAAACGACCTTTAAAAAAAGAAAAGGAATTATTTTGTTTTTACTCTTTTAGTACCCATGTTCATGCAAACTTGCACTTTAATGGTCAATAAACATTTGTTATCAACAGGCACATGGTTGGATGGCCAATTAGTCAAGGCAATGACATTTTGATAATATCAGCCTGATGAGCCAATCACAGTGTTGAGAAGTGGCGGAAAACCAAACCGCAGGTTGACCCAAAGCTTGTGATTAAATCTGCATAAAGGACTATGTCCAGAAGTCGTCAAGCATATTGTCTCTCTCCATCCAACCCCATCCTTGGTTGTACCGTTATAACAAAGCATAGCCAAGTCTGACACAAGGCCAATCTGAAGAGCTGAAATATAGATATTTACTAAGTCAGTTAAATGCCATACATGATACATGCTTTAGTCAATCATGTCTTGAAAGAGACATGACTGACTGAGCAGAAGATTATACCACAGTAGGTTGCCATTGCTTTCTGCGATAGACTGGTTGCCAGCCAAGGCTATAGAAACTAATCTGTTTTATTATTTAACCCATAACTGGAGCAAAGAGACAAATTGATACCTTTTCCAAGGGTATTTGTGTGTAAGTGAATGCAAGGAATTCAACTGGAATTCGAACTCGGCTCCCTGATTTGTTATTCCGAGTTGATATTCACTGCACCACAACGCACATTTACTCAAGATAGCTGAAATCAATATCGGGCAAACTTAAGAGAATATATTTGACAAACACAGATTTTCCACAATACCCACAGATACTTGTCTACAAGAATGGCTATAATTGAACTGGTTTTGGCAAGAAATGATATCATGATGCATCAATCTCAAAAATCCAAAATGAATAATTTTCAGCTGAAAAGTGTGAAAATTTTACAAAATTTAAATTAAGATACAAAAAAAACTCTTCATTCCTTGTGTTTGTAGATCATTTTTTTTAAAGAAATTTTTCCCTTTCTACTTCTATATTGAGTGATGAAAACAAATATAAATTTGAAGAAATTTCAATCAGAAAATGAATTTTGTGAAGCAAACTCCATTCATAATCACAGGTAAAGTAATCACTTTCATGCCATCAGTGGTTGATTCAATTCTCAATTTCTTGACATTCATAAGCTAAGTTTCTAACAAAAGAAGAAGAAAAAAAACAAAACAAACGGTGATGCTTTGTAAACAAGAAATACTTATTCTTAACTATAAACAAGAATAATTATTGCTTTCTGCAAAAAGCAAAAAAAAAAAAAAATTATTTTATTTATCAATATTTTATTTCATTCTCTCTGGTTATTGTAGGAAATAAAAACTAACAATGATTTGGAACATGAAACTTGATAAATATTAATATTTGAAATTTTTGAATTTTAATATTTGACAAGCATAGTAACCATAAAAAAAAAAAAAATTAATGTGATTATTTTTGTATCAGTACTTTTGCCTTGGACCAGTCAAGTGTGTGTATGTGTCATACGTAGTATAATGGTTAACACGCCTGTCTTGCTAAATCATTTACAACTGAGTAGCGAGTTTAGTCCTCAATGGCTGCTCCATACTTTTGGCCTTGAGCCACATCTAAGCTAAACTTAGAAAAATCTCCATTTCATGTCAAATCACCAAGGGTTTGACCATCACAGACAGATTTTTTTCACAGTTTTGAGCTTCATGTACAAATTGAATGGTACCTATTATTTTACATCTCTAGGTCAAAGGGCTCCTAAGATATGATGCTTTAACTTTTGACAAAAAGGTGAATTTTTATAAATATTTACAAAGTTTAAATACCATTATCTCAGGTTTTTTTTTTTTTTGCTTTATTTATATGCACAAAGCAAAATTATATACCATTTTAAAGTACTTGGATAAATCTAACGAGTCATCTATTTATTACTAGCAGTATAGCCTGGCATTGCTCAGGTGTAATGAAAGTTTTAAAACTAATCCATGGTCCTGGAGTTCAGACTCAGACTTGTGTGAAGTTTGGTGAGAATCGGATAAAAATTGTGGATTTGTATAAATGACATACAGACAGATAAACAGACACACACAAACATCTTGCCTTATATATATATATATATATATATATATATATATATAAAATCGATTTTTTTTGCACTATTGTAAGAACTGCAACCTTGAAACTTCTGAATATCGTTTCTTATGTCTTTGTCTATAAGGGTATCAAATTTGATTAAAATCGGACCACTCCTTCTATAACCCGATTTTTTCGATTATCGATATTTATCAGGGGTACCTCGACACAAAACCTAGCTAAGAACACTCGCAGACGCTTATAGTACAACTGTGTAAATTTTCAAGAAAATCGGTTCGGCTGTTTCGGAGTCTATAGGTAACGGATACACACACAAAGCTTCATTTATAAATAAATTTAGATTTTATTTATTAGGTAAAAGAAGATAATTTGACATTTAATTTCTCAAAAAGAGTATCTGTAATTTTTTAAAATTTGGCAGCAAATTTCTCTTATGTCAATGTATGTACAAAACTGTTTAATAATTTCACTTTCATATCTTTTGTCCTCTTCTACACGGGTAGATTCTTGATAAAAAAAAAAACAATGAATATTTAGGAAGCTAGTCTCCATAGAAACAAGTTTGATTTAAAAAAAAACGATAAGATCTGCTTGCTTAACCTTTTATTAAATTTTTCCAATTTTTTAATAAAGTGTTGAGTATTGTGCTTCAAGTTATGAATAAGCTGTTCAAAGATCATATTTGTTATTTCCATTCAAGTACATTCCACTTTCACCATCATAATCCTGGTATTCTTTAGCAAGCTTGACGTTTGAAATGGTCAAGTGTGACATCATGTTTAATGGTTATTAGCAATGAGGTTGCACAAAAATATCTGAAAGGGTTAAGACTGGCAGTATTTGCGGTTATTGTTGCTGGTTATGTCAGAAAGAGAAATGAAGTCGGCCATTGTGACATATCCTGATAGGGGTGTCTTGCTGAATGAGAGGACAGAAATTATATCAAAATGCAGACACTTAAGAAAGAATCTTTTGGGTACCTATGAGCCCAGATTAGCTTAACTTTTTTTTTTTTTTTGAGGAGGAAATATGTGTATCCTTCTTACTTTTTACCATCTTGCTTCCAGTGTTTTAGTATATTGGAGTAGTTTTTGGCATGCTTTTCCTTCCACTGGCCTGAGAAGACCTCACAGCTGAAACCTGGTTAGCGCTGTTGGTTGGCATTTTTAACCTTTCTTTAAATATCTTTGCTCTACATATTCAATTTCAACTTTTGTATCGAGCACTTTTTTGTTGTTTATACCTTAGTAGCAACTGTTTTTAGCCTTCCTTTTGTGTGTATATACAATACTGGCCATAATTATTAGGCCACCTCAGTTTTTTTTAAAGGAAATGATTTATTTCTTACTATTTTTTAGTATTTATTGCCAAGTGAATAATTGTAAATGAAAATAGAATAGTTCTTTTGTAAATGCTGCACAATAACATGTGCATCAAATGAATTTATAAATATTTAATAATTACCTATATTGCAGTTTCATCAATGAAAGAATGAAAAAAATTTAGGGTGATTAGGACGAATTCACCTTTGCTTCTTTGCCTGGTAAAATTTTGCAAAGTAATAATAAGAAAAGAACCATTCTATTTTTATTTGGCAATAAATACTACAGATAGTTTAAAATACATCATTTCTTTAAAAAAAAAAAAAAAAAAAAAAAAATTGGAGTGACCTAATAATTATGGCCGGGTGTGTGTGTGTGTGTGTATATATATATATATATATATATATATATAATGCAGTCTTGTGCAAAACATTGTATGAAACTAGCTAGCCATATGTGGGAGTTAAAAAAAAAACAACATAATGAAGAAACCCCTAATACATGATGCAGTATTTTGAAAAAAAAAAAAAAAGCCAATCGTTATATTACTGGAAATATTTGCAGATTGTGTCAAGAAGAAAAGCTGGTGATTGTGTCATATTGAGAGCAAGGCAACTTATTAAACAAGAGGTCTGAAAAAAAAAACCCAAAAAAAAAAAACCAAAAAAAACGACAGCTTACAAACAGGCAAAGAAAAAAATTAAAAATAAATATACATCTACAAGAACAATATGAAGCCAGCTAAGAGTAACAAAATTTTTTTTCACCTTCCATGTTTCTTTACTCTTGCTTTACCCACTTTTCTCTTTTTAAATTTTTCATTGAAACCATAAGCGTATAAATGAAGTGATAAAAAAAAACAATTGACCTTTTCACTACCTGAGGAAACCTTCAGTAATGGAAACTGTAATAGCGGAAAAGGTTAGTGTTTGCTCGCTCTCTCTCTCTCTCTCTAGATTATATATATATATATATATATATATATATATATATATAAACTTATTTATAAATGGAACTGTGTGTGTGTGTCTCTGTTACGTATAGACTCCAAAACGGCTGAAACGATTTTCTTGAAAATTTACAGTTGTACTATAAGCGTCTGCAAGTGTTCTTAGCTAGGTTTGTGTCAAAGTACCCCCAACAAATATCGAAAATTGATAATCCAAAAAGATTGGGTTATAGAAGGAGTGGTCTGATTTTAATCAAATTTGATACACTCATAGAAAAAGACATAAGAAATGATATTCAGAAGTTTCAAGATTGCAGTTCTTACAATAGTGCAGAAAATCGATAATATATATATATATATATAAAGCAAGATGTTTGTGTGTGTGTGTGTGTGTATTCTTTTTAGCCCTTTTATTTTAGTTTTGCTTCGGGTTTGGCTCCAAGTAGGTATAACTGTAGTTCTTAGTCTTAGCCATGATACCATTTACTCAGAGGACTTATTTCGACTTCAAAATTCAGTTTACGATGAAAAGAACTTATTTGATATCGATAGCAGGAAATGAAAATTTGACTTACATCCATTCATTTTTCTTTCAGTCTACGGTTTCGCTTTAACTGGAAACAACTATTGCTTTTTAAGTCTTTTGTGCCAACATCCAAAGAGTCTGAGCTCCAGGACCATGGATTAGTTTTAAAGCTTTCATTACACCCGAGCAATGCCAGGCTATACTGCTAGTATAAAGACAGAGAGAGAAAAAGAGAGAGATAAAAGCAAAACTTATTTTAGCATATACATTTCATCCTCTGCTGGACCATATAAAAATAATTTACACACACACACACACACATATATATATATATTTCATGAACATTTACAGCTTTATGCTTTGTTCTCCAGTTACTGTGTTGAACGCTCTCGGTTCAGTTATGGGATTGAACACTTGACTACTGATGTATTTGCATTCTGTAAAAACATGACATGCTATGAAATCTTCCTCTGTCATGCACTGATAGCTTGGTGGGTGGATCTCTGACGGGTGTCAAATCAATTGGGTTTTAGTCCCGGCTTGAAGTGAACAGTTAATCTAGCTGCACTGATGAGCTGTGATACAGTGAAACAGGCCTGTATGCGGATGATTTATATAATTTATTTGTTTAAATATTATTTCTTCTTATAAAAATTTTTAAGCAAATAAATTAAAATGTTGAATTTAATCCATTTCATAACAGATTTCATAAAATTCTCATGCAATAGGATTGAGAAAAGTAAGGAAAAAGAGAAAGAGGGAAAGTAGAGTTGCAGAACTATTTTTTTTTTTTGTACAGCTTATCAACCCTTTGTGAACTATTTAAATTGAAAACATTGTAAGAATAATCCAATTTTTTCTTTTGTGCATGTATATTGCATTAAGAAAAATATTTACAGATACAAATCCTACCCACAGTTGAAGGAGATCATGGATTCATAGCTCTCCCAAAAGCATTTGTATGTACATGAATGTACCGAATTTGGCAAGATTTCAAAATTTCTCCGATTTCTCACAGTAGGGAAAAGTAGTGGATAAGTAAGAAGGCGAGAGAAAAACAAAAAGCAGGTGAAACTAAAAAGGGAAAAAAGGTTTGCTGTCTTGAGGTCTATTGCTCCTTTACCCCCTTTAAAGTGGGAGAAGTTTCACTGAATATTATTTTTCTTTTGGAACAAAATTTACATCTTTACATAAAAGTATCTGTCTACTCTATGTGGCAAATCCTTTTTAGGGGATGAGCAATCATGGGTTTTCACATTTTTTACCCATTTCTTTTCTTTTTTTTTAAAATCATTTCACCCCAAGCAAGACAGTAATGCCACTAGTGCACAGAGGACTACATAAGAGGAAAGCGAAAGATTGTCAATATAGAATGAGTAAGAGAAGGATGAGAACACTGGTGTGAAGAGATTAAAATGAGAGGAGCAAAATTCAGAGGGTGTCAAGGAAAGGATAAGAAATGATGAATGTCAAGGAGATAAGAGATGGCGATTGATGTTGCACTTAAATTTTTGGAAATTATGGTTGTTTTAAGTCATTTTTGAAATTTTCCTACACATTTTTGTCACTCTTCTGCCACCCATTCACAAACTTGTTTAGCAGGTTACTTGCTGACACCCCCACTCCCATTGCATCTCTTGCTTTCAGCATATACTGTGAGTGTTAAAATCTCTAGGCCCAGTTTCTTCATTATGTGTCCCAGAATTTTTAGTTATCTCTTTCTGATTATAAGTTCCTCTTGTTCCTATTTCTTTTTAAACTTCCTCCTTGTTTACGTACTCTGGCTATGGTATTCTCAACATCTCTTGATCTGTCATTTCAAGTCTCTTCTTTCTCTGCAAGGAGATTCACCAGCATTTATTTTCATGTAGGCTGAGTTTGAGTTTTGTTTAATGTCATATCAACTTCTGTGGGTTATTTAATGCCAAAAAGGTGGGGTTTTAAGGTATTTTTTTTCATGTTCGATTATAGTGAGAAGGTTGATTTAGTCAGATTTTAATGAAAATTGTGTTTTTATTCTGTTTATTTTAGGAAACTGAAAATGCCTTCTAGTTTTGTCTTAAATGTTTTGCTGAGAATAATTTTTTTCCTTCAAAAATGCGTTATGGTAATAAGTTTTTCTTCAAAAATGTATATTTTTCTATAAAAGTCTACTTTTATGAATATATTTCTATGAAAGTCTATTTTTATACTTTCATAGTGTTTTGACCCTAATTTGGGGGCTAACTATTTGCCCATAGCTGGGACCCTAACAGGTGCTACCATGGAACAACAGCAATTAAGAGGTGGTTCCATGCTCCTCACAAGCTCCTTGCTGCCGGATGATATTTACCGTCATGCCCAGGACCTACTGTCATGTAGGAAAGTAGATATTATTTAGCAGTTAAAATTTTTTTTTGTTTCTAACAATTTCTTTTGTATCTTGAAATTTTGTCTCTTTTTTAAAAGACACAAAGTGAATTTGTAAACTATCAAACTTCTGTTTCTATAAATGTAATCGAGTACAGTGATCATTAGATGCAGTGACAAATCTGCTGCTCTAACATGCAACTGAGAGAGAATTCAGACTTTGCCAAATGTCATCAGCATTTCGGAATACACCCATGTTTCCCTGGAGTAATGGTTTTGATTTGTTAGAAAGAAATTCCTTATGATGCTTATATATTTTAAACAGAAATCACAAAAGATTAGTAAGCTAAATCAATTGATTTCGTATTAGAATAACAGTCATTAGATATTTTTGCAATGAGTTCACATGACTAGCATGTGGCAAAACAGACTTTTCACATGAAGATTTTTTTCCACAAAGATATACAATGCAAGAAATTTACAATAATTACAATATTTTTACAGATAATACCACCAACCCCCTCCCCCCCAAAAAAAACAACAAAACAAAAGACATTCAAGACGATTCTTTTGTCAGAATAAATTATGTTCATCACCGAAAACCCCTTTTCAGTCATGATATTAATTATATTTTTGCTGTAATATATCTATTAATATTTTAGATTATTTCTGGATAATCTAACCAGTTTGCTAATCTTATATAATTATAAAAATCAGTTTGTGCAAACCTCTCTCTCTCTCTATATATATATATATATATATATGCACACACACACAAAGAGTGTGGCAGGAATAACTCCCACATATCTGTCTTACCACTATGTGGGAAGCATTTCTGCCACACCCTCTCTCTCTCTCTATGTATGTGTGTGTGTGTGTATATATATATATATATATATATTGAGAAATACAAATAACATGCAACAAATAAACTACAGATCCTCAGATTGCAGGTGAATTCCCAAACAACTAAGCTATTACTTAGGTGAATTTAGTGTAGTGATAAATCCTTATAAATCAAATGTGGTAATATAAAACACCTGAGCACAAAACAAACCTCATAAACCAATTCCTAGTGCAAATTGAAAAGGTCATTTCAGGTGAAATCCACAGAAACTTGGGGGGGGGGGGTGTTTAAACTAAACAAAACAACAATAAGTAGTGTTTGCCTTTGTAAGCTGATCAATTGTCTACGGATTCAAGAGATTCCCATGATTTAACTTCCTCACGGGGGCCCCTTGGTTGAAGTCCAGCTTCCCAGCTGAAATGTCTTCCTTGTCGTGGAAGTCTGACATTTTAGACTGTCAGGTTTCTCTCCAATGAATATATTTTTTGTTGTTATTGCTCTTTAGTCCCGCAAATCACAGTTTAACAAAAGAGAAAATTAAGCTCTGATAAATTCGGTGGCAAAGTAACAGAGAAAAAAAAAAATCATATATATATATATATATATATAGAGAGAGAGAGAGAGAGAGAGAGAAGGAATAAGAAACTGAGAGGAAAAGAACGAATATGCAAGTATTTGAATAAATAAATATACATGAACAGGAAACTAGGAAAAGGTATTTCAGTTTCTGTCTGAAAATACAATAAAGCATGACTGACAACATCCTTCTGTCAGTAAACGTGATAGGAAGTCAGGTTACAGAACAAAGAAAACAAATTTATTTTATTGTTTCATATTGGGAATAATCTTGATAAACTCTTTATATCACTTTTGTTTTTCTTTCCATGGTCAAGAAAAAAAAAAAGAGAAAAAGTAAAAGAAAAAAAAAGTAAAAAGAAAAAAAAAGAAAAAGAAAAAAAAAGAAAAAAGAAAACACAAGAAAAAGAGAAAAAGAAAAGAAAGGATTAGTTTGGGCTGTTTTGTATTACGGCATATCAACCTCAATGGGTCATTTAATTGCAACAATTTTTTTTTTTTTTTTACAATAGATTCATATGAATAGGATATTTATTCTTTATGAGAAATCGGTTTGTGGATCAGGTTTCATTGATGTATTTTTGCAAAGGTTTTGCCAATAGTCAGATGTATTGCTGCCAATACTTTTTTTTGTTTTTCAAAAATATATTGCTGCCAATATTCATTTCCTCAAAAAGTAATTTTTTTTTTTTTTAATACTATAAAAGTTCATTTTTATACTGTCATAATGTTTTGAGCCCAGTTTAGGGGTTAACTATTCGCCCATAGCTACCACCCCAAGTCAGGGTTGACCTGGAAACAACAACAATCAAGATGTGGTCCCAGGCTCATCAAAACCTCCCAATCAGAAGTCTTGCTGCCAGATGCAGTTTAACATCATACACATGTCCAAAATAAGGTTCCCATCAGCATGGCTAATGCTAACCTTCAGAAAAGCGATTTGTTGCACCTTCTCAGACTAACATGTAATGGAAAGACTATATTGAATTCTTTGTTTTAATACATGTGTCGTATCCAACCAATGAGAACTGACCTAAACAAAATAAAAAAAAAAATACCAAAATCTCTGTTCTATTCCTCTCAATCTCTGATGAAGCTTTCATAAAGCTGAAACATGTTACATTGAAATATCTTTCCTATTTTTTCTTTATCATCTTGTCAGATTCCGATCTACATGTATAACCAAAAATCTAGAACTATAGCTTTTATTCCAAATGAAAAATGGAAGCTAATGAAACAAGGAATTTGGCTCATATGAAGCATGCATTATTTTCATTATTATCAAAGCAACTGAAATTGCTCACAGAATTTGGGAAATAAAACAATACCTGATAGTCCTTAAGAATAGTAACTTGTCCCTTGAAATAAAACCCATCAATTATGATGTTTTAAAAATGTCAAGTCAAAGTGGACAGATCACCAGGGTTAAAAAAAAAATTTCAAGAGGTTGTGTCGAAATATATATGTAAAGAATTATATAAGCTTCAATAAACATGGAAATTCTTGAAAAACACTTCTAAGTTTGAAAGAAAAATTTTAAAAATCTAGTATTTCATATATCGGCATGCAGTTATCTCTGTTCTGTTGGGATTAGCAAAAAGAACAGAACAGTAGTGATGGAATTTTAAAATCCCTTTTCACATTTTTTTTTCCAATTTTCTATGACTACCAGAAGTTAAAAAAAAAATATCAGGTTGAAAAAAAAATTCAATGTATGAAGTTAGGTGAAAAAAAAAGAGAAATGCTTGCAAATATTTGATAAATTTTGAAAATTTTGAATTTGATTGTGTTAAAAAGACACTGAAATTGATGCATAAGTTGATTTGTAATTCTTGCAATATTGATAATAAAGAAAAAGATGTTCTCTTGTATCAAGAGCAGATAACTCACTGTGAACTTTCAAACAGCCTTGACAACATGGCAGACAAAACAGGCAAATCAGCCATAATGGCAGTTGTTATCACCGCATTGGAAACCTCACTAATTTGTTGCCCAGCTTTTAAACTTCCTCCAGCAGATGGTTTCAGACCCAAAATCCATACCAAATGCTAAAAAAAAGTAATGTTTTATACATGAAAGTCATTTTTAAAGGGATATTTTTTTAAGGGTAGAAGATTATTTCATAATTTTTTTTTAAATCACTTTCAAATTTAAAAAAAATTTTTTTTATGATCATTTTACCCAAAGCAAAGAAGGATAGCCACTGGTGAGCAGGGGGGTTACAGTGAGAGAAAAAGCAGGATACAAGGGCTGTCAGAGAAAAGATAAGAACTGGATGGAGATCAAGTAGATAAAAGATGGCAATTGACAGTGCCTTTAAACTTTTGGAAACTAGCTCTCAGGAAAGCAAGCAAACGGTAAAGAGTTCCACAAACAGGAAGTGCAAGAAAAGAAACTGTTAAAGTAGAAGAGACAGTTACATCTATTTTGACGATGAAATGGTAGGACATTGATGCCAGTCTAGCAGTAAAAGTAAATACATGTGGTTGGAGAACCAGGGAAAATAGCTCAGTAGAGCAGACAAACACGAAAATACTTGTAGAAAAGACAGAGGGAAACCACATCACGTTGGGTCAGAAAGTGACTTAAGGCAATCTGTTAAGTCAGGATCAATTATATTGTGAATCCTTCTTTGGCTTATGTCAAGAACCTCAAAATGAATAGCAAGAACATCTGACCAGATATGACAACAGTATTCAATGCACAGAAAATGGTAGATTTATAATTGTGCAAAATGGATTCTGACAAGAAAAACTTCCTGGCCTGACACAGTGAACCAACCTTCCTAGCAGTAGATGCAGCTATGGATTTGATGTAGTCATTCTATCTGAGATCATTTGAGAGAGTAAGGCCAAGGTGGCAAAGTGTGTTGCTGTTAGGGCGCTCTCCACCTTTTCAAGAGTAATGAACTGTTCCAGGCACCATATATAGTGGTAGTGCCGGGAGTTTGTGAGACTTTCAGATCAGTACAGATTACGAGTCAGTCGTATATTTCCGGTTCTAAACCGGAAGTGATTAATTGCACTCTACCACGTACAGAGACATACACATTAATACCTTGTTTTGCTGTATTATACTAACCAACTTTGTAAATACCTTTCTTCCGTAATACATTTTTTTTTAATCATATCATCCCAAGCAAGTCGAAACCGCCACTGATGCGCAGGGGGCTACGTGAGAAGGAAAAGATTGGAAAAGAGAAAAACCGGAAACCATATCCTAACCAAGAAACAAGGGATGAGCCTCTTCACCTGTTCAATAGACGTAGGTGGAGTGTGAACCGGGCGATAGTTTAGTCTATCTACTCCAATTATTTATATTTCTGTTGTTTCGTTGTTATTATCTGCACAACAGTTACTCTTTAGAAGACTCGTGTCATTCATTTTGAAGGAAAGTTTCTCTATGGAGGCTAAAGAAGAGCAGCTTCATTTTGGAGGCATTAAAATTTATGGGCCATTTCCTACTCCATTCAATCACAAGGTCCTTTTGATGTGGAGCAGCCAGGTTTACTTTGTTGTCCTTGGCAGATTTTTTATTGAGACAGAAGTAGAACCAAGCCTTAATCATTATTCCAACTATTATATTCAGTCAGTCAGTTAAGTGCCATACGTGATACATGCTTGAGCAATCATGTCTCGAAAGAGACATGACTGACTGGGCAGAAGATTATCCCGCAGTAGGTTGCCATTGCTTTCTGCAGAACACAGGTTGCCAACCAAGGCTATAGAGCCCAATCTGTCCTGTTATTTAACCCATAAATGGAAGGAAGAGATGGATTAATACCTTTTCCAGGGGTATTTGCGTGTAAGTGAATGCAATGAATTCAGCTGGAATTCGAACTCGGCTCCCCGATTTCCCGTCCGAGCCAATTTCCACTAGACCACAATGCACATCACAGACAACATTAGCAAAAAAGTTTATTCCTTAGCAACCTTTGTATCATTTCACTGAAGATATTTTCTTAGGTACTAAATTTCTCATTTTGTTTTCATAAGGTTAAAGATTAAATATTAGAGAAAAATTCAATTATTTCTAGACAAGTGGAATTTCATAAGAAATTGAATTGCCATTAATGTGAAAATCATTTTAAAACAAAATGGACAATCATTTTTAGAAATATCAACTTAGATAATAGAAAAAGGTAAGAGATTGAAGATCAAATTTTCAATCTTATTTGTCACAAATAAAAATGGCACTTTAAAGAACATAGACTTGTTCACTAAATAAATATATAGTGAAGGTTAACTTGGGGAAATAACTTGTAGATTAAAATTCTTTAGATTGTCCTTCAGCCATGAAACTTGTCAGAAAAAACAAATTAATTTACTATAATTTTAGAAGTTGTCACCAGTTTATAATATCAATATCTTGCCAAATTGATCTATGATTTTTACAGAGTTACTTGCTTAATTTCTTAGTTGTTATTTATAAACATCAAATTGGAAATGTGTTAATATCAAGAAATATTTTTTAAAATTTTAACACTTTTCTAACTTTAAATTTTATTAACTTCTTTGTTTTACATAATAATTTTTTAAAAATACATGTACAAACATTTGAAGTTCATAATTACTTATCTTAATTTTTTTTTTTTTTTTAACCATATCACCTTGAGCAAGGTGGTAACACCACTGATGTGCAGAGGGCTACATAAGAGTGAAAAGATTAGAAGAGAGAACGCCGGAAACCACATCCTAAACAGAGAACAAGGGATGAGCCTCTACACCTGTTCAATAGACGTGGGTGGAGGGTAAGAATTAAAAGATAATTTTATTATATAAATTTTTACTCTTTTTTTAAAATGAATATCTAAGATAAATAGTTCTGTAAATATCATAGATTTTTTTTTTTAATCATTTCACCCTGAGCAGAAATGCCACTGATGTGTGGGGGACTACATAACTGTAAAAAGATTAATTAGAAGATAGTGAGGAGTACAGACCAGTTAGAAAAGAGCAATAGAAAGATGAGAATGCAGGTGTGATGACAGGTACATAGGTGGAGAGAAAGGGAATGATATATGGGGTGGGGAGAGAGGCAATCCAGTGGTTAATAGATGAGTAGTGACACTGCATTTAAATTCTTGGAGGTTGTAGCCATCAAGAAAGCAAGAATATGGGAGAGAGTTCCACAGGCGGGAAGTGCAAGAGAAGAAGCTGCAGGAGTAGAATTGTCATCTGCATTTGGCTAACCTAACTGTGAATGGGTGGGACCCAGTTGCCAATCTGGTTGCACGAGTAAACACCTGTTGTGGAGGCACCAGTGACTTAAGTTTGTCCGAGCAGAAGATTTCGTCGGTGGGGAAGTGACTGCAGTCGAGCCGCCAAGTCGGTACCTATCACAGACTCTCTTTTGGAGCCTGTCGAGAACACTGAGGTGAACGGCAGGGGTGCCTAACCATAAATGGCAGCAGTACTCCATGCACAGACGGATGGTTGACTTGTATATATGCAAGATGGATTCAGGTGGAAAAAACATCCTGGATCGACATAATGACCCAACCTTCTTAGCAGTGGATTTAGCTATGGATTCGATATAGTGGTTCCATTTGAGGTCTGAAGAGAGGGTAAGGCCAAGGAGGCGCGATTTATTTGAGATGAGTGTTCATACCTTTAAAAAAGTCCCCTTGCCTCTAATGAGTACTGGTTCCAAGGGTCACTTCTGATCTCAAATGGAATGCAATAGAAGGATGGACCCTTGTATTGGTCCAGAAGATACCTAACTCTTGCTACAACACTGTATCTTTATATGAGTCAGATTAAACCAAGAATAAAGCACTGCTGCCATATGGGGGTTAGTGCTGCCCAATTCCCAGTATCCAGCCTTGACAGAGTTCAGCAGCACTTAAGCGACCTTGTGGGCAACAAATTATTCTCTACACGATAACCTTTAACCCACAGATAAAACATTGCTAGTTTCTAACTATTCTATCACAATTACTATGACAGATGTTCAGACCTTCACAGCAAGAACCTACCATGCTTATGGTGGCAAACCATCCCCATTTCCTTTGTGTTTCTTTGGTAAGGTGCAAGTTCCACTCAGAAAGCAGCTTCCCCAGAACTGTTGCTTTGTGGAACCAATTTCTGAGAGGACACTTCCCTGATAATCTTGGTCTTAAGTACTACCCTTGTAATTTGCATTTTTTTAATTCCTTCTTCTCATTTACATCATTCTCATACAAACCCACTACCTTGAGTGGCCCTTGGGTCTTGTATTAGGTGAAATATCAATAAAAAAATAAATGAAGATCTATTCTAATCCCAACAAGAAAAAAAATAAATAAAATTGTAAATGGACCTGTAAAGTTGTGAGCACAAGATGCCAAGCTGTTCCTAGGATGCCTCCATGGCAATGAGCTACACTCAGGAGGGCTCTCATACACTGGATATTCTTTGCTGTCAGCTGAAAAAAAAAGATTACACGATTTAATGAAATATAACATAGATGTAGCATTGACTTCATATGGTAAGAAGTTTAAGTGGTTGTTCTGTTAGCATTTATTCAAGATATATTCCAAAGTAACCTGAAAAAAATATTTTAATATAAAACAATCACAATGGTTAAAACACTGTGATAATCATGACAAAGATGAGGGTGTTAGTCTGATTATAAATAGCAATAATTCCAAATGCTTAAAAAAGGAAAAAGGAAAAAATTAAAAAGGAAAAAATTAAAAAGGAAAAAATTAAAAAGGAAAAAATTAAAAAGGAAAAAAAAAGGAAATTGGGAAAATAAACAATTTCAAATGACAAATGCAAATCATTCTTCTTCTATGTACCCTGTCCTTGCAGGACGTAGGCGATCATGGTTCTCCATGTCTCTCCCTATCCCCTGTGGCTCCCAGTATGTTTGCTCCTGTTACTCCTGGCAACCCCTGTTCCATCATTCACCTGATCAGGTCCTGCAAATATGTTATCTGCTGCCTTCCTCTGTCTCTCTTGCCTTCTATCTGGCCAGTTAGTATCAGATTCTCCAAGCCCTCCTTCCTCATTGCGTGTCCCAGGAACTTCAGTTGTCTCTTCCTGATGCTCAGTATTAATTTCCTTTTCGTTGCCATTCTTTCTAACACAAATCATTACCTTATTTATTTACATGTACACCATTGCTATCACAATATTTTGGCTATCATTATCTCCAAACTTGATCAGGGGTTTGTTGACCAAGGTAACCTTTAGAGAATTTTGAACTGAACCCATTATATAATCTAAGGGAGTAGACTGTTGTTATTCTGCTGACTATGTTTTGGAACATTGGTTCCAATCTGTGCTAAAAATGACTGCAAAACAAAATCAGAACACTACGTTCGGTTATCAGAATTTTCTCTTGTCTTACATTACAAATAATAATACTGGACTCTAGCTCTCTCCCCACCCCCGTATATCCTTCCCTTTCACTCCACCTATGTATCTGTCATCGCCCCTGCATTCTCAGCTTTCTATTGCTCCTTTCTAACTAGTTTGTACTCCTCACTCATCAGTGGCATTTCTACCTTGCTCAGGGTGAAATGATTTTAAAAAAAAAAAAAAAGAGAAAGAAAAATATATGGAGGAGTTCAAAAATATTCTTGCACCAAATATCTTGGCTGGGAATGACTGCCCAATTTATAGGTGGAAGTACACAAAAGACATGCTGGGATTTCTTCCGAGCCAATTCTCAGTTTCATATGACTCAGTCCTGGTCTGGCTTGCTTTGAAGTCAGAACGCTACATTGACTTAACCAAATTTGCTTTTGTGTGTTAACTCCAATTCTTAGTTTGTGAATTTTTGCCTTATTACCGTTAATTTGTTTTGTATATATTGTTTGCTTCCTTTATATAACTTTTTACCTGTTCTTTTCTTAATGATTATTGCAAACTTTGTCAATTCTGTTTGTGGGACAGTTCGGTTATTTATATTAACAATGGCCACTCTACAAGGAAAATACAATTTTGTTTTCTGTTCATACTTCTCAATAATTGCTTACCTTATTTCAAAGTATGCATTGCCCGGCCCAGGGATTGAACTCACAATTACTATGTTACTAGATCCATTATACATAATACGTAGACATCTCCCATCACACTATTCTTTTCTGTATTGACATGTCATTCAAATAAATACGTTTTCTCTGAAAGTATATGTTGGATTAGTAGAACATATGAAAATGAGTGGGCCCTTACCACTAAAGATGGAAAAACATATCAATATGCTGCCTAAAATGACGTCAACATTTATACTGATATACCTACTATTAAGCATCTTACATAAAGACATAAGAAAAAAAAATAATAATTCAACACCAACCCCCTGAGCATGATAGGAGATATATATGTGGTAGTTATTATAATAATAATAATGGAATACTGTAACTTGATAGCTATAAAGTTCTGGTGTTAAAATGCCATCATCAGGCCGTAAAACACATTTTACTGCTTGATGATGGCATTTTAACACAAGAACTTTATAGTTATCGAGTTGCAGTATTCCATTATTTTTATAATAATTGCCATATATTTATGCTCAACTTTTGTGTTGACTACTTGTTAAAGTAAATATCTGACGAATAGACTTACATTTATCATCTTTATATATATATATATATATATAGGAAAAACTACTAAAAAGTTGTAAGTTTAAATATGTATTTTTTTGACAGTATTTGTTTATTTCTATTATAATAGAATATAAACAAATACTGTCAAAAAAATACATTTTTACACTTACAACTTTTTAGTAGTTTTTCCTATACATATTAAGACAGTATACGTGGATCACCACTATGTTTTATATATATATATATATATAAAACATAGTGGTGATCCACGTATATATATATATATATATATATATATAGGATGAGCCTCTTAACCTGTTCAATAGACATGGGTGGAGTGTGAACCGGGCAATAGATCTATCTACTCCAATTGAAAAAAAAGACAAAGTGAGAAGATTGGAAAAGAGAAGGCCGGAAACCACATCCTAAACAGGGAACAAAGGATGAGCCTCTTAACCTGTTCAATAGACGTGGGTGGAGTGTGAACCGATAGATCTATCGCCTGGTTCACACTCCACCCACATCTATTGAGCAGGTTAAGAGGCTCATCCCTTGTTCCCTGTTTAGGATGTGTTTTCCGGCTTTCTCTTTTCCAATGTTTTCACTGTTACGTAGCCCCCTGCACATCAGTGGTGTTACCGCCTTGCTCGGGGTGATATGATAAAAAAAATAAAAAAATGTCTAAACTTATTTATAAATGGAACTTTGTGTGTGTGTGTGTGTATATCCGTTACCTATAGACTCCGAAATGGCTGAACTGATTTTCTTGAAAATTTACACAGTTGTACTATAAGCGTCTGCGAGTGTTCTTAGCTAGATTTTGTGTTGAGATGCCCCTGATAAATATTAAAACTCGGTAATCGAGAAAATCTGGTTATAGAAGAAGTGGTCCGATTTTAATCAAATTTGATACATTCATAGTCAAAGACATAAGAAACGATATTCAGAAGTTTCAAGGTTGCAGTTCTTACAACAGTGCAGAAAATCGATTATATATATATGTATAAGGCAAGATGTTTGTGTGTGTGTGTGTGTGTTTTTATCTGTCTGTATGTCCTTTATACAAATCCACAATTTTTATCCGATTCTCACCAATCTTTAGGCTGAGTCTAAGCTCCAGGACCATGGATTAGTTTTAAAGCTTTCATTACACCCAAGCAATGCCGAGCTATACTGCTAATATATATATATATATTCAATAATTGTAAAAAAACAAAAAAAAAAAACAAATAAGCCACAGTTGAAGAGTGAATACACAGCAAAAGCTCTAACAACTGGTAGTAAATATTGTCTCTCCAAGAGAATAACAGGAAGGATATATATATATATCATGCACCAATAAATACAAAACAGCCATTATTATGATAAAGAGGAGAATGATAATGAAACAAATTATTTGGACCATTTTCCTCTTTTTTGCAGTTTTATATTCAGTCAGTTCAGCATCAGACGTGATACACGCTTTGGGTGATCGAGATACCGAAAGAGACATGACTGACTGGGCAGTAGATTACCATTGCTTTCTGCAATAGACTGGTTGCCAGTTTCAAGGTTATAGGATCCAATCTGCCCTATTATTATTTAACCCAGAACTGGAGAGAAGAAATGGATTTATACGTGCGTAAGTGAACGCAAAGAACTCAAGCTTTAAATTAAGCAGCTGAAAAATGAGGATAAAAACAATAACGACAATTACATATAAATAAGCTTTTATTTTTCCTCCTGAAAATAGAAACTTCCTTTTTCCATTTTGTGTTTGAAAACATGTCAACAGAATCAGATGATAGCAAGAGAATGGGAATATTCAATGTCAGTTAATAAAATAGATACAGACTTGAATTTTTAAAACATAAAAGAAAAAAAAAAGTCATTTGTTTTGACCTGTTTATGAAAGTCATTCCTGTCAAGAGAGTTGTAAAACAGAAGACAAGTATTGATTTCGCAAGTCCCACTGAACCATACTGGAAAAAGCTATTAAATGAAAATCTTTATAATTTTTAATCTCATGGAGAATAGCAAATTAATGCCAATGAAATGTTAAGCTTTGCTTAGCTTTAGAATTGCAGTAGATATTGCAGCATTAAGTTCAATTGTCATCAAAAGAAAAACAGTCATGAATTTACTGACATTCAGAATTACACGCCCCTTCTTTGGAGTGGGGGGGAGATGGCTCATTTTTATTTGTAGAGTTTCTGTCCCTTCCACTATCTCAATCACAACAAAGTGAAATGCGATATTCAAGAATGTGCAAAATTTTCCCGGAAATCATAAATATATTCCCCAGCAAAGTTCATGACCTAAATTATTTCAAATGTAAGTAATCAATAATTTACATTATTTAAAATTTACCCAAGTAAAAATTAGAAACCAATTTTTATTTACATTGTTCATACTGTTGTCCTCATCTTTACTGCCATATTCATGACATTTAAGCTGTTGTACCCTTTGACCTTGTTCAGGCAGTTTGAATTTTGAACTAAACCCCTTATTTCAATTACTGTTTTTGTTCCATCTGTCATGTCATTTTCAGATGTCTTAGTTATCTCCCTTTAACACGACTAATTTTGTTCACCATTGATGGCCCAGTGGATAAAACCATTGGTTAAATCCAGTGACCGGACACAAAGAGTTGTGTTTACAGCAAGATTATGGCAGCATTCACCAAGTTAAACAAAGAGACCATCCAAAAGAGTTGCAGGAGATATTAAAATCATCAGGAGGTTGTGATTGAATCAATTTCATTGATTCATTCTTTAGGATTTCAAGATATTTTTGTGTAAATTAGGTTACTAAATCTGTTAAAATGAAGAGTCAGCATTATTTCCATTTTTGTGTAAAAAAGGCAATTTATCCATAACATCCTAAACATGAAGTGACAAAAAAAATGATGAGCAACGGGTTGGCTACCACGTACAGATAGGCCAACGGGTTGGCTACCACCTTGCACCAGATAGGCCAACGGGTTATTACCACCTTCCAGATAGGCCATAGGGTTGGCTTCCTTGCCAGATGACCCAGCGGGT
The DNA here is from genome assembly GCA_037127315.1 of Ascarosepion bandense. Taxonomy (NCBI): domain Eukaryota; kingdom Metazoa; phylum Mollusca; class Cephalopoda; order Sepiida; family Sepiidae; genus Ascarosepion; species Ascarosepion bandense. Next base: position 107,466 of record JBBBDQ010000690.1, on the reverse strand, counting down.
TGGCTACTGCACCTTGCCAGATAGGCCAGCGGGTTGGCTGCCTTGCCAGATAGACGTGCAACGGGTTGGCTACCACCTTGCCAGATAGGCCAACGGGTTGGCTACCACCTTTGCCAGATAGGCCATGGGGTTGGCCACCACCTTGCCTTGGAATGAGCCAGCGGGTTGGCTACCACCTTGCCAGATAGGCCAACGGGTTGGCCACACATGCCAGATAGGCCAGCGGTTGGCTACCACCTTGCCAGATAGGTAGCGGGTTGGCACCACCTTGCCCAGATGGCCAGCAGGTTGGCTACTGCCAGATAGGCCAACGGGATTGTCCCCATACCAGTGGTAGCAGGTTGGCTACCACCTTCTCCAGATAGGCCAGCGGGTTAGCTGTACCAGATAGGCCAACGGGTTGGCTACCACCTTGAATAGGCCAACGGGTTGGCTACCACCTGCCAGATAGGCCAGCGGGTTGGCTACCACCTTTTGAATGACCAGGTTGGCTACCACCTTGCCAGATAGGCCATGGGATTGCCGGCTACCACCTTGAATAGGCCAAAGTTTGGCTACCACCTGCCAGATAGGCCAACGGGTTGGCTACCACTTGCCAGATAGGCCAACGGGTTGGCTACCACCTTGCCAGATAGGCCAACGGGTTGGCTACCTTGCCAGATAGGCCATGGCGTTCCTTCACCACCTTGAGGCCAGGCTGGCAGTTTCGCTACCACCTGTTGAATAGGCCAACGGGTTGGCTACCACCTTGCCAGATAGGCCAACGGGTTGGCTACCACCTTAGATAGGCCAACGGGTTGGCTACCACCTTGCCAGATAGGCCAACGGGTTGGCTACCACCTTGCCAGTGTTGACGGGTTGGCTACCACTGCAGATGATGGCAGTTGGCTACCACCTTGCCAGATAGGCCAGGGACAGCCTGCCTTGCCAGATAGGCCAACGGGTTGGCTACCACCTTGCCAGATAGGCCAACGGGTTGTACCTGCCCAGATAGGCCAACGGGTTGGCTACCACCTGCAGATAGGCCAACGGGTTGGCTACCACCTTGCCAGATAGGCCAACGGGTTGGCTACCTTGCCAGATAGGCCAACGGGTTGGCTACCACCTTAGATAGGCCAACGGGTTGGCTACCACCTTATGAATAGGCCAGCGGGTTGTCACCACCCACCTTGCCAGATAGGCCAACGGGTTGGCTACCACCTTGCCAGATAGGCCAACGGGTTGGCTACCACTTCTGCAGACCAAGGCCCAGCGGGTTGGCTACCACCTTGCCAGATAGGCCAACGGGTTGGCTACCTTGCCAGATAGGCCAACGGGTTGGCTACCACCTTGCCAGATAGGCCAAGCGGTTCGCTCTACCTTGCCAGATAGGTGATGGCACAGTTGCTCACCTTGCCAGAATAGGCCAACGGGTTGGCTACCACCTTGCCAGATGAGCCCATGGGGTTGCTACCACTTGCCAGATCATTTTTATCACAGTTGATTAGCTCTCTACAAACATTGTCTGCAATAGATGTTACTTCAAGGAAGCATATGAAATATGATAACTGCACAAACACACCGGCAAGCTTTACAGAGAGTAATTTTTACAGGAGTATTTTTAGTGTCAGCCTTTCAACTGTTAGCCATGGCATCAAGGCAAACAAAAAAACTGAACCCATCATTCCAAAAAAGGAAAATGTGGTGAAAAGAAAACTAATGCCACAAGATGACATGTTATCAGGGAAAGTCTGAGGGATACTATGAACACATTATTCATTTTGTTTCAAAAAATTTGGACAAAGATGTATATATATTCCCATTTTGGCATTCAATTTTCCACCCAAATGTTAGTTGAAAAAGAATTAGACTAATTTTCACCCTAACCCCAACATTTTAGTCAATCACTAATAAGAAAATTAAGATTATTCTTGCAGCTAGAAAGTCAATTCTAATCTTTCACCACTGCATCCTAACCAAAGGTCCCTCTCAAAGGGGGCCATATGATTCAGCTGAAGTTGCTGATCTAGTAGGTATATCTTAGATATTTTACATATAATTGTAGACCCTGAATAAGTTAGATTATACTGTGATGACAGACTTATGTTCATTTCTACTAGCAATGGGCATTTAACTTCTATGATCCATAAGAAAATTATTAAGGCTTTCAAATTAATGATTTAAAATTGAAGTTACCTCTAACTGAAAAATTGCCAATTATTTGGACTTTCCTAATGAATATTATGAAAAAAAAATTACACAACTAAGAACATGCTTCCTCTTGTATACAAATAGTCAATCAGAGGATGAAACATTTTGGCTAAGATAATTTTTCCATTTGCCTTTATTAATATTGTTCTTTTACAGATATATTTTATCTGAAGTTTATATATAAAATGAAAATTCTTAAAGAATCACTAAAAAATTTTTTGTTTTATAACTTTTTTGAAATGTACCATAAATAAACTAATTATTCAAATTTAATAAAACTTGAAGTAGTTATTGAATTCTAAGTTTATTTATTGGAAAAAATGAAATAAGTAAATTCAATGAAAATATACTTTAAAAAGAAATCCCTGCAGCTTATTCTTTCAAGAAAACTGAAAGGAAACAAAATCGGTTCCTCTATATTGAACTTTACCACTCCCAGGCAGCAAAATTTTTGTATTCATCCATTTTTTTTTTTTTTTTTACATCAAAGAATGAAATTATTATTCTGAGCAGAAAAAAAAACCCCAACAAACTGTGAATCATATCAGAAACTCAAATTTTTGAAGACATTTTTCTTTTGAACAAAGTAAAAAAAGTCAGAAAAAGTATATCTAATATGTTTATTTTAAATACACTGTTGCCCATGAAGAACAAGAAAGCTCTCAATTTTCTTATAAAATAACCAGTGCAAATTTTTTTTTTAAATTTCTGTTGGAATATTACACAACCAGAACGGACATCACCAAAACTTATAACCAAAATTTACATAAATGGAACCTTTATTGCCCAAAAGTAAGATTATGTTGCCATTCAAAACTTATTCCAAATCTATAAAAAAAATGTTTTACTTAAAAATCAATATTTGGTGAGACTACTTTTCATTATTTATAGACTTGTTACTGACTTGACGAGATTAGATTATGTTGTAGTTGAAAAACCTTTGTAGCAACAAAAAATATTCTTTTTAATATTGTGTCAGATGTTGGTTATTGTTCTACTTTATGATGTTTTAATGTCTTCCACAATCACTAATGGATTTTAAAAATGAAAAGGCTTGAAGCAACAGAAATGTTGTTCTACAGAAGGATATCAGAGACGAGGCATGTGAACAATGACAAAGTTTTAGAGAAATTGGAAACAAATACTTAGCATTAGGAAGACAGTTAAAATTTCTTGGGCACATAAGGAGAGAGAACTTGGAAAATCTGATACTCACAGGACAGATTGAAGGTAAAAGGGGGAAAGGAAAAATTAGTGAGTTTGACTAAATGAATGGGGGAACAAGGTTTAGGTAAAAAAACAAAACAAAAAAAAACCCCAAAGCTACGCAGAACAGGAATTTGTGGAATAACCATGATTACCAATGTTCTTAAGTGGCATAGCACATGAAGAACATATTCAGCTAATGGTTAGCTTTTTCAAAAAGTTTTAGTCTTGTTTTTGAAATTTAAAAAAAAATCATTTTCAAAATAAAATGCTCTACTCAATCATTTGAATAAAAGAAACAAACTTGCTTTCAAATGTCATGCCATTTTTACATTCAAAATGGCTAAATGGAACCACAAGTTCTATTCTAACAATCTCTTTTCTCTCACTTCTGCAAGTCTTCTAGCCTCTTGCTTTCCAGTCAAATTTGATTTTCAAAAATTTAAATGAAATGTCAATCATTATCTTTTGTCTTCTTTAATTCCTATTTTATTATAGTTAATAAGGTTTTCGTTTTCTCATATTCACTCATTCAGTAATCTTTTGCATCTTAGTGGCTTTATTGCTTTGTTTGTGGTGAAATGATAAAAAGAATGAAAATGATTCTGCCAATGAAATGCAACTCACTCGTACTACTAGGACGTAATCAACACAAAACAATGACACTACTACAACCATGCTAAACTAATGATATCAAAAACATTTGAGAAAATTTAACGATATACTATTCTTGTAAATAAAAATACTAATAGCGTTTAACAGTTTTACTGTTAGTTCTTGAGGCAAAAACAAAGGTGTAAATCCAGATACTCTCAGCTTATTTTCGTGAATTTTGTGATGAGAACAAATGAAAAAAAATATTTAAAAAATGCATAGAAAATTTATTTTTCTAAAATTTATAATTCCATTTGTTATTATGTGTTTACAAAAAAGCCAATGCCATAAAAAATTACAGCAAAATATTTATATCGATATACTAACATAGCAGCAACATTTTTTATATATATATATATATATATATATATATAGGAAAGTATATTAAAACATTTTGAGTTTAAAAATGTGTTTTTTTTTTACAGTATTTGTTTATTTCTACTATTATATTTTATATTTCAGACTGCCCTCGGTCCTTCACCAGAAACAAATCACAATGCTATATATATATATATATATATAGTCATCTGCAGACAGATCTGTTCCACTGTATCACAGCTCATCAGTACGGTTAGACTCCAATTGCTTTTTAACCCAGTTTGAAACCCGACTGAATTGTCGTCAGTCGGCGATTCTACCTCTGGGCTATAGGCGCTCGGTAGAAGAAGGCAGACTTTTTAGCATGTATATTATCATTATACACACCCAATAGCCAGAGTGCTCTAATTCATTACTGAATGAGCGATATACACATTTAACTATTGTTGTGTATTTTACATTAAGACCCAAGAAAATAAAAAATCTAAAAGGACAGGATGTAAATATATTTTGTGTGTGTGTGTATAATTAAGCCGTATCCCCTTGGTTAAGGTTAATTCCACGGGGAATCAATCTGTTGAGAACTCAATGTTAGAAATTTACAGTATTATAATGAAAATAAATTGTACAAATTTATAAATCCATTGGTGATCATTTATTTCATGAATATTTTAAAAAAATATTCAACTCATCAGACCAAAATCTTTTACAAAAATTAATAGGTTAAATTTATTCAGACAGAAAAAACAATGGGGAGAAGGGGAAAAAGGAAAGCAATTTGTTGTTGGGAGAGGGAGTCAGATATACAATGTTAATTTTTCAATGTGGATGCCATGGTTAGAATGTTGCATTTACAAACCAGCCAATAAGGTGACCTTGGTTTGTACTTTGGGTTAAACATTTTCAAATACAGGACAGTAAGTTTAGGGGCTGTATTTTAAATAGTTCAACTGAATTGTTAGATTTTTATATTAATTTTTATGGCAATGATATCTTCGTCTTAAAAGTATAATAGTTTGAGTTTCATGACAATAATATTAATCTTTAGAATATAGTAGTAAGATTAGAATGGTCATGATGATGATCAAGAAATAAAAAAATATAGTAGTAAGATTAGAATGGTCATGATGATGATCAAGAAATAAAAATATATAGTAGTAAGATTAGAATGGTCATGATGATCAAGAAATAAAAAAAATATAGTAGTAAGATTAGAATGGTCATGATCAAGAAATAAAAAAAATATAGTAGTAAGATTAGAATGGTCATGATGATCAAGAAATAAAAAAATATAGTAGTAAGATTAGAATGGTCATGATGATCAAGAAATAAAAAAAATATAGTAGTAAGATTAGAATGGTCATGATGATCAAGAAATAAAAAAAATTTAGTAGTAAGATTAGAATGGTCATGATGATGATCAAGAAATAAAAAAATATAGTAGTAAGATTAGAATGGTCATGATGATGATCAAGAAATAAAAAAATATAGTAGTAAGATTAGAATGGTCATGATGATCAAGAAATAAAAAAAATATAGTAGTAAGATTAGAATGGTCATGATGATCAAGAAATAAAAAAAATATAGTAGTAAGATTAGAATGGTCATGATGATCAAGAAATAAAAAAATATAGTAAGATTAGAATGGTCATGATGATCAAGAAATAAAAAAAATATAGTAGTAAGATTAGAATGGTCATGATGATCAAGAAATAAAAAAATATAGTAGTAAGATTAGAATGGTCATGATCAAGAAATAAAAAAAATATAGTAGTAAGATTAGAATGGTCATGATGATCAAGAAATAAAAAAATATAGTAGTAAGATTAGAATGGTCATGATGATCAAGAAATAAAAAAATATAGTAGTAAGATTAGAATGGTCATGATGATCAAGAAATAAAAAAATGTAGTAAGATTAGAATGGTCATGATGATCAAGAAATAAAATATAGTAGTAAGATTAGAATGGTCATGATGATCAAGAAATAAAAAAATATAGTAGTAAGATTAGAATGGTCATGATCAAAGAAATAAAAAAAAAATATAGTAGTAAGATTAGAATGGTCATGATGATCAAGAAATAAAAAATATAGTAGTAAGATTAGAATGGTCATGATGATCAAGAAATAAAAATATAGTAGTAAGATTAGAATGGTCATGATGATCAAGAAATAAAAAAAATATAGTAGTAAGATTAGAATGGTCATGATGATCAAGAAATAAAAAATATAGTAGTAAGATTAGAATGGTCATGATGATCAAGAAATAAAAAATATAGTAGTAAGATTAGAATGGTCATGATGATCAAGAAATAAAAAAATATAGTAGTAAGATTAGAATGGTCATGATGATGATCCAAGAAATAAAAAAATATAGTAGTAAGATTAGAATGGTCATGATGATCAAGAAATAAAAAAATATAGTAGTAAGATTAGAATGGTCATGATGATCAAGAAATAAAAAAATATAGTAGTAAGATTAGAATGAATACTTGATGATCAAGAAATAAAAAAATATAGTAGTAAGATTAGAATGGTCATGATGATCAAGAAATAAAAAAATATAGTAGTAAGATTAGAATGGTCATGATCCAAGAAATAAAAAAAATATATTAGTAAGATTAGAATGGTCATGATGATCAAGAAATAAAAAAATATAGTAGTAAGATTAGAATGGTCATGATGATGATCAAGAAATAAAAAAATATAGTAGTAAGATTAGAATGGTCATGATGATCAAGAAATAAAAAAAATATAGTAGTAAGATTAGAATGGTCATGATGATCAAGAAATAAAAAAAATATAGTAGTAAGATTAGAATGGTCATGATGATCAGAAATAAAAAAATAGTAGTAAGATTAGAATGGTCATGATGATCAAGAAATAAAAAAAATATAGTAGTAAAGATTAGAATGGTCATGATGATCAAGAAATAAAAAATATAGTAGTAAGATTAGAATGGTCATGATGATCAAGAAATAAAAAAATATATTAGTAGATTAGAATGGTCATGATGATCAAGAAATAAAAAAAAATATAGTAGTAAGATTAGAATGGTCATGATGATCAAGAAATAAAAATATAGTAGTAAGATTAGAATGGTCATGATGATCAAGAAATAAAATATAGTAGTAAGATTAGAATGGTCATGATGATCAAGAAAAAAAAAATATAGTAGTAAGATTAGAATATCATGATGATCAAGAAATAAAAAAAATATAGTAGTAAGATTAGAATGGTCATGATGATCAGAAATAAAAAAATATAGTAGTAAGATTAGAATGGTCATGATGATCAAGAAATAAAAAAAATATAGTAGTAAGATTAGAATGGTCATGATGATCAAGAAATAAAAAAATATAGTAGTAAGATTAGAATGGTCATGATGATCAAGAAATAAAAAAATATAATTTCATATGCATGAGTGTGTGTATGTGTATGTATGTGTGTATATGTGTGTGTGTGTATGTATGTATGTATGTATGTATGTGATTGTGTATGTACATGTAAGTATGTATGTGTATGTACATGTAAGTATGTGTGTATGTGATTGTGTATGTACATGTAAGTATTTACGTGGTTACAAACAAGTAGGTGTGTAAGTAAGGGCTTATATGCAAATAGGTAGATAATTTAAGTTCCTTAAAATGACCCTCCAGCATTTTCATATAATATTCATGAAATTCCCAGTTAAAGGCTCTATGCATTCTAAGCCTTTTTAAAAATTGTTTTTCTCTATTAATTTATATTATTATTAAACATCAAAATGTTTTTAAGCATATATTTTTTAATTACTATTAAAAATAATTATCGTTATTGTTGTCATATTTTTTTTATTTAAAATTTTTTTTAATCATTAACATTGCTATCAATATTTTCTAAAGATCAATATCTTCATGAAACCGACAATTATATACACACACACACACACACACACACACAATGCTCTTTATTATAAGTGTGTGTGTGTGTGTGTGTGTGTGTATATATATATATATATATATATATATATATTCTTCACCACTCCACGACATCATTGCGAAAAAAAAGACATTGTTAACGAGTGAACTCATGGCAAGATCTTTAATAATTTAGTAAAGAGAATGAACAGAGTCAACGACACTGCTTTGCTATAGTCTCTCTCTCTCTCTCTCCATGAGCATGACAGGAGGGAATATATATATATAAATAAATAAAAACGATCTTTAATATAATGTAGTGTATGTAAATTTTCTTGTTCAGAAATTTTCATGAATTTGTGAATAAAAATATTTCTTTTCATAGTTATTTCTTTATAATATGATAAATAATGAATATTGCTTTGTAGTAGGTTCACATTTTTTATCTTTTAAATATTAAATTCTTTGTAAATAATAATGTTTAATCTTCAAACACTCGAGACTTATGGTCACTTTGCTGATCTTAGGAGGACCAGTATTTCAATATGATATGGCTCTAAGCTGTAAAATGATTTTAGAATGATGTGAAAAATATTGAACATTCAACAATCGTGATTGTACAAGAAGCAATGTTACAAGAAGGTTGTGAGCCTTGTGTAAAGGGATATCAGAAAATGGACTGAAAAGGGATAAGACAACAAACATTGCCTAGAGTTCTTTTCATAAAGGAAAAAAAAATATCTGGAGTCATGACTGCCCAAGTTTTGAAAGGACATTAAACATGCAAGAGGATATTGAATAAACTTTTTATGTATTTTAAATAAAAATATTACTTATTATCTCTGACGTTTTTCCTACCCACAAGCTGAAATTATGATATTTTTCTATAACCTTTCTTCTTGCGAGTCTGTTCACATAGCAGTTTCTATTCCGGTTGGGAAAGAGTCTTAGGGAAACGGAAAATAAAAAAGAAAACTGCAAACATTTTTTTTCCTATTAGCTTTTAATCTTCCATGAATGTCTACCAAAAGAGGATATGAAATTAGCTGTCATATAATCTTCTTTTGTAGCCATTAGTAGATAAAAAGGATTCATTTCTCTTGGCAAAATACTGTGGTTCCTGCCAATTTGTTAACTGAATTCATATCTGTTGCTTTCATGAATAGTAGAAAAAATTTTGTCCTCAATATTCAATCATCAATAAACTCAAGCTTTTAAATGATAAGAAAACAAGAATTATGACCAGTTTAAATAAAATTTATTGCATCATCAAGAAAAAAAAAAATGTTGGAAAGAAATCAATTTAAATTTTCATGTAGTAGTTTTGTTGAAAAAAACAAAAGGTCAAATGGAAAAGATGCTTCGTAAAGTTTAAGGTTTCAAAAATCATTCAAATTATTCTTAGAAATCAAACAATGAAATATTTCTGTTTCTAGAAGTTTTATTATTTTAAAGTAAATATTCAGCTTGTCTATCAAGCTTAACAGTTAAAAAAAAAAATTAGATTAAAGAAGTGATTACAAAGTTAATCTTTTTCACAAACCAATTAATCCTATAAATATAGGCACATGCAGACACCACCCTTATATGTATGCACACTCAAGCAAACATGCATGCACGTGCACACATACAAAGATACACCAAGAAAAAAAAAAGTTTGTGTTCTTTGATTTTGTAGCAATTTTTTTTATATAAAGATAAGTTTACATGCATAAAATGAGAAACAAACCAGAAAAGCTATTATAAAATGAATTTTTTTAAATATCAATTCGTAAATGACATTAAGAATTCTATTGATAAAAAGTTGCTTCATTCATTCATAATTTAAAATAATCTATTAAAGTATTTCTAAGAAGTTGTTCGATAAACAGAATGATCTCTTTTGTAAAGTCTCGTATATTCGAAGTAACACTTTTGTAGAATACTGTCAAGATTCTTTTTCTTCAGAAGAATGATTATTATAGACCCCTATATTATTTTTATGTTACGTGATCCAAGCATCACAACTCCTCAAATTACACAAAACACGGTTGACTATGTTTGTTCTCTTGTGATCCTTGTTCAAATTCCAATATCAGCAGCAACACTTTGTTCATTAATATGACAATCACAGATCGTAGAAGAATTCCTGATGGTCATGTTCTTCAATAAAGAATCATTATCATTCAACGAACTGTTTTCATATTTGTTATTTCTTGATATTTCAACAGTAGTTGCTAATCTTGTGGCTCAAGTAAATTCATATATAGGAGGTATCAGTGAGCTAAGTTCATCAGAGCAGAAGCCATGAAAGTATTTGTAGAAGAGACACACTGCACTGGTGAGAGAGTGACTGTATCTGAGCTGCCAAGTCAGGATCGATCACATTACAGATTCTTCGTTGGATTTTGTCAAGGACACTCAAGTGAATAAAAGGAGCACCCGACCAGATATAGCAGTAGTATTCAATGCACAGGCAGATGGTAGATTTATATATGTGCAGGATTGTTTCAAACAAGAAAACCTTCCTGGCCCTACACAGAGAACAGACTAGCTATGGATTCTATATAGTCATTCCACTTGAGGTGTGTTGTGAGAGTTAAGCCGAAAAGGTACAGTGTTTTGCTTTCAGGGAGACTAGCCTGATTCATGCTAATGGGGGCGGGGGGGAGTAGGAGTGATTGTCTATGATGGTTAATAGATAGCAGCTTCATTTTGGAAGCATTAAAATTCACAAGCCATTTCGCTACGGACTGGAGCTCCTTTTCAAGCTTGGCAGCGAGGTTTGCTTTGTCAGCCTCAGCAGATTTTATATAATATATTTTTATTCCTCATTTATGATGCTTGCATGGAGCAGGAGGGCAGCTGTAAAGAGTTGTGCATACAAGGAGCTGTTAGGAGTTGGAAGCCAGAAGTTCTCTGTCTCTTTGGCTAAAAATTCTAGACTTTCTATAGTCTTAAAACTCCCACCCATTTTTGCTTTGTCTCTTTCTTTTTGTCTAGACGTATCTGTCCACCACACCCGGCAGTCAATTGCTTTTCAAGCTGGTTGTCACATTTTTCATTGCACTTGTGACATCATCTATAGCTGGATATGCCTGTCAATCACTCTTTGTTGACCTTACCCACAGCCAAATGTACATGTCAATTATTTCTGCCAGTCATATTACAATATGTAAAAAAAGAAAATAATGACAGTATAGAAAGATAAAATCTTGACTATCTTAAAAAGTTTGGAAGGAAATTCCAGTCAATACAAGAAAGAGTAATAAGAGTGGATTTGAGAAATCTGCGGTGTAATGAATATCGGCTCAGAACAAGAAATCAGAGAGCCAAGTTCAAATTCTAGTTGAATTCATTGCATTCACTTACATGCAAATACCTTTGGGAAACATTAATCTCTTCTCTCTCCAGCTATGGGTTAAATAGCAAACAATCTACCAGAGAAAATAATGGCAACCTACTGTGGGAAAATATTCTACCCGGTCAGTCATGTCTCAAAAGAGACATGATCGCCTAAGCATATATCATGTATAGCACCTAAAACAGTTTTTCAGGAAAATCAGTTAAGAAAAAGATTTGAATTTCAACTGAAAGTAATGTTCGGTCAACAAATATCAAATGTTTCTCATATAGAAATGGCTAATCTGTCTATAATACGAAGCAAAGAATCATTCGAAGAAAGTCCGAATTTCTCACTCCTTTCATGCTTATCATTTTATGTCCATGAATTTTCACCCTCTTTCCTTGAGCTTTTTCTTTCTTGACAATTGTTACAGTTAAATAACTGCAACAAGTTCAGTACTAACAATACACAAGTATAAACTGACATTGCCAGTGTGATATCTGCTAATTAAATGAATGATTAACACAAAGTATAAGCCAATCCAATTTAAGGGAAAAAAAAAAAAAAGTAACAAGAGAAATTTTGTGCAATTAATTTGATTATCCCAAGTCAAACTTACTTTTACATAGTTTCATGTATTCATTAAAAAAAAAAAATTAAAAAAATCTATTCACTTTTTTGTAGTTATTGGATAAAAAAAAATAAAAAAAAAATTAAAAAAAAAATGAATTGGTCTTGAATGAAATATAAAACTAGTTTTCTCCCTTTGTTTTCTCATGTAATTTTTTTGTCTCACCAGTGTAATTTTTCTTTTCTTTATCTAAAATTTCTTTCTTTTTTTTGTGTGTGTATGAATATTGAACATCCACTGGAAATTTGGGGGCGAGAGAAGAAAAAAAAGAGAGAGAAAAAGAAAGAAAAGAAATAAATCTTTATCTTAATGTACCAGGTGTGCATAAGTAAAAGTCATTAAATCAAGTCAGGCACTGTTAACAGGTATTTTATTCAATATAGGAATATATACATGCATGCAAAAAGAGGGTGGTGCAAAAGTTAGTTGACCATAATACTACTTTATAAACACAGTCATATTTCAAAGCAAACAGTAGTTTTTCAGCTTTTATATTCATTTTTACTTTAAAATTTTTAAATTCATGTATTTTTATAAATTTAGATATTCTTTTATTCATTTTAACTTTTTGCTTTATAGTAAATTAGCTTGTTGAACAATTTGTGTGTACATTTTTTTTTTACCAAACAAAGTGATAAAGCCAAAGGTACACGAGGCTACCAAGAGTCAAAGAAACTGTTTTTATTTATTTATATATATATATATATATATATATATATAAAGAGATTATAACTATACTCGTGTTGAAAAACCTTCCATGAATCTACGAAGAAGGAAAAAAAAGGGTTTTAAAAAAAGAAAGAGCTAAGTACATGAACATCAGTCAAAAGAGTTTGAACCGCGTCAGCACATCACCCAAAGAAAAAACCCAGATACGAGTAATCAACTAACAAAAAGCGCTCAATACTTAGGTAGAGCAGAATAAGTAAAGAATAACTAGTGAGCCAGACAGACCTACCTAGGTTTCACCTAAACGGATCATCAGGGAAAGCTTACGTAACTGGAGGGAAGAGACAGATTAATACCTTTCCCAAGGGTACTTGCACATATGTGAAGGCAAGGAATTCAACTGGAATTCGAACTTGGCTCCCTGATTTCTTGTTCCAATCCGATATCCACTGCACCACAACGCACATTCATCTTTGTGAATTAGAATCTGTAAATGGATCGTCAGGGAAAGATTTCCCTGAAGATCCATTTCGATGAAACCTAGGTAGGTCTGTCTGGGTCACTAGGTATTCTTTACTTTTATTTATAATATATATATATATATATAACGAAGCTACTATCAATTAACCATCATAGACAACCGCACATACTTCCCATTAGCATGGACCAGGCTTGCCTCCCAGAGAGTAAAACACTGCGCCTCCTTGGTCTCACACTTTCAGCGGACCTCAAGTGGAATGACTATATCGAATCCATTGCTAAATCTGCTGCTATGAAAGTCGGTTCTCTGTGCAGTGCCAGGAGGTATTTTCCGTCTGAATCTGTCCTGCACATTTATAAATCTACCATCCGCCCGTGCATTGACTACTGTTGCCATATCTGGTTGGGTGCCCTTGCTATTCTCCTTGGGCTTCTCGACAAGGTACAGCGGAGGGTCTGTAATGTGATCAATACTGACTTGGCAGACTGCCTGCAGTCTCTCTCTCACCGGCACGACGTGGCTTCCCTGTGTCTCTTCTATAAATACTTCCATGGCTTCTGCTCCAATGAACTTAGATCACTGGTGCCCCCTAGGTTCGAATTTGCACGAGATACCAGATTAGCAACTAGATCCCACGCTTTTAGAGTGAAACCAATAAAATGCAACTGCAACTTCTACTCCAACAGTTTCTTTTCTCGTACTTCCCGACTATGGAACTCCCTTCCACATGACTGCTTCCCCAACGTCTACAATCTCCAGGAGTTTAAATGTAAGGTCAATAGACACCTCCTAACACAATAACTCGCTTCCATTCTTTCAAACACTCTTCCCATCCTCCCAACTACCTATCACCCCCCATTCTGACATTTCCTATATCTAACCATTCTTTCTATTTACCTTCCCCTATGTAGCCCCAAGCGCAATAGTGGCAGTGGAATGCCTTGCTTGGGGTGAAACGATTTAAAAAAAAAAAAAAAAATTTCCTGCATGATTTTTATGAACAAGACTTTCTTTGCATGGTACCAGTCCTGGTTTCATAGTTTCAAACTGAAGTATGTATTTATGCATGACAATGCTCTTTCTCGTGTATCTAAGCTTACTCATGAATTCTTTGAGCATAAAAAATTCACAGGAGAGAAGGTAATGGAATGGCTACCATCAAGTTCTGATCTGAATACAATAAAAAATCTATGTACACTTGTGAAGATGAAATTAGGAGGGTGGCAAATTATATAACAGCAGAGCTAAGGGAAGCAATTAAAATTGTCATGTCAGAAATTGAACCTGCTGAAGTGAAAATATTACAAAAATCAATGAATAATAAATTGCTGGCTGTTATTAAGAAGAAGGTGTCAGTATATTAAAATGTAAAAGATTCAAAGACTGTGTTTATTTGTTCTATTGTAAGTTAAACAATTTTTTATTTTATTACCTTTCTATTGAAGGAAAATGTGATTATTTCATTTTGCCTAATAATGTCAGATGGCAATTTTTCAGATGACATCAAATAACTCCAATAAAATGTTGATAGTAATTCCTACATAATATAGGAAGTCTTTTTTTTTTTGCTATTACTAAATTAAATGGTAGGTTGAACCAAATAAAAGTTTTGGTTTCTACTATTTTACATTTGTCTGTTTAACTGAGGTTTGTATTCTAATTTGTTTTTATGGCCACTTTCGTCCAGTGCCCTTTCATAATCTGTTATCCTTTTATCAAAGATTGTTTTGTGTGAGCAATTATTTAGATAATCTGTGTTCTATTCCTTTAGAAATGTGTTTGATTATGGTAGCAGGATGATTATATCCAGTGTTCACATACTTTAAAGTTGTATTTGTTTTCATATATGGAGAGACACTGCTAGTTTGTAGATTAAATTCCACATTTAAATATTTTCTACAAATACTTTCATGACTTCTACTCCAATGAACTTAGCTCACTGGTGCCTCTATATATGAACTTACTCGAGCCACAAGATTAGCAACTAGGTTCCACTCTTTTACTATGAAACCAATAAAATTTAAACGCAGATTCTACTCCATCAGCTTCTTTTCTCACACTTCCTGCCTGTTGAATTCCCTTCCGTTTACTTGCTTCCCCAACAGCTACAACCTCCAAGAATTTAAATGTAAAGTCAATAGTCATCTCTCTAAGCTGCATCCTTTCTCTCATGCTCCGTCCACTCCACTCATCAGTATTATCATCCTTCTCTTACTCACTTCCTGACACACCCTATAACCTGTCACTCATTCTCAAATTTCCTCCTATGTAACCCCCTGCAAAACAGTGGCAGTACAATGCCTTGCTTGGGACGATATAAAAAAAAAAAATTCTATACATTTATATTCCATAGACATGCATGTGTAGCTAATCAGTATTTCATTAACTGATTTATTAGTTTGCTATGGCTTATCAACAGACAAGAAATTATGTAAATATAAAGTGGGGGATCAATTTTATATTACAAACAATATATAAATTGATCCCTCACTTTATGGCCACAGTCATCTTTCTCTTACCCACTTCCTTACACCCCCTATAACCTGTCACTCTTTCTTACAACTTTCCTCCCATGTAAGCCTCTGCAAAACAGTGGCAGCAAAATGCCTTGTTTCTGGCGATGTGATCATATAATAAAAAAAATATATATTGGACAACCATTTATTTATTTCGACTTCTATTAGAAAATCAAGCTACTTGAAGAGTCGGAAGAGCATTTTTCTCCTGTTGTCTGGCACTAGCATCAATCTGCCATCTCTCTATAATCTGTCGTTGTTGTCGATGCGGATTATTTCATTGATTTTGTTTAGAATGTACAGTCTTATTAGTCCAAGATTTCAGCTCAATCAAACGAACCATGTGGTACATCAAATGTACTCTTTTTTTGATTTTTTAATCCATGCTTCACCATTGTGGAAAAGCAATGTAGAATTAAATTTTTATGTTCGGATGGCATATCTATGAACGGTTCAGCGAGATTCAAAGCTTCGATCAATCTTTTTTTTTCAAATATTGATGGGTAGAAGCTTTTTATGTCATATTTTATGAAAGTATTTTTATTTTTCATTTTTGAAACCAAGAAATATTCACTTGCGTCTTTCCAGTGATTGGCTTGTTTATTTAAATGAGGTTTCTACTTTAATTTGCCTACAGAAGGATGTTGCGGATATCATGGACCGAGCATGTGAGCAATGACAAGGTTTTGGAAAGGATGGAAATGAAAAGAAAATTAATAGTGAGCATCAGGTAGAGACAACTCAATAATCAGGCCGGTAGAAATATATATATATATATATATATATATATATATATACTTTAAAGTTGTTTTTGTTTTCATTTATGGGGAGACACTTCCAGTTTGTAGATTAAATTCTACATCTAAATATTACACAACTTTTTTTTTATTAATTTCGACTTCTATTTCAAAATATAAGTTTTTGAAAAGTTTGAAAAGCATTTGTTTATTTTGTCATTTTCTTTTCTGTTATCCGGCGCTATTATCAACCTGTCGTCTCTGCAGAATCCGTGTTGGTCTACGTGTATTATTTCATTTATTTTATTTAGAATGTACAGTCCTATTAGTTCTGAGAATTCAGCTCCGTCAAACAAACCATGCGGTACATCAAATGTACTCTTTTCTTATTTTTTAATCCATGCTTCACCATTGTGGAAAAGCAATGTAGAATTAAATTTTTATGTTCGGATGGCATATCTATGAACGGTTCAGCGAGATTCAAAGCTTCGATCAATCTTTTTTTTTTCAAATATTGATGGGTAGAAGCTTTTTCTGTCATATTTTATGAAAGTATTTTTATTTTTCATTTTTGAAACCAAGAAATATTCATTTGCGTTTTTCCAGTGATTGGCTTGTTTATTTAAATGAGGTTTCTACTTTAATTTGCCTACAGAAGGATGTTGCGGATATCATGGACCGAGCATGTGAGCAATGACAAGGTTTTGGAAAGGATGGAAATGAAAAGAAAATTAATAGTGAGCATCAGGTAGAGACAACTCAATAATCAGGCTGGTAGAAATATATATATATATATATATATATATATATACTTTAAAGTTGTTTTTGTTTTCATTTATGGGGAGACACTTCCAGTTTGTAGATTAAATTCTACATCTAAATATTAGACAACTTTTTTTTTATTAATTTTGACTTCTATTTCAAAATATAAGTTTTTGAAAAGTTTGAAAAGCATTTGTTTATTTTGTCATTTTCTTTTCTGTTATCCGGCGCTATTATCAACCTGTCGTCTCTGCAGAATCCGTGTTGGTCTACGTGTATTATTTCATTTATTTTATTTAGAATGTACAGTCCTATTAGTTCTGAGAATTCAGCTCCGTCAAACAAACCATGCGGTACATCAAATGTACTCTTTTCTTATTTTTTAATCCATGCTTCACCATTGTGGAAAAGCAATGTAGAATTATATTTTTATGTTCGGATGGCATATCTATGAACGGTTCAGCGAAATTCAAAGCTTCTATCAGCCATTTTTCAGATATTGAAGAAAAAGTATGGGAACACTGAATCTAAACACCCCAGGAAATACATTTTAGGATCATACAAATGCAGATAAAAGTTAAAAAGTCTTAAAGAAATTCCTACCTAATTTTGAAATTGCAGTTAAATTTCCAGTCATGTATTTTTAAAAATCCCGAAGATACCGAAAGATTAAAACCAAGGTTGTGTAAACAACTGGCTTGCAAATAAAGAATACTCAGAATAATCTCTACATTATACAATATCTATGTATTAAGAATTTATAATATTCTAATTTAAATATGACCAAAAACTAATTAACTATGTATATATATATATATATATATATTTTTTTTTTTTTACTTAGAAAAGATGCGTTCCTATGTCTAATGCCTAATTTTTAACACTGAATATTATGGTATTGAAAACCATTAAAGCTTAGAAAGCTTTAATGGTTTTCAATACCATAGAAAAATATGATACAATTTCTCTACGATATTCTTTCTTAGGAATATTTACGTTTTTACTTTAAATTTTCAGTCATGCTAACTATTCTCGATTAGCCTAATGAATAAATGAATATACAAGGTTGTCATCATCGGGTGTGATAGTGGGGATAAGCTCCCACTTTCTATAACATGCTCCCATGGTACGCTTGTTCAAATAACCACTGATATACAAGGTAACCAAAAAAAGTTCTGTCCACTTTTTGATTAGTCATTGAATAAAGTTGAAATATATATGAAATGCATGTAGCAGTTGTTTTCAAATTCAGATAGCCAGAAGTAAGAACATCAGACATTATAAAAAACAAGTGCACCATGCCCGGCCATCAGTTATAAGCTGGACAGCTGTGAGAAGCATGGAAGTGCCTAGAGATCTTGTTCGGGGCTGTTTGCTTTATGACTTCAAAGTGGGCTTATCAGCAGCTGCATCAAGTCGCCCATTTGTCAAGCGTTTGGGGATAGTGCTGTGGATGAATGTACTGCAAGGCACTCGTTTCAAAAAATTGAAGTCAGGAGATTTGTCTCTCCATGATGAGCCTTGCAGTGGACGACCACAGGTCTTGAATGACGGAGTCCTGAGGGCAGCCATTGAAGAGGACAGTAGTCTAATGTGTGGTGAACTTGCAAGACAGACAGACTTCACCTGCACCGCCTTGGTAAGATGTACAAACTGAGCAGGTGGGTTCCGCAAATGCTGTTGGAGATCCACAAGGGACGAGTAACAGCCAGCGTATCGGTGGTTTATTGCCATCGTACCGCATCCTTATTCAATCACATGCTTACCACTGATGATAACTGGGTTCAGTATGAAGCTCCCAAGCGTTCCAGATATTGGTTGTCTCCTCAGGATGCTGTCCCTTACACCGCAAGACTACCTATGCACCCACGCAAGATTATGCTTTGTGTCTGGTGGACAGGTCATCAAGTGGTTCGTTATGAAATGCTACCAATGGGCCAAACGGTCACTGGAGACCTATACTCGCAGCAATTGAAATGTGTGCAGTAGGCATTGGGGTAGAAAGAGCCAGTACTGTTGAATCGCAGAAGTGTGCTTTTCCTCCATGACAACGCCAGGCCACATGTTGCACGAGTGGTCAGGGATACCATACAGCAACTTGGGTGGGAGACTTTGTGCCATCCACCTTATTCACCTGACCTTGTGTCAACCGATTACCACCTCTTCCACTCACTGGATAATCATCTTCATGGGAAATTCTTCACCAATGAAGAAGACTTGCACATAGCGATCACAGACTTCTTTGTGTCAAAAGCTCCAGAGTTCTCCCACAAAGGCATTGAACATCTGGAGACATGTTGGCAGAAGGTGATGGATGCCGATGACAATTTTTTCGAAGACTCAATATAAGTTACACATACTGTGAAGCTTTTTTTTTTAACTTTAAAAATGGATAGAACTTTTTTTGTTACCTTGTGTATGTGTGTGTGTGTATATATATATATATATACACACACACAAATACTTTAATATTTTCAGTTTTTGTAAATAGACCAAAATTTTTTTTAAAATACTCTTATTATTAAAGACTTTAATCTGTCTGTCTGTCTTTGGTTATATTTTGAAATATAATTTTAGTTTAGCAAAAGTGTTGTTGATTGAACCAACCATAAATAAGAGAAACTGAAACTGGCAACATCCTTCTCCTCCTGTGCTCATTTAAGTAACCTGAGAAATTAGTCCTTTGAGAAAATAAAGATTCCTGCAAAACTGTGATCCATTGTTTTCAGTTTAAATGAATTACATTTTTTATTTATTTGTTTAGTTTTTTCTTTTCTCAATCCTCACTCAGCCACTTTCTCTGCATTTTGCTTTCGTTTTTTTTTTCCCCCTCACTTCAATGTATACAAGGCACCTTCTTGATTGCTGCAAAAAGCATAAACTCTGAGCAGTATGGGACATTCATTTCCATGGGAGGAAAACTAATTTCAATAAAGTTTCAAACATTCAACAAGAGACTTTCAAATGAAAGATCACCCTCCAACAGAATTCCTAAAAAGGATACGTGCATTAATTTCACCCGACATTTGGTAAAGAGACTGCCTTGGCATTAATAGGGTCATAAAAGTGGCATTTACGCAATAATAAATTAAATGTTAACATCTCAGGTGCACATTAACAGTCAATTTTATTCTGTAAATTATAATACTTTACATTTATTTTCCTGACTATTCAGCACCAAAATAACTTCTTTTTGCATTTCATTCAATTAAATACAATATTCTTTTTATTCTTAGAATTCTAATATTTAGACCCTTATTAATCACTTTCTATTCATTATTCCCATAAGATATCATTTCTTGACTTTTTTTTTTTTTAATCGTTACACCCCAGGCAAGGCAGTACCACCACTGATGCGCATAAGAGCAAAATTTTAGGCAAGAGGAGAGCAAAGAGAAAGACGGACCAGCTACAGTGAGTGTCAGAAAAAGGGCAAGAGAAGGACAGAACACAGCTGTGAAGATAGTTGCTTAGTTTGTTTGTTTGTTTCGAGGTTTAACGACCTTATGGGATCATTTCAAGGTCATAAATGATTTTGGGTAAGGTTATATTATTTTTACAGAATTTTGGAAGATGTTTGTGGTCCAGTGGATATCTGCGTGGATCGAGAAACCGGGGAACCAAGTTTGAATTCCAGTTGAATCCATTGTATTCACTTATGCGCAAATACCCTTGGGAAAGGTATTAATCCGTCTATTCCTTCCAATCATGGGTTAAATAACAGGACAGATTGGGTTCTATAGCCTTGGTCGGCAACCAGTCTACCACAGAAAGCAATGGCAAACTACTGTGGGATAATCTTCTGCCCAGTCAGTCATGTCTCTTTCAAGACATGATCGCCCAAGCATGTATCACGTATGGCACTTAACTGACTGACTTGCTTGCTTTTTAAACTTTTCCATTGCTTTCGATTTGTATTACTTTTTAAATTTTTTTTCCCCTGGTGAGGGTCAAATCTATTTTTCATCTTCGGATCTTTACTTAGATTATATTTTGTTGTATAGTTTGATCTTTTTGAGGAAGGTTAAAACAGTATTAGTGTTTATTTTTTTCGAAAAGATCTTTCAGGTTATTAACATTATAGAGGGATTGCCAGATATATGTAAAGTCACTGAAGAACATGTTTTACTGTATAGGGTTCTTGACATGCAATATATATATATATATATATTTTTTTTTTAAATTCTATATATCACTACAAAAGTAGCCATTTTGTTTCGACACTACCTGTGTCTTATCAAGTCATGATGTTGATTTCAAGTTAAAGAGTTTTAAAAGGTTCTAAACTAGTCAAAGCCTCTCAATCAAGAAGACATTGTTGTTGATATAACAATGTCTCCCTGGTTGATTTTACGTGCAAGTTCACAAAAAAAAAAAAATTGCCTCAGTCAGAGACCCACCTTCCTCACCATGAAAGCATCATTGATATTTTGCTGTCAGCAACACTTTTGGTCAAGAATCCATCCAGAACTTAGTCTGTCTTAAGGCATGTTTCTGACAATCTCTTTCTCCAAGAACATATGGCTCAGTGCATAAAAGCGTTGTTTGGATCCAGTGACTTTACTCTATCACATTGAAAATGGAGTGCTGTTGCCATATTTACCCAGGAGCTGCCCAGAACTCACTTTCTTGGCTTGATAGAGTTAAAAAGCATCTTCAAATCCTTATTGGAGAAGAATTGTTTTACACACTGCAAACTCTCTAACAAGCAAAACGTAATGAGTATCACACTTCTCTATTGCTACTACCATGGAAAGTGCTTGGACAAAGTGCATCTCCTGGTTCGACCACATCTAACCTTCAGGACTAGGACCTGCCCTGCCACTTACATAGTAACTAACCATCCACATTCCCTCTGTAATGCCAAAAACTAAGTTCCACTCAAACAACTTCTTCACGCAAACCACTGCCCTATAGAATAGACTTCCAAAAGGATGTTTCCCTGATCACTAAAACCTTGACCTGTTGAAGTTGTTATCTTCCCCTCTTATACATATAAACTAATCCTTAATATAATCTACCTTGAGTGGCTCATAGTGGCCCATACTGTTAACAACAAAAAAAAAAAAAAAAAAAAAAAGCAAAAGTGGCACAAATATCTCCAGATCTTTCTATCCACAATAATATGTTGCTCTTCTTTTTTATTATTATTTCATTTTTTTTTGTTGTTATGAATTACTTTTTAATGTCTGTTTTTTTATTGGTCTAATAATATTTGATTTCCACGTTGGCTATAAACTCTACACACATAGAGGTAATGTAAATTTTGCCTTGATATTTTCAATCTATAATGTTTAACTTAAGTCATTAATAATCATGTCTAAATTAGGTGAGGCACTGATAAGATTGAGAACAAAAAGTCAATTGGGTACAAAATTAAAAACTTCACCAATCACTGATAAAGTAAAATAAAATGCTTTAACAAATAGCAAGAACATTAAATAATTAGAAAATAAGAAAAAAAAACAAAAAACCTTAGTAATCACTGATAAGAAAATGACAATTAGAATAGAAATACTGCTAATTAGGGTCATGCATCATCAGCTGAAGAAGGGTCTTCAACAATCAGAAACAATAATAAGATTTGAAAGAAAATTTTTTTCTAATAATCTCAAATGAAACGAAAGTTTGAATTGAAAAGTATAAATTTAAAAAGAGGATAATGAGAAGTGCAAAGGACAAATTCACATTAGTTTTTGCTGACTGAAATTATCATACATAAAATCGCATTTAAAAATTGCACACATAAAAGAAGAAAAAGAGATGAATTAGATTAGCCACTTACAATCAAAACTAATTGAATTAGACTGTTGTAAATAGATGATTAGGACTTTCTATTAGCCTCTAATTATAGATATAAGAATTGTCACCTTTCATATGTGAAGATTCGCGCTGAACGCTTAGAAGATTCGCGCTGAACGCTTAGAAGATTCGCGCTGAACGCTTAGAAGATTCGCGCTGAACGCTTAGAAGATTCGCGCTGAACGCTTAGAAGATTCGCGCTGAACGCTTAGAAGATTCGCGCTGAACGCTTAGAAGATTCGCGCTGAACGCTTAGAAGATTCGCGCTGAACGCTTAGAAGATTCGCGCTGAACGCTTAGAAGATTCGCGCTGAACGCTTAGAAGATTCGCGCTGAACGCTTAGAAGATTCGCGCTGAACGCTTAGAAGATTCGCGCTGAACGCTTAGAAGATTCGCGC
Source organism: Ascarosepion bandense (assembly GCA_037127315.1). Taxonomy (NCBI): domain Eukaryota; kingdom Metazoa; phylum Mollusca; class Cephalopoda; order Sepiida; family Sepiidae; genus Ascarosepion; species Ascarosepion bandense. The sequence goes on along the minus strand of JBBBDQ010000690.1, from coordinate 83,877 downwards.
TGAACGCTTAGAAGATTCGCGCTGAACGCTTAGAAGATTCGCGCTGAACGCTTAGAAGATTCGCGCTGAACGCTTAGAAGATTCGCGCTGAACGCTTAGAAGATTCGCGCTGAACGCTTAGAAGATAACCATACTGGATACAGAATCTGCAGTAAGAACCTCCAGTACAGTTTGGCTATGACTATACTCCACAAAGGAGTCTAATAGCACAAAGGATTAATTGATTGGTTTGTTTGTTTTCTATGGCGTAACCCTTCACAGGTTATTTAAAGCCAGAAAATATTTTTAGAGTCTAAGAATTTTGTTTTGCAATATTAATGATTTAGTGATACAAGTTTTACTAATTAACCCATAGTTGGGGGGAGAAGAGGCGGTTTCCCTGTGTGTAAGTGTATATAATAAGCCAAAACTTAAATTAGAAATATGTTCTATAATTAACAATCCCAAACCATCATCCATTTAAGTCTTTTTAGAAAAGGGCCTGTTTATAATACAAACTTATCTGAACTTAAGTTTTATTTGCAATTGTCATGCCTGGAAAATGCATTTACGTCCTTTATATCACCATACAAAAAGAGGACTTTTACAAAACAGTTTTTCTTTTAAATAAAGAACAAATGAATATAAACATTGTTACATGTTTTATTTCAAAATATTCTAAATGTGCATTTATTTGGCAAAATACAATTTTTTTTCCATTTTCTTTTTATATAACTGTCATCTATAACTGAGAAATAAAAATTTACATAAATTCAGTCAGTAAATGTCTATACGTGTGTTACAAGGATGCGTTTATATATAAAAAGATAATAACGTTTAAAAGTTATAGTCAGGGATTCTACTGAGTCCTCGTTAGTACAATAAAGTTTTAATTCATGGAGCAGTTGTTAAATAAAGAAATTAGGAACAAAACGTTCTGGAAGGTTCGAGAAAATTCCAGTAGATTCGAGAGATTGAGAAATATGCTAATTAGGTGTTAGCCTCGATAAAAATAGGTTTTGGGAAGAAAGTAGTTAGTTGTTGAAAAGGTTTGCTGACATTATCAACTCTGGCCCGATTCAGGATTTGTATATCCAGCCGAAAGAATCTCTATTAAAAGTTGCCGACCAACTAAAACCTGAAAGAGAACCTGATGGTGCTAAAGGGGTAAATACATTTTTTGACTCTTTCACTGACCAAACTAATAATTATTCTTTATATACACATTTGAGGATTTCCAAAAAAGTATAGCACTTAAACGACTTTGCTAACTTAACTGGGTAAAGATACTTAACTCCTTACTTTCTCTTCATACCTCATAACACTTGCCAGTAGTAAACTCAAATTTTCTGTGTTGAATACAAAATTGTATTTTGTGTATATAAATTTTTATTTTGTGTTTTTGTAAATTAAATATTTGTCTGTGATTTACCTCTGTGTTTTGGTCAATCATTTTTTTTCTTTTGTGACAATTTAACACGTAACAACGTGATACACGCTTGTGTGATAATGTCTCCTAAGAGATGACTGACTGGACAGAAGATTTTCCCACAGTAGGTTTGTCATTGCTTTCTGTGGTAGACTGGTTGCCAACCAAGACAATAGAACTAAATTTTTCCTGCTATATAACTCATAGCTGGAGGGAGAAGCAATGGATCAATACCATTCTTAAGGGCATTTGCACATTTGTGAATTCAACAAGAATTCAAACTCTGCTCTGGTTTATCATTCTGAGCCGATATCCACTGCACCAAAATGCAAGAGCATAAAAAATATGCAGATATCATTGATGTAAACACATTTTCAAGGCAAGACATTTATAAATAAAATCTATGTACAGATAAGTGTGTAAAAGTCAGGAATCAATTTAACATTGTACCCATATTATGAACATGACCCGACTTTTTAATCAATACAAAAACATCAATACGGTGTTAAATCAATTTCTGACACTTATAGAATCTTTGTTTAAAATATTTTCTTCAACTAGAAGCAACTAAGTATGCGGATTATATTTTGAAAGTTATTCTAAGTTCTATCTTCTGACAGTTTCAAATTTGCTGAGGCTGTCAAAAAGAAATAGAAAAATAGAAAACCTGGAGTTCAAAGACAAAGAATTGATATTTTTCATATCTGGTAGCAATTCTTCAAGCAACAAAATATGAGAAAAAAAGAAAAAAAATTATCAACCAATCGACTGGCACCAAGAAACTGCAAAACTGTAACATCTAACATTCGTTCTTCATTCTCAACAAATCGAGATATCAAGCACTTTATGCTAATCACTCTCTCATGTTACCCAAAAGGATCCAGTGGAAACTTGATCCGTCTGAAAAATCGTTTGGCCAAAAATTTAATCAGGCCATCACGGTAAAAGACCATAAATTGTGTTAGTGCCAACAGGACAATGAAGAATGGTTAGTTTGCAGAATAAAGTAATTCTATTGTGACAATGCCATGATTTAAGCTTCTGGGACTATAATACAATTAGCAAGTCTGGGACATAATCAGCCATTGGTGACACTTAACACTGACAGATTCCTTCAGACAAATACAATAAAATGAAAAATCTACAGGCAAATTCATTAGTGAAACCTGTATTCATAAATCAGGAATCCTATATACAAATTGTGTTGTCAAGTTTGACGTTTAAAAATGCAAAATAATAAATCTTAAGTTACTCTCATATAGTAGGTAATAAACAAAAAATTATATATCACTCTCAAGTCTGAAGAGATTGACTAAGATGTGTAAAGAAAAAAAGAAGTCTTCTATCAGAGAGATAAAAGAAGACAACTGAAATGATAGAGGGATAGCCAAGAATTATACATGTCTCAAGTCTGAAGAGATTGACTATTAAGATGTCTAAAGATAAGTTTTCAATCAGAAAAATCAAATCAGAATTATACTATCTAAATCTAAATTTATTTATACATGGAACTATATGTGTGTGTGTGTGTGTGTGTGTGTGTGTGTGTGTGTCCCCGTTACCTATAGACTCTGAAACAGCTGAACCGATTTTCTTGGAAATTCACACAGTTGTACTATAATAGTCTGCAAGTGTTCTTAGCTAGGTTTTGTGTCAACGTACCCCTGATAAATATCAAAAATCAATAATAAAAAATAAAAAAAAAAATCGGGTTATAGAAGGAATGGTCTGATTTTAATCAAATTTGATACACTCATAGACAAAGACATAAGAACCGATATTCAGAAGTTTCAAGGTTACAGTTCTTACAATTGTGCAGAAAATCGATTATATATATATATATATATATATAAAAGGTAAGATGTTTGTGTGTGTGTGTGTGTGTGTCTGTTTATCTGCCTGTTTGTCCTTTATACAAATCCACAATTTTTATCCGATTCTCATCAAACTTCACACAAATATTCTTTAGGCTGAGTCTGAGCTCCAGGATGATGGCTTAGTTTGAAAGCTTTCATTACACCTGAGCAACACCAGGCTATACTGCTAGTCAAGTATAAAAATGAACCAAAATGTCAAGCTGGAACATTTCAGATGAAATAGAAAATCTCCAATACTAGAGATGCAACAAAATATAATTATTAAAATAATTATCGGCATTATTTCTTCCTATCTTCATTGGTAAGGGTTAGAGATCATAGACAACTAGAATGTCTACCTGCTATTTGACCCATATCTGGGGGGGGGGAGATATCCATGGGTATTTGCACATAAGTCAAACTCAGGTTTCATGAGTTCTCATATCAAGTCATAATCCACTACACCACCCTTACATCCATTCAAAATTATAATATAACTGAGCCAAAAAATTATGGAGACGTTCAAATTATGTTGTTTAAATATGTATATCTTGGATATGATGACAAATTACCAGTAACGACCTGGGTAGTAACATCTATAATGGTCCCAGTCACTGGCAAATAGTGAACCCTGCAAGTGAGGTTCTCTCATCGACACCTGTCACACCGCCATTAAGAATAATTGGGAGTAGAGAGACCCCATAGTCCCTGTTCGGACATCTCACAGAAAGTAAACTAATACAACACCTACAGCACATGAGCAGCCAATGATGTTTTGAGGTCTTCTTTACGGATCATAGCTTATGTTTATCAGAAAGTGGGATCAACGCTGCACTTGATGTTTTTTGAGAGGATCTTACTAACCTATCATTCTCAACCACAGCAGTGTTACCCATTCCAGCAAAGACGTGAAATACTCTTGAACAAACCTCCCATATCTGCTCATGTCTGTGTCAGCAAGTTGACTCTCAGGCTGTTGTTCTATGTCCATCAGAGATTTTTTTTTTATTATGTCACCCCAAGCAAGGCAATCCACTGCCACTATAGCGCAGGGGGTTACACAGGGCGATAGACAAGTTAGGATGTACATAGGGGGAGAGTTGGAGAGAATGGGAGGGTTAGTGTGTTAGGAGGTGTCTATTGATCTTACATTTAAACTCCTGGAGGTTATAGCCGTCGGGGAAGCAAGCATGCGGAAGGGAATTCCACAGGCTGGAAGTGCGAGAAAAGAAGCTGTTGGAGCTGCCCTATATATGACAATACAGATCTATGAACAATGAAGAGTACGAGACTCACCTTCGCAAGGATGTTTCCAACTACCGTCCAGTTGGCAGACAAAAATAAACAGGGTTATAACTAAATACATGTCCCTCTCTCCTCTCACCATAGGGTGGATATTGTGCTGATATTTATTAATTACAATAACCACACTGGGATCATCAGCCAATCAGAACCTACAGAATATACTTGTCTAGATAACAGAATGAAATCTCCCAGGCTGTTATATAAACCACCTACCAATTTGCTGGGTGAATTGGAGATGTCTGTTTCATCTTCAACTACAGTTGATTACTGGCTGCTGCTATCTATGAATCCTACAATCTCAAGGGGTGGTTTGAAAAGACACAGGAAGATTCAGAGCAATAAAATACCAGAAAACCTACTTGATATTTCAATTGGTCATAGCTGCTGAGTGTGTGAAAAACAATGCAGATCATTGACCAGGTTTAAAAGTCATGACCTTACATGATTCTGATGAATCTTCATGGAATATTGTGTTGGCATGCTCAATAATGAGAAGGCAGCCATCAAGTATGCATACACACAGACTCAAAAGTAGGACGATAAGTCAGAGAGATTTTTTTTGCTACATTTTTATCTAAAATGTTCCCTTTATAATACGATGAAGTATTGAGTTCAGTGCATTGACAAAGAAAAAAAAAAGAGATTATGTTGACAATTATTTCTTGTTTAAATCATTTTGTTTTTTCTTTTCATCATTTAAATACAGAATTATTGATATGCCTACATATAAGGTGATTCAGTTTGTTTTATTCTTCAAATGTCATAATAGAACTTAGCGTATTATATAGAAATAGCATAATTTCAAATCTACAACAGGTGAAATTAAAATCGAACCATTTTGTTTTGCAACATAAACAAAGAAAAAGATAGATCTGGTTATGTGCCGCATCAGGTAATAATGACGTGCCAAAAACGTCCTCACTTTGGTGGCACTTTAAAGTTTTTCTACTTTTGATAACAGGATGTGCGTTGTGGTGCAGTGGATATTGGCTCGGAACGAGAAATTAGAGAGCCGAGTTCAAATTCCAGTAGAATTCATTGCATTCACTTATGCGCAAATACCCTTGGGAAAGGTATTAATCCGTCCCTTCCTTCCAGTTATGGGTTAAATAGCAGGACAGATTGGGGTCTATAGCTTTGGCTGGCAACCAGTCTACCACAGAAAGCAATAGCAACCTACTGCGGGATAATCTTCTGCCCAGTCAGTCATGTCTCTTTCGAGACATGATTGCCCAAGTGTGTATCACATATGGCACTTAACTGACTGATGGAATATAATAGTTGGAGACCTGATTATGGCTTCTACTGGGTATAAAGTGGAGGATCAGTTTTATATACTTTCGAGACATGATTGCCCAAGCATGTTTCATGTATTTGATAATGCTCCCACCGCCCATTCCACTATCCATCTATAAAAGATCAGTTAGCTGCTTTCTCTTATCTCTCTTGACCTCAACATGGCCCTGTGAAGGACTACATGTCTAAGGATTTTCAGTTTCTTCACTTTTCACTTGTCAAGGGTTCTTTTTGTTGCCATTTTCTTTTAGGATTCCTTGTTGCTTAATCACCGTCTTTTGAATTCTCAGTATCAGAAATGTCTCAAAAGTCGATTAGTCATCCATGTTCCAGTTTTATGTCATCTAATGACCTCAACAGGTTTCCCACTATAAACAATTTTTTCTGTGGAATCTTGCAAATGATAAAGGATTTCCAGATACTCCTTGAAACAGCCAATCATTAATAAACTTTCAGCAAATTAACAATAAGAATCTTTATAAGAAATTTTGAATGAATGTGAACTGATTGATTTGGTTTACAGATTTTAACATTCTCCAGGCAACTTAAAGCCAGAAAATATTTCTAAATTAAAAAAGTTTTATGTATGGAGAAAGGAAGACAACTTACTGATACAACTAATAATTAACCCATAACTGGGGGGAGAAGAGGTGAATTGATACCTTTCACAAGGATATTTGTATGCAAAGTAATATAACAAAGCCAGCTGGAATTGTAACTCAGCTCCTGAATTTCCAATCCCAAGCCATTATATCAGGTGCATACACAAGCTTACAGCATCCAGCATTCTTAGGCAGTTGCTTATCTAGGTATTAACTGGGCTCAATATTGCTTAACTTCAGAGATTGTTTGAGAAACAATGTTTTACAGCTGTATAAGATTGACTACAAAAATCATGTGAGACACGATAGGTAAATATTTGCATCATTAATCAACATTTCAATTTTTAATTATACATCAACGAATTATTGAGTTTTTTACTTCATTTATCAAATTCAAAAGGTTAAGCCTAGTGTATATGTGTCTGTGCATATATATATATATATATATATATATATATATATATATACACACACACACACACAGGATGTTCATAAAGTTCATATGCACTTTAAAAAAATTATAACTATTTGTATTTCTGACAGAAATAATCTATAAAAAATGTTATAGTTCAACAAAATGGAGCTCCTTGTCCTTTTGTTCTGCAGGTTAGACATTTTCTAAATCAGGAATTTCTTAACAGACGGATTAGAAGGAGTGGACCATTTTATTGGCCTCCATGTTTGCCAGAATTGGCTCCATTAGATTTTTTTTTATGGGGACGTGTGAAAACAATTCTGTATGCAAGGAAACCTAGTTCATTAGAAGATTTGAAAGCTAAAATAACTAATGTGATTTCAGGCATTACTGTAAATCAGTTGGCAAATGATTTCCATGAACTGCAAAATCTAATTACCCTTTGTGTATGTATATATAAAGAAATGCGCACGTGTGTGTGTGTGTATATATATATATATATATATATATATATATATATATAGTGTTGAGTTATGATAATGCTTAGCAACAAGAATGTTGTTTCTTTTTGTTTTTCAGTAGTTTTACTGATCTACAGTATTTTGGTAAGTGCTCGATATCAGGGTAGAGATAGAGTGTTGACAGCAAGTAAAAAAAAAAAAATGATGACATCCTAACAGTGTTTTCACAAAACTTCAAAGTCAGCATAAACTTGCTCAGTTAAAGTGACAAACTTATTGCATTACTCATTATATATATAACAAAAATTTACAGAACTGACATTAACCAATATCTTTGAATTTTTATTTATTTAACATTGTTATTTTTTATCTGAGGGGAAAGTATGTGTGTATATATATATATATATATATATATATATTTTATTATAAATTATAGTTTAGAACATGAAAATTTATAATAAATATTCATAGCTCTATTTTATATTGAGCACTGTTTTAAATTGATGTTTTGAACATTGTTAATTTTTTTTCTTCATTCCTTATTCACTTGGAGATTATATATATATATATATTAGTTGAATATATGGATTGGAATCCAACAAAATAATTAGAATAACTAAAGAACGAGTAGAAAAAAGTGTCTTTTACATGATTCACATTTAACAAGCTTTTTCAGAGATTCTTTAAAGCTGAATGATTTAAAAATCTAAGACACACACACACACATATATATATATATATATATATATATATATATATACATAGATATATATGTGTGTGTGTGTGTGTATATATATATATATATATATATATATATATATATAAAAACAGACTTTCCACTCAAATACAAGTATCCATTAAAAGAATTAATAAACAAATAAAAGTTCAAATATATATTTTCTTTTTTTAATCATTTCACCCCCAAGCAAGGCACAGGGGGTTACAATAACAAACAACTGAGTACAGGGGATATTGAAGGGAGGATTTTAAAGGATAAACAGAATTTAACAAAATAAAAGATGGCAATTGGCCTTGTATTTAAATTATTGGATATTGCGGCTATCAGAGAAGCAAGTAAACAGAAGGAGTTCTGCAAGTGCGAAGTGTGAGAAAATAAACTATTCGAGTAGAAGGGCAGTTACATGTAACTTTTTCAACCATAAGAGTGAGAGTTAGATGCCAATCTAGTAGCACGTTTAAAATATTCACGTCGACAAGGCACCGGTCGGTGGGGAAGGAAAAGAAAAAGCTATCAGAGCAATTGCCATGAAAATATTCACAGATATTTTCATGGTGGCAACTTATATATATATACATACACACACACATACATGCATGCATGCATGCACTTATTTATAAATGGAACTTTGTGTGTGCGTGTGTGTCCATTACCTATAGACTCCGAAACAGCTGAACCGATTTTCTTGAAAATTTACAGTTGTACTATAAGCATCTGCGACTGTTCTTAGCTAGGTTTTGTGTCGAGGTACCCTCGATAAATATCAAAAATTGATAATCGAAAAAAATCGGGTTATAGAAGGAGTGGTCCGATTTTAATCAAATTTGATACACTCAGACAAAAACATAAGAAACGATATTCAGAAGTTTCAAGGTTGCTGTTCTTACAATAGTGCAAAAAATCGAGTATATATATATATATATAAAAGGCAAGATGTTTGTGTGTGCATGTCTGTTTATCTGCCTGTATGTCTGTATTTTTTTCAGGCCTTTTAGTTTTTGCTTCAGGTTTGGCTCTAAGTAGGTATAATTGTAGTTCTTAGTCTCAGCCATGATACCATTTACTCAGAGGACTTATTTAGCCTTTAAAATTTAGTTTATGACGAAAAAATCTTATTTGATATCAATACCAGGAAATCAAAATTTGACTTACATCCATTCATTTTTCTTTCAGTCTACGGTCCCGCTTTAACTGGAAATAACTATTGCTTTTTAGTCTTTCGTGCCAACGTCCAAAGAGTCTGAGCTCCAGGACCATGGATTAGTTTTAAAGCTTTCATTACATCCAAGCAATGCTATATATACATATATATATAGATAGATAGATATAGATAGAGAGTCCTTGGTAAGGTAAATTCCACAGGAGATTAAATCCAAAGAGAACTCAATATTAAAATTTTATTATACTGGTTCTAAGCATTCAGCACACATATTGGAGACCATTTACATTAAACCAAAACAACCCACACTCAATAAAATCATATTTCAATCTCGTCACAGCACATTACATTGGATTTAGACATATGGTTCTGTTTTTAACATTTCAACCTGTGTCTACTATTTGGTTATCACATCGCAATTTTTATATCATTGTTAAAATCTCTACAACCACTCTGAAGATGGTTCATGTAAGCCAAAAGCTTAGAATCAACGTAATAAATTTGGTCATGTGTCAACCTCAATTCTTAGTTTGTTAACTTTTGCCTTATTACTGTTAATTTGTCTTGTAGATATTGTTTGCTTGCTTTATATTATGTTTTGCTGTTCTTTATTTTTTCTTTTTCACATTTACATGGTTCAGAGTGTTGTCCCCATCTTTATTGCCGCCTTTTTGACATTTGGAACATTAAACACTCAGGCCCTCTTCAGGTGCTCAGAATTTCAAACTAAACCTTTTATTTCAATCTCTCGGGTATATCACGTGCAAATGCCACTTCTGAATGTCGTAGTTATCTCTCCTTAACTCTGTAAGTTATTTGTTCACCACTGCACTAACCAGGTATTGAACTCACAACTCTCTGGGTCAAGTCACTGGAACTAACCAACACCTATACCACTGGGTCATGTCCTTTTTCTTTATTGCAAACTTTGTTAATCATGTTTGTTGAGCAATTCTGCCATTTACTCATGTTTAACATTGGTCACTCACTTTACATTCTGTGTAAATTTCTGTCATCCATTAATACATTGCTCTCAGTTATATTTCAATAACTGCTTGAATTTGATGCCCAAAATGGCTGACAACAAGCATTGTTCATATTACAGACAACTAGACATACTGGCATGTTACAGTTAATAATTAGTCTATTTTTCTCTCTTTCCTTAATTGCCTTACCACGTTCTTGCAATTTTCTTACTGGCTGCCATTAGCACAGTGTCATCTGCATATCTTGCATTATTAAGATCTGTGTCAGCCAATAATAAATCCTTTGTTTCTAGCTTTTAGAAATGCAATTAAATTGTGCACACATTTGAGGCAATACCGTGTATATTGGCAGGAAAACAAAAGCACAACTACAAGATAGAAGATCAAGTGGTTTTCAAAAATATGGAGGCAGCTTAGCAGAAACTCTGGAAATAATGATGACATTAAATAAACACTTTTCTAAGAACAGTAATAATAATAATATTGCTTTTGTGACTGATTTTATTTTAACTGAAAGAAATAATGTCTGCATAAAGAATACACTCTGATAAAAATTAACCAAAGAAATTAAAAAAAAAAGTGGGGGTGGATGTTCCATGATACAAGATCAAAATGTACTGGTATTTTAACTAGTCGAAAATTTAACAAATTTAAATACCTGGGAATTGTTCTAACAGAAGACAGAAAGTGCGACACAAAGATCCGAATGCGAATCGGCATGGCAAAGGAAGCATTCCAGAAGTTGAGTAAAGTATTAAGGGACAGAAAAATTTTGCTAAAAACAAAGAAGAGAGTACTGGATTGCTATCTGATGTCAGTTCTTCAATATGGCAGTGAATGCTGGACAATATCATCAAAGATGAAGGAAAAACATGAAGCAGCGGATATGTGGTTCTACAGAAGGATGCTGCAAGTATCATGGATCGATCATGTGAGCAATGATGAGATCTTAGAAATGATGGAAACGAAAAGGAAGTTAATACAGAGCATCAGGAAGAGACGGCTGAAGTTCCTGGGACATGCAATGAGGAAGAAGGTCTTTGAGAACCTGATACTAACAGGCCAGATAGAGGGAAAAAGAGCCAGGGTAAATCAGCAGATAATATATTTGAAGGACCTAATCAGGTGGATGCCGGAACGAGGGTTGCGTGGTGTAACAGGGGAAGGCGTGCTAAGAGCCACCTGGGATAGAAGGACATGGAAAGCCATGATCGCCTATGTCCTGAAAGGACATGGCACATTTTGCAGTTGCAGCAAATGGTTGCCCTTCAAATATCCTATACAACTATTGTGGAAATAGATTTTACAAGCAAGTGAAATTTTACAATTGAAGAGGTAAACCATAAAGATTTAATATAAAGAAAAAATAATAGAATTTATGTGTGATAAAAGGTGAGACAGTTTGCTTGATGAAAAAAAAAAAAAAGAAAAAGAAAGAGAAATGTTGAATTACAAATAATTAACAACTAGATATAGTTATAAGTTGTATGTTAACAGTTTTTCTCTTGTACTTGTAAAACTCTTTTCTGTTTTTTTTTTTTTGTTTCCCCTGTCACATTTGTTCTTCAAATATTTAAATTCAAAATCCATTATCATCTTCTGTCTTCTTAACTCCTATTCTTTTATTGTTCTCTATTCTTAATAATGTTTCTTTTTTCTCTCATATTTTGCTTACACTCAATAATCCTTGCATCCAAGTAGCTTTATTGCAGTCTTTGGGGTGAAATAATTAAGAAAAAATAAATTAAAAATAAAATTAACATTCACATTTCCCCAGGCACATGTCAATTTAGATTCAAACAAAAGCTTGTCTTTATTCAATGCAATATGCAGGACCATTTTTAAGAAAGAAAAATCACTATATATATATATATATATATATATATATATATGACACATCTAAATGCATTTTCCCCTACTCCCACTCTCTAATTTTCTAAAAAATTAATCTTATATTTTCAAAATCAAATCGTTTTCACCATTTATTTTAACATATCACCTGAAGAGGAACAGTTTTGTTCTGAAACATGAAAATTTTTGTGTAGCGATATTATGCTTTTATAAACCACTGTCATAACAAAATTACAATATATATATTGTACACACACTTCTTAGGAAAACACTTGTTGAAAATACGCATATACTTAGACAAGAAAATAATAAATGAAAACTTAAAATTCTAGAAGCTATCTACATCATACAGTTTAAACCTAGCCTAAATAAAATAAATTTCGACACCTCCACTAACATACTTCAATGCCTATAATCGACGGGAGAGGTCATAGTTATTATACTTACCCCCTACACCATAGTAGCAGCAGTTCCCAGACCAATCCCTCATGCCACTATACACTCAATTGAACAAAAACCCACTTCCAACATTCCTTCTCGGCCTACAGCCATGTGCGACACAAACAATGGACCTGTCTAATTTTCTCTGGATAACTCCACTCTGTTAATAATAATTTAAATGTTCTATGTTCACTGAACATTAAATGTTCATCCTTTGATAATGGCTTATGTAAGCCGAAAGCTCAGACCTGATAAAAAAAATCAACAATTATTGCAATTTCTTGTCTTTCCATGACAACACTATCAAGCTAATCAGATCATATGAATGGCTCTTACACAAAATAGACAGAACTTGTCTATATTATTCAATGAAACTTGTATTTATATATATATATATATATATATATATATATATATAATGTGAATTAATAAATAAATAGGTACATACATGTATATTATTTTATTATTCAAGTGTTAATTGAACAATGTTGAATGTATTACGAAAATGGAGCTATTTTATACATAGTTTAATAAATATACGTATTGTCCTACATCAATGACATGACTGACTTTCATGTGTTATATGATCATCAGGTGTAGTCAGTCATATGCATTTGATGACTGCATAATGCATGACATATATATATATATATATATATATGTATGTGTGTATATATACATATATATATATATATTTTCAAATAAAACTTCAAAAATTACGTATGTAGTATGACCATTTCAGTGAAAAAACCTTGCTTCTTCAGCAACAAATTCTTTATTATGCAAATACAGGACAAAATCCATATACAAGAAGGTTACTCAAAACGAAATTCATGTACCGGAAGTCAACATGAAAGAAAGAAAAGAAATAAGAACATTGAGAGGGGGAGTTAAAAGAGAAAGTAGATTATGTTATGATATATATATATATATATATATATATATATATAAACGAAGATTAACAAAACTTGGTTAAAAACAACCGACAATTTGAAATGATTTGTTTGAACATTATTTTTGATCGATACTCATATTTAAGTAGATACTCAATTTTTAATCGAACAGTATTATATTTTTATTACAAAATGGTGTGTCATTTGGCAGGAATCAAGCCTGCAACCCCTATCCACATAGGGGAAACCACCATGTGATCTGGCGCGTCTTAGACCTCTCAACCACGAATGGCGATCAATCTAAATGATGTTAAGTTAAGCCTATAACGGAATTTTCAAATTCATCGTAATAACCAGAAATTTTCGTAATAAAAATTTATCGTAAATAATCATTCTGGCAGAATTTAGGAGGAAAGTTTAACCCAAACACGAAGCCGGACACTGACAAAGTGCATCAGCAAGTAACAGGATATACAGTTCCCATACATATTGACCATAACTATCACATTTTGGAACACAAGAAAACAAAAGACGGAACAAGAAATTGGGTGCTGTAGCAATCAACTCACTAATATCCAACTCTTTTAGTCTATAATCTGGAATTTTTTGAATATGACATCAAAAGCCTAACTATCCTTTTATGTGAAGAGCAATTAAACTATAGTTAAAAGAATTACTGCAGCTAATCAAAGTTGGAATTTGTTTGTGATCTCTTGACATTTTCTTTTTTTTTTTTTTTTTAAATGTTTCTTCCCACTATAATTACTGATACCATAAAAGATCAGAATCCCTTTTCCTAAGTCAAAGCTAACCAATCAGTGCAATTTGCAAAAATAAATTAACAAAGACATTCTCTCTCTCTGCTGTTATTTTATTTATTACACCTCTTAGCCTATGACTGACAATTCTAAATATTATATACTTGATTTTTAATGACTATATTCACTGTATGGTGAATTATTTATGATAGCAATGGAATCCTAAATTAGTTCAATCAGTACTTTGCAAGAATTCTTGAAAATAATTTATTTATGACTATCACAGACCAAGAAATTAAAGTTTGTTACTAATAGCATTCTTCTTGTGAAACTAAAAATGAAGCAATTTAATATGGCAATAATATTGATATATGAAGTGAAAAATGGGCTCAACAGGTCATAGTGAATGGCTAAATAATATATAAAGAACACTCAAGACAAGCGTGGACAGACAAGAGTCTGGCAGGAGACATTAAAAATCAAACAGACTACCCAACCATTGGATGTGTGTTGTGCTGCAGTGAATATTGGCTCAGAATAGGAAATCAGAGAGCTAAGTTCAAATTCAAGTTGCATTTATTGCATTCACTTATGCACAAATACCCTTGGGAAAGGTATGAATCCGTCACTTCTCCCTCCAGCAGGAGGGATTGGGTTCTATAGCCTTGGTTGGCAATCAGTCTACTGCAGAAAGTAATGGCAACCTACTGTGGGAAAATCTTCTGCCCAGTCAGTCATGTCTCTTTTGGGACATGATCGGCTAAGGAGTATCACATATGGCACTTAAGTGCCTGACTGACTTAATCATCAAGAAATAAAGTTCCGCACTCCAACATACCCCCAAGTGATGACCTCAATCAAACTAAATGTAAAATTATGAAAATTAAATAAATGGTACCTAGTCTTCAAGCTCAATACTAAATTAGCAGCAAAGTCTTATCATTTTACACATACAGATATAGATAATATATGTGGTGATCGATTCTATATTATAATCAAGACATAAACTGATCCCCGACTTTGTGGGATGATATGTTTTTCTACCCCTAATTTTGGCTTTCTGAAAAATGTCAAGGTGTCATTAGTGTTCTAAGATTTTGACCTACATCTGAGCACAACTCCCGTTGAGCTAGACGGCAAAATGCAGACACTAAGTTGAACCGATCAAACAAACAAATACTTACACAACATCCACCCTCGTCACTTTTATAGACATAGATTGGAAGAGGTGAATAACTCAATGTGGAACATCTTAAAGGAATGATAAGGGACAGCAGTAAACAAGGTTAAAGAAAGAGGGAAGTGATAAAAAAGAAAAACAGAAATGCATAAAAAGGCAAATGTTTAATCCATTGATTGAGGGGAGAGGAGAAAATACCAAGAAATGATGCTAAATATATGATGTCAAGCAAAAACATAAGATAATTGCAATTAAACAAAAAGGAAATGTTTTAATAAGAAACATTGAAAAATTGCAAGACAGACACAGCATGCACAAAATAAAAAAAAAAATAAAAAATAGGAGCACAAAATATTTTTCTGCAGGATGTATAATGGAGAAAGGAAAAGTACTACAGTGAATAAACAAATATATCAGATTGGGTTCATTTTGTTTTATGGCATATCAACCTAAATGGGTTATTTAATGCTGACAAGATTTTTTTTTTTTTTTTTTTTTTTAAATAGATTCATATGAATAGAATATGTATTCTTTGTATGAAATCGTTTTGTAGATCAAGTTTCATTTAGGTATTTTTGTGAAGAGGATCTTGTCAAGAGTCAGATATATTACTGGTGTATATATGCTCTCACACCCTGAAAGAATGGTAGACTGAAAAACTGTAGCTACTTTGGCATGTACGCATCGCTCATTCAGTAAAATGAATTAGAGCACTCTGGCTATTGGGCGCGTATAATGATAATATATGCACTAAAAAGTCTGCCTTCTTCTACCGAACGCCTGTAGCCCAGGGGTAGAATCGCCGATTAACGCCAATTCGATTGGGTTTCAATCCTGGGTTAAAAAGCAATCAGAGTCTAACCGTACTGATGAGCTGTGATACAGCGAAACAGATCTGTCTGCGGATGACAATATATATATATATATATATATATATATATATATATATATTCTCTTTTTTTATATTGCTGGTAATATATTTTTTTTTTTTATATATATTGCTGGGAATATTTTCTTCTCCAAAAGAGTATTGCTAGAAGTTTCACTATAAAAATCTATTTTTATATATACTTTCACAGAGTTTTGACCAGAGTTTTTTTTTTGTTGTTGGGCGGGGGGGGGGGGGGAGCAACAGTTACTAACACCCCAGATCAGAGTGGACCTTCAAACAAAACTTCCCAATTTGAGGCCTTGCTGCCAGATGCAGTTTATAATCAAACCCAGGACCCGGATGTTGTTTATTGTCATACCCAGGACACCTCATGGAAGGAAAGATTACCCCCTCTGCAAAAGTGCAGTTGGCATATTCTGAAGCCCCAGCCAACAGGGTGAAATACATCAGACATTTCATGACAACAAAGGGAAGAAACCAATAATACATAAAAAAAATTGAATATTGCTGCCATATCTGGTCGGGTGCCCCTGCTGCTCTCTTTGGATTACTTGACAAAATACAAAGGAGGATTTGTAACGTGGTTGATACTGACTTGGCAGACTGGCTGCAACCACTCTCTCACCGGCATGATGTGGCTTCCCTGTGCCTCTTCTACAAGTACTTTCATGGCTTCTGCTCCGATGAACTTAGATCACTGGTGCCGCCTAAGCACAAATTTACATGAGATACTAGATTAGCAACTAGGTCCTACCCTTTTACAGTTAAACAGATAAGATGTAACCGTAAATTCTACTCCAACAGCTTTTCTCGCGCTTCCCGCCTGTGGAACTCCCTTCCACAAGTCTGCTTTCCCGACAGCTACAATCTCCAGGTGTTTAAATGTAGGGTCAATAGACACCTCCTATCACACTAACTCCCAACTATTCTCACAACACTCATCTACCCAACCCTCATTCTCGGTATCCTTACCCGCCTATCACCCACCCTCTGACATTTCCTATATTTAACCATTCTCGGTATCCCTACCTGCCTCTGACATTTCCTATATTCCTATATTTAACCAGTCTCGGTATCCTTACCCGCCTATCACCCACCCTCTGACATTTACTATATTTAATCATCCTTTCTCCACTCTATGTAGCCCCCTGCGCAGTAGTGGCAGTGACATGCCTTGCTCGGGGTGAAACGCTTATAAAAAAGAAAAAAAAATTCAAATTCTAATTGACAACTTACAACTCTTATTTCCCATTTCCTACCCTACTTACCTATCACACACAATTTGCTAAATGGGGTGAAACACTTATAAAAAAAAATAAAATAAAATAAATAAAATAAACACAGAAAGACGTGTAATATGAGCATCTGGGGGTTAGGCCAGCAGGGGCTAAGACGAAAAGAAACAAGACAGTAGGACAAGACGAGATAATATAAATCAGTCTTGAGTGAATTACAGATTGACAAAGTAACCAAAGACATAAATTAAATATCTAAGGTTCCCAGTAAATCTATCTTCAAAGAACAGACAAAGAAAAAAAAAGGTGCAAATGAATGCTAACTCCTTTAGACAACCTGACGAAACCCATAGCTACTTTAAAGGAACTGACTTTAAAGTAGATATTTCCCAGATTACTACAATCTTGGCCTGTTCAAATTTAGGGTTAATTGTTATCGTCTCCACCTACTCGTCTAAGAACTAAGAATTTTAAAGATACCACAATAAGTATTACAACTTTTTTTATCATAATAAAGACCAACTCCGAGAAAGTAATATGATTTATTATATAAACATATACACATATTTCATTCTTTTGTCTATGGACCCAATGAAGTCTTAAATAGTGAAATGCATTATCTAAATTTTTTTTTTTTTTTAAATCGTGTCACCCCAAGCAAGGCATTCCACTGCCACTATAGCGCAGGGGGTTACATAAAGGGATTGGGTATAGGAAATGTCAGAAGGAGGGTGATAGACGACTTAGGATGTACATAGGGAGAGAGTTGGAGAGAGTGGGTGTGAGTTAGTGTGTTAGGAGGTGTCTATTGACCTTACATTTAAACTCCTGGAGGTTGTAGCCGTCAGGGAAGCAAGCATGCGGTAGGGAATTCCACAGGCGTGAAGTGCGAGGAAAGAAGCTGTTGGAGTAGAAATTGTGGTTACATTTAATTGGTTTCACTGTAAAAGGGTGGGACCTAGTTGCCAATCTAGTATCTTGTGCAAATTCACATTTAGGGGGCACCAGTGATTTAAGTTCGTCAGAGCAGAAGCCATGATAATATTTATAGAAGAGGCACAGGGATGCCACGTCACACCTGTGACAGAGATACTGCAGGCAGTCAGCCAAGTCAGTATCAATCACATTACAGGTTCTTCTGCTGTATTTTGTCAAGGACCCCAGAAGAATAGAAGGGGCACCCGACCAGATGTGGCAGCAGTACTCAATACACAGGCAGATGGTGTATTTATATAATTGCAGGATAGATTCAGGCGGAAAGAATTTCCAGGCCCTGCAATCTGCAGGATTTAGGGATTTAGCAATGGATTCGACGTAGTCATTCCACTTGAGGTCCCTGAGAGTGTCAGGCCAAGCAGGCGTAGTGATTTACTCTCTGGGAGGCAAGCCTGTTCCATGCTAATGGAGGTGAGGTTGTTTCCATCTACCAAATTTAAAAGGTTTGTCGAGATTTCTGTATGTTAATTTGAAAATATTTGCACAGAAAACTCATGGATAGACCAAAAAAACTAATCTTTTACTTTCAACCCATTCTGAAGGATTGTATGAGGATTTGCCTTGGGTTCATTTCAAAGAGGGCTGAATTAATTTCTTGTTTTCAACCCATTGTGAGAAGAGGATTTGCCTAAAAAAAAACCTGGGAAAACACATTAACAACCTTTGACTCAAACTAAGAATTGTAAAGAAAAGATACCAGAATAAATATTAATTTTTTTTTTTTAAAGCCACTCATTTTCTTTAAACATGATAAATGACAGCTAAGGGAAAAATGTACTAAGATTCATTGTTTAAGCATACACACAAATACACATTTCTTTCATTCTTTTTCAGATCTAATGAAGCCTTGAATGACGAAAAGTATTATCAAATCTATTTCCATAAGGTATGATTTACATCAATATCTTTTCTGTATAAATCAAGTTTAGGTATAATTTAAATATGAAAATTTGATTTGCACAGACAAAATATTCAATCTGTAACCTCTGGTGGGAACAGCCAGCCTGCACACAGACAGAAGTTTAGGGAATATGCAAAAATACAAAAAACAAGTACAAAAGATAGGTTTTCTCACCATTTTGTTTTTTTACATGTACCACAAAATTAAAAAAGAATGAAAAAACCTAGCAAGATTTTTTTTATTTTATTGGTGACTAGCAGTATAGCCCGGCATTGCTTGGGTGTAATGAAAGCTTTAAAACTAATCCATCAGATTCTTTGGACGGTGACACGAAAGACTAAAAAGCAATAGTTGTTTCCCGTTAAAGCGAAACCCGTAGACTGAAAAAAAAAAAAAAAAATGAATGGATATAAGTCAAATTTTGATTTCCTGGTATCGATATCAAATAAGTTTTTTCATCGAAAACTGAATCTTGAAGGCTAAATAAGTCCTCTGAGTAAATGGTATCATGGCTGAGACTAAGAACTACAATTATACCTACTTAGAGCCAAACCAAAAGCAAAAACTAAAATAAAAGGCCTGAAAAAAATACAGACATACTGGCAGATAAACAGACACACACACAAACATCTTGCCTTTTTTTTATATATATATATATATATATATATATATATTTTTTTTTTTTTAATCATATCACCCCAAGCAAGGCGGTAATGCCACTGATGCGCAGGGGGCTACGTAAGGGTAAAAAGAATGGAAAAGAGAAAGCCGGAAACCACATCCTAAACAGGAAACAAGAGATGAGCCTCTTCACCTGTTCAATAGATGTGGGTGGAGTGTGAACCGGGCGATAGTTTAGTCTATCTACTCCAATATATATATATATATATATATATATATATATATAAAATCGATTTTCTGCACTATTGTAAGAACTGCAACCTTGAAATTTCTGAATATCGTTTTTTATGTCTTTGTCTATGAGTGTATCAAATTTGATTAAAATCGGACCACTCCTTCTATAACCTGATTTTTTTCGATCATCGATATTTATAGGGGTACCTTGACAAAACCTAGCTAAGAACACTCGCAGACGCTTATAGTACAACTGTGTAAATTTTCAAGAAAATCAGTTCAGCCATTTCGGAGTCTATAGCTAATGGACACACACACACAAAGTTCCATATATAAATAAGTTTAGATAAGTTAATGGCAAAATGAGAATGGAAAAAAACAGATAAAGTAGTTGAGGAAAGAAAGAGCAAAAGACTAACTTAATTCTAAAAGAACAGTGAATGCATGGTTGCCAGCAAAATGTTCTACATTACTTATTAGGTACAGCAAAATCAATAAGTAAAGTGCTATAGATGATACACGCTTGGGCGATCATGTCTCAGAGGAGACAACTGACTGGGTAGAAGATTTTCCTGCAGTAGGTTGCCATTACTTTCTGCATTAGACTGGTTGCCAATCAAGGCTATAGAACTTAATTTGTCCCATAGCTGGAGAAAGCAGCAGCAGATTCATAACTTTCCCAAGGGTATTTGCAAGGATGTGAATGCAATGAATTCAACTGGAATATGAACTCAACTCTCAAAGTTCTTATTCCACATCAAAATCAATTAGGTATAAAAATTTAAATATCTGGATAGTTCTTGTTTGAATTTCTAGAGTGAGCAGTTAACATTATTTATATTCAGACTATTGTCCTCATCTTTGTTGTTGTCACATTTCAACTGCTGTGCCCTACAGTCTTCATCAGGTAGGGTATATCACTCTGGATAACTTAAAATTCTGAACTGAACCCTTTATTTAATCTATGGGATTAGACTGTTCTCATCTTGTTCTTATTTAGTACAGCTCAGTTAGGGTTCACCCGGTTTCCACTACTTGACCAAGGATTGAACTCTCAATCATTATGCCACCAAATTCACAAGCCAACATTTTAATCCACTAGGCTTCTTTCCCAGAGTCTAGTGGATTAAAACATTGGTTCATGAATTTGGTGACATAGTAATTGGGAGTTCAATCTCTGGGCCAGGCAGTTTGTATCTGAACTTAGTAGAAACAGGGTGAGTAAAAATTGACAAATACTAAAAATAAGAACAATACAATATTCATAAAACATGGAGAGTAGAAGAAGAACCTATAGAGTAAATAATAGGCACAGTTTCGAATTAC
The DNA here is from genome assembly GCA_037127315.1 of Ascarosepion bandense. Classification (NCBI taxonomy): domain Eukaryota; kingdom Metazoa; phylum Mollusca; class Cephalopoda; order Sepiida; family Sepiidae; genus Ascarosepion; species Ascarosepion bandense. The sequence continues at coordinate 62,322 of JBBBDQ010000690.1, read as the reverse complement.
CTGTAAATTAGCTGAATAAATATACACCTCATGAAGGCCAGAGAGTACAACAGCCAAAACAGGGCAACAACAAAGATGAGGACAATAATCCTGATATAAATAGTGTAAATTAATAGGTAGCGTAGCAAAAGATAAGTGATATAGAAATATAAAAATGCATTAGAATATTGAATGATGCCTGAGTAAAACTGAGTAAAAAAAAAAAGACAAAAAAAAACAAAGGAAAATGGTGCCTGTCAAAAACTGAGCGAACAAAGGAAAATGAGGCCTGTCAAAAACTGAGCAAACAAAGGAAAATGAGGCCTGTCAAAAAACTGAGCAAACAAAGGAAAATGGGGCCTGTCAAAAAACTGAGCAAACAAAGGAAAATGAGGCCTGTCAAAAAACTGAGCAAACAAAGGAAAATGAGGCCTGTCAAAAAACTGAGCAAACAAAGGAAAATGAGGCCTGTCAAAAAACTGAGCAAACAAAGGAAAATGAGGCCTGTCAAAAATCTGAGCAAACAAAGGAAAATGAGGCCTGTCAAAAATCTGAGCAAACAAAGGAAAATGAGGCCTGTCAAAAAACTGAGCAAACAAAGGAAAATGAGGCCTGTCAAAAAACTGAAGAACAAAGGAAAATGAGGCCTGTCAAAAAACTGAGCGAGACAAAGAAATGAGGCCTGTCAAAAAACTGGGCGAACAAAAGGAAAATGAGGCCTGTCAAAAAACTGAGCGAACAAAGGAAAATGAGGCCTGTCAAAAAACTGAGCGAACAAAGGAAAATGAGGCCTGTCAAAAAACTGAGCCGAACGAGGAAAATGAGGCCTGTCAAAAAACTGAGCAAACAAAGGAAAATGAGGCCTGTCAAAAAACCCCAGGCGAACAAAGGAAAATGGAGCCTGTCAAAAAACTGAGCGAACAAAGGAAAATGAGGCCTGCCAAAAAACTGAGCGAACAAAGGAAAATGAGGCCTGCCAAAAAACTGAGCGAACAAAGGAAAATGAGGCCTGCCAAAAACTGAGCGAACAAAGGAAAATGAGGCCTGTCAAAAAACTGAGCGAACAAAGGAAAATGAGGCCTGTCAAAAAACTGAGCGAACAAAGGAAAATGAGGCCTGTCAAAAAACTGAGCGAACAAAGGAAAATGAGGCCTGTCAAAAAACTGAGCGAACAAAGGAAAATGAGGCCTGTCAAAAAACTGAAGAGCGAACAAAGGAAAATGAGGCCTGTCAAAAAACTGAGCGAACAAAGGAAAATGAGGCCTGTCAAAAAACCCCAAAGGCGAACAAAGGAAAATGAGGCCTGTCAAAAAACTGAGCGAACAAAGGAAAATGAGGCCTGTCAAAAAACTGAGCGAACAAAGGAAAATGAGGCCTGTCAAAAAACTGAGCGAACAAAGGAAAATGAGGCCTGTCAAAAAACTGAGCGAACAAAGGAAAATGAGGCCTGTCAAAAAACTGAGCGAACAAAGGAAAATGAGGCCTGTCAAAAAACTGAGCGAGCAAAGGAAAATGAGGCCTGTCAAAAAACTGAGCGAACAAAGGAAAATGAGGCCTGTCAAAAAACTGAGCGAACAAAGGAAAATGAAGGCCTGTGTATCAAAAAACTGAGCGAACAAAGGAAAATGAGGCCTGTCAAAAAACTGAAGCGAACAAAGGAAAATGAGGCCTGTCAAAAAACTGAGCGAACAAAGGAAAATGAGGCCTGTCAAAAAACCCCAGGCGAACAAAGGAAAATGAGCTGTCAAAAAACTGAGCGAACAAAGGAAAATGAGGCCTGTCAAAAAACTGAGCGAACAAAGGAAAATGAGGCCTGTCAAGAAACTGAGCGAACAAAGGAAAATGAGGCCTGTCAAAAAACTGAGCGAACAAAGGAAAATGAGGCCAGTCAAAAACCACTGATTTAAAAGGAAAATGAGGCCTGTCAAAAACCACTGATTTAAAAGGAAAATGAGGCCTGTCAAAAACCACTGATTTAAAAGGAAAATGGAAAAGGCCTGTCAAAAACCACTGGATTTAAAAGGAAAATGAGGCCTGTCAAAAACCACTGATTTAAAAGGAAAATGAGGCCTGTCAAAAACCACTGATTTAAAAGGAAAATGAGGCCTGTCAAAAACCACTGATTTAAAAGGAAAATGAGGCCTGTCAAAAACCACTGATTTAAAAGGAAAATGAGGCCTGTCAAAAACCACTGATTTAAAAGGAAAATGAGGCCTGTCAAAAACCACTGATTTAAAAGGAAAATGAGGCCTGTCAAAAACCACTGATTTAAAAGGAAAATGAGGCCTGTCAAAAACCACTGATTTAAAAGGAAAATGAGGCCTGTCAAAAACCACTGATTTAAAAGGAAAATGAGGCCTGTCAAAAACCACTGATTTAAAAGGAAAATGAGGCCTGTCAAAAACCACTGATTTAAAAGGAAAATGAGGCCTGTCAAAAACCACTGATTTAAAAGGAAAATGAGGCCTGTCAAAAACCACTGATTTAAAAGGAAAATGAGGCCTGTCAAAAACCACTGATTTAAAAGGAAAATGATGACTGTCAAAAACCACTGATTTAAAAGGAAAATGATGACTGTCAAAAAAGCTGATTAAAAAAGGAAATGCTGACTGTCAAAAAAACTGATTAAAAAAAGAAATGACTGTCAAAAAACTGATTAAAAAAGAAATGACTGTCAAAAAACTGATTAAAAAAAGAAATGACTGTCAAAACACTGATTAAAAAAAGAAATGACTGTCAAAACACTGATTAAAAAAAGAAATGACTGTCAAAACACTGATTAAAAAAAGAAATGACTGTCAAAACACTGATTAAAAAAAGAAAGAAATGACTGTCAAAACACTGATTAAAGAAAGAAATGACTGTCAAAAAACTGATTAAAAACAAAGAAATGACTGTCAAAAAACTGATTAAAAACAAAGAAATGACTGTCAAAAAACTGATTAAAAAATGACTGTCAAAAATACTGATTAAAAAAGAGAACTGATACCTGTCATAAAAACCGAGTAAAAAGAGAACTGATGCCTGTCATAAAAACCGAGTAAAAAGAGAACTGATACCTGTCATAAAAACAGAGTAAAAAGAGAACTGATGCCTGTCATAAAAACCGAGTAAAAAGAGAACTGATGCCTGTCATAAAAACCGAGTAAAAAGAGAACTGATGCCTGTCATAAAAACCGAGTAAAAAGAGAACTGATGCCTGTCATAAAAACCGAGTAAAAAGAGAACTGATGCCTGTCATAAAAACCGAGTAAAAAGAGAACTGATGCCTGTCATAAAAACCGAGTAAAAAGAGAACTGATGCCTGTCATAAAAACCGAGTAAAAAGAGAACTGATGCCTGTCATAAAAACCGAGTAAAAAGAGAACTGATGCCTGTCATAAAAACCGAGTAAAAAGAGAACTGATGCCTGTCATAAAAACCGAGTAAAAAGAGAACTGATGCCTGTCATAAAAACCGAGTAAAAAGAGAACTGATGCCTGTCATAAAAACCGAGTAAAAAGAGAACTGATGCCTGTCATAAAAACCGAGTAAAAAGAGAACTGATGCCTGTCATAAAAACCGAGTAAAAAGAGAACTGATGCCTGTCATAAAAACCGATAAAAAGAGAACTGATGCCTGTCATAAAAACCGAGTAAAAAGAGAACTGATGCCTTTCATAAAAACCGGGTAAAATGAGAACTGATGCCTGTCATAAAAACCGAGTAAAATGAGAACTGATGCCTGTCATAAAAACCTAGTAAAAAATTATGCCTGTCAAAAACTGAGTAAAAATGTTGCCTGTCTAAAACTGTAAAAAAGAAATGATGCCTGTCAAAAACAGAAATATTGGAAAATGCTATTAGAAACAAAGAAAATTGTTCTGAACTACTATGCAATATCTCATCTTTGATATGGCAATAAGTTTTGAATACTTTCCTCACCAATTAAGAGAAGAGTTGACGCAACAGATTTAGCTCTACAGTAGAATGCCGAGAATACAACAAAGAGCTTATGAGAAACAATGAAATTTTAAAGAGAAAAGTAACTAAGAAAGCAAAAGCAACATGTTTGATATATATTCGGAAAAAAGACCTAGAGAATTTAACACTCACAAGGCATACTGAAGATAAAGAGCTGCAAGTACAAACAGCAAGTAACCTAGTTGATGAATGAACTATTGGTAGAGCAAAGACCATAGAGGCTAGGAGAGGTGGTAAAAGGACAAGGAAAACAAAAGACAAGTAGTTGTGAATAGCAATCATCACCCACATCTTCAAAGAACAAGGCATAAAGAATATATTAATTGCAAGTAAATCACTAATATTTTAGCAACTGATGACCCCGTCTCTAATTTCAAGTTAGCATGTTGGGCCGTTTCTTCTGCAGACAATCATACCTTCTGTTTGCTTACAATTTATGTTTACTGTACCTACTCATGCATAAGCTGCCTTCGTATATGGTGTGACCCTTGAATTTTGGGGCATGAATTTAACTCCTACAGAAAAAAATTACCCTTGTGTGACCACCTATTCTTTTTTTTCTTACATAAAAAAAATAGTCATGTACAGTCGTCCTTTCTTCTTGCATTCCTTTACTATCTTCTGTAGGCATTTCTAGTTTCATTTCTATATTTAGTCCTTTCTTCTCACTTTCCTTGTCTATATTATGTAGGAATTCTTGTAGTTTCCTTTCTCTATATGCTATCAACTGTGTCATCTGCATAGCAAAAATGCCAATAATGAATCCTGGTAGGACTTTCTATTCTCTTAAGATTGTTTCACTGTAAAAGTTGAATAAGTATGGTAAGAAGCAACACATCCTTGTCTTATGCACTTTTTTATTTTTTCACAGTTACTGAATTCATTTCTATCTGTATAAAGGCACTTTGCTCCCAATACAAGTTCTGCATAATTCTATCTTTCTCAAGATAAATCCTGCTATTAGTTTAAGTGGTTCTTTGTGATGTACTTTATCAAACACTTCTACATAATCTATAAAACATAGGTCTCTCTCTCTCTCTCTATATTATATATATATATATATATATATATATATATATATATATATACATACATACACACACACACACATACACACTAAACGTTTAAAAAATACCAAATTCATAGGATGGCCTGCAGCTTTTCCAGATATTGACAGTACATGGTCTATTATTAAAAGAAATGTTTATAAGACTAGAAAACAATATTCAAGCAAAGACAATTTCTTGGAAGCAATAAAAAAAAAATGCTGATTGTAATATTAAAATCCAAACAGTATAAAACAAAAAACAAAAAAACCCGAAATGAGATCAATGGCAGAAAGTCTGATTAAATCTGTGTAGTTGTAGGCTATACTTATAAGAAATATATCCATTTTTTTTAAAAAATCAATTCTACCAAAGCAAGGCATTGATGCCACTCAGACACAATGAACAATTGGGAGTTTGAGTTTTGTTCAGTAGCATATCAACCTTTATGGGTTATTTAAAGCCAAAAAAGGTGGGGGATGTCTCCATCTCTCTCTCTACTAAGCTCGGTTAGCTGTCTTCTTTCTCTACCGCTCTCCTTCATCTCTTGACTGTTCCATACTTGACAGCATCTCAGACAATATAGGTAAGATTATTTCCTCTCATCTGTTTGCTCATGTATTTGTGTTAGGAGACTTCAATGCTCGCCATGCCAGGTAGCTGGAAATCTCACAGGTCTTGCTGGTGTGCATACCATGAACTTTACATTCCCTCATGCAAATGGTTGATTTTTCCTTGCATTTCTCTAATGGAACTGACTTACTGCTAGATCCGTTTCACTTCTATCCCTGATTCTTGTCATGCAGCTTTGCCCTCTTGGCAACTGATCATGCTGCAGTTTCCATAAATATCCCCTTCCACTTCCCCTCTCCCCAGGAACCTCCGACCAACAAAATATGTTGCTGCTACCAAAGAGCAGAATGGAAGTCATTCTGTGATTTCCTGTGTGACATCCCTTGAAACAAAGTTATAAGTCTTCTCATTGATGACTGCATCTGAGGTCTCCTCTTGGGTTAAAGCTGACATCAACGCTTTCATCCCAGCTAGGAAGTGACAACTGAGCTGTTGCACTAGGTATATCCAAAGCATTTGACAGTCTGGCATGCTGGCCCTTTACGCAAGCTACGGGGCTATGGTATAGATAACTGGATGCTTATTTGACCTAATCCTGTCATTCTTTTCAAATCACATAATGAAGGTAGTATCAAATGGGCATGATTCCAGATGCCATTATATGAATACGGGTGTCCCTCAAGGCTCTATTCTAGGTCTTAGGCTTTTTCTGATCTTCATCAACAATCTCCCTGATGTAATCAGATCCCAAGTAGGCATCTACTCTGACAACACCCCTATTTACTCAGTTAGCTGTCTTTTCTTTCTCTGCTGCTCTCCATCTCCAGACTTTTCCGTACTTAACAGCACCTCTAAAAATATAGATAAGGCCATTTCTTCACATCCATTCACCCATATATTTATGTTTGGAGACTTCAATGCCTACCACGTCAAGTGGCTGGAAAAAACTGTCACAGATCTTGCTGGTGTCCATACCATTAAATTTTCAATCACTTAATCCCTTACCCAAGTAGCTGACTCCCTCACACGTTTCTCTAATAACACTAATGGAACTGACTCACTGCTAAATCTCCGTTTCACTTATATCGCTGACTCTTGCCATGTTATACAACTTTGCCCTATTAACAACTCTGATCATGCTGTGGTTTCCGTTAATATCTCCTTTCACATCCCCTCCTTCCAGGAACCCCAGATTAGCAGAATATCTTACTGCTACCAAAGAGCAGACTGGGAGTTGTTCTGCGATTTCCTGTGTGATGTCTCTTGGAACAAAGTTTTCAGTCTTCCCGTTGAAGACTGTGCATCCGAGGTCTGCTCTTGGGTTAAAGCTATCATCGATGCTTTCAGTTACAACAAACCCCATTCATCCCCCTTATTCTTCCCTACTTGCTTGGGCACTATTGCCCACGGAAATCATTTCTTTCAGCTTTATTAAAGCCATGCATCTGACCATAAGAGGCGCAAGAGGATTCTAAATGATGCAAAGCTGTTGTTTGTTGAAAGAATGAAACAGACTTTAGCATCCCGCAAGTTTGGCTCTAAAGACTACCAGCAACTCTGTAGAAATGTGTTAAATAACAGCAAGCCCTCTATCCCTGATTTAATCAATGAATTTAAGAACCTTACATCTTGAACAGACAAAAATGCTTGCAGATTCTCCAACTCAACATTCCTCCCTCACTGGTCTCCAACATAATTTCAAAGCTTAATACACCCCACCCATAAGGCAAGTGGAGGTGACAAAATACAATCCCAACCATTGTCCTGAAGAAATGTGCCCCTGAACACAAACAAACATTACATAGCCATGTTTTCTTGTGGAGGCTGAACCAAAAGTATATCTAAACTTATTTATAAATGAAACTTTGTGTGTGTGTGTGTGTGTGTGTGTGTGTGTCCGTTACCTATAGACTCCGAAACGGCTGAATCAATTTTCTTGAAAATTTACACAGTTGTACTATAAGCGTCTGCGAGTTGTCTTAGCTAGGTTTTGTGTCGAGGTACCCCAGATAAATCTCGAAAATCGATAATCGAAAAAATCGGGTTATAGAAGGAGTGGTTCGATTTTAATCAAATTTGATACACTCAAAGACATATATATATATATATATAAGGCAAGATGTTTGTGTTTTTTTGTCTGTATGTCCTTTATACAAATCCACAATTTTTATCAGATTCTCACCAAATTTCACACAAATATCCTTTAGGCTGAATCTGAGCTTCAGGAACATAGATTAGTTTTAAAGTTTTCATTACACCCGAGCAACGCTGGGCTATACTGCTAGTTTTACATAAAGCAAAGTGGGATCTGCTGACCGAGAATCTGTCATGATGACTTGAGGCAAAGATTTTACAAGGCAAGATGTCCTTGCTGTCACTTTACTAAGACACTCATGGTAATCAAAGTACACCAAGTTGTTTTATCTAGATGCCATCACTAAGGAGGTTGCTATTCGAGACTTGAGACTTCATCATAGTCTTATACATCATTACAATATAGAAAAAAATTTTTTTTTAATCCCAAGAAAGTGTAATCCAGTGTAAGAGAAAAAAAAAATTTTTATCAAAATATGTAATAAAACATTTTTATTACAAAACATGTGCTTCATGCAACAACTCACAATTTTGATTTTTATTACTTTCTAATCCAATATTGATTTGATTTTTATTTCAACTTTACTAACAAGCACAAACATCAGATCATTGTTGAAGAGTGTACGAATGCCGACACCACACCAAGTTAGAATACATTAACAGTATTGTAGGATTTGTTGCGTTATAGTAACAAATATATCCACAAACAAAAATCAAATCATTCCCATTGTCACATGATAAACCAAAGATTTTCAATTATTATAAGCTCTGAACATTATAAACAGACTCATGTTATATCTTTCTTAAAAATGCCTGAAAGTAAAGGTATAAATAAGCATCTACATTTTTTTTTTTAATCATATCACCCTGAGCAAGGTGGTAACATCACTGATGTGCAGGGGGCTACATAAGAAAAAAAGATTAGAGGAGAGTGAGAAGAAGGACGAACCAATTAGAAAGGAGCAAGAAAAGGATGGAAATACAGGTGTGATGACAGTTGCAAAGTTTGAGAGAAAGGAAAGAATATACAGAGTGGTATGGAAAGAACTGGAGTCAAGTCGTTAAGAGATGAGTATTGACCTTGCATTTAAATTCCTGGAGGTTGTAGCCATCAGGAAAGTAAGAATAAAGAAGCGAGTTCCACGGGCAGGAAGTGCATGAAAAGAAGCTGCAGGAGTAGAATTGTCGTCTGCATTTGGTTGATCTGTGAATGGGTGAGACCCAGATGCCAGTCTGGTTGCACTAGTAAACACCTGTTGCAGAGGCACTAGTGACTTAGGTTCATTGGAGCAGAAGCCACGGAAGTATTTATAGAACAGACAAAGGGAAGCCAAATCTCGTCGGTGGGAAAGTGGCTGTAGTCGAGCCGCCAAGTCAGCACCTATCACATTACTGATTCTTCTTTGGAGCCTGTCAAGAACACGGAGATGAACAGCGGGGGCACCAGACCATATATGGCAGCAGTACTCCATGCAGAGACAAATGATTGATTTGTATTTTTTTTTTTTAATCATATCACCCCGAGCAAGGCAGTAACACCACTCATGTGCAGGGGGCTACGTGAGAGTGAAAAGATTTGGAAAAGAGAAAGCCGGAAACCACATCCTAAACAGGGAACAAGGGATGAGCCTCTACACCTGTACAATAGACGTGGGTGGAGTGTGAACGGGGCGATAGTTTATGCAGGATGGTTTCAGGTGGGAAAAACATCCTGGCCTGACACAGTGACCCAACCTTCTCAGCAGTGGATTTTGTATATTTTTATATATACTGACAACATTGTTACATCTTATAAATATGCTAAAGAGAAAAATATATTGTGTCCCTCATCTCTTGAAACCAGGAACAAATATGATGAGTTTAAATTGGGAAATCATTCCTTTGTTTCTGTCAGTCCTTAAGATTTTGAAACAATTCTGTTGTATCTTTGACAAGACACAATATGAAAATGGTGCACAGAAATTTAAAAAACTCCTCTACAGGGATGGTCTTGAATTGCATCAGCTTATGACAAGGGAATCAGAAATCAACCATTGTACAAAAAGATAAAAGGTTAGTACACCTTTAGGTTAGCAATTAAAAATACAAAGATTTTAGTGGAGAAAGCAAATGAAGAGAAATAGTTGATTACAAAACTAAAAAGAAAAAAAAAAAAGAAAAGAAAAAGAAAAATGACAAGAAAATTCTGAATAAAGGTTTCTGGTACAATGTCATTTATGTAAGTCAAACCAATAAAACCATATAAAAAATTTGACAAAATTGCAGAATACATTAATGAATGAATTCCTGAGCATGTATTCGCACAACAAGGGGAAAAAAAGATCAAAAATGAAAAAGTCAAGAGGAAACAAAAGGGTGGGAAAAAGACAGTGAAAAAGGTAACAAAGGAAAACTTCTAGAATCAGATTCAACCCTGTAAGTGATTTTGTGCAAGCAGCTGTAGTTCAGTGGAGACCCACACACACTCCTTTCTATTTAATTTTTTTAATAAAAGCTTACAAATATCTGGATGATCATTTCTCACAATCGATGAATGTGAAGTTTCAGTAGTGCTTTTGTTTTCACAACAATGGTCAAATAAATAGTCTTACGCCAATAAACTAGCTTTTGAACAGGCGCATAACATTAATACTTGATGAAACAGGCACACTGTAAAGGCATCAGTGGCTGCATGGCTCACAACAGTTCACAGCAAGGGATCAGAGTAAACATAGCCTCAGGTACGCTCACACAGACCATCAGGAATAATGGACTTGCAATATCGTCAAAAAATGTACATTATGGTGCAGTGGATATCAGCTCGGAATGAGAAACTGGAGAGTTCGAATTCATTGGATTCACTTACATGCAAATACTTTTAAGAAAGGTATTAATCCATCTCTTCTCCCACCAGCTATAGGTTAAATAGCAGGACAGATTAGGTTCTATAGCTTTGGTTGGCAACCAGTCTTCCACACCCAGAGTATAAAAAGGTTTCCCTACCTATAAAAAATGCAAGTTACAGAAGCATCAATGACCCCCCCCTCATTGATGGCCTATGCGCAACTGACATCAACAGGTTTTAGGTTAGAATTGTCAAAACAGACCATTAGGAACGGTTTCTTTGCAGTAAAACATTATCATACAGTGTCCAATAATGCCATGAGATGGTCACCAAGTAGATTGAATGGCGCGCTACAGTGTTTGGGGATAAGAGAAGATTACATCCTCATAAAAGTGATTATTGTCTGCCTGCATGACAGTTCTGGATAGAAACTGCTTCCAGGGTGTAATCCTTTACAACATCCAGGAACTAACGACTTCCATTAATATAATGGATGCCATAAGTTCTAACTCATGCTTATCTTTGGTGTTTCTTCAGAGAACACTGAAGAGAAGTATGTATGTTCAAAACATTGTTAAAACTTGAAAGACAATGTGCAATTCTGCCAGTACAGTGCCCTCCTCAATATCAGACGGCATCATAAAATTCTAGACTCAGAAATGCTAGAACATGACAAGTTAGACAGCATCCATGCTCTCAAAAAGGGACGACAAATAAAATTCAAGAAAGCCAAATAAATGGTCATCAGCAAAATTAAACCCAAAATGCCAAATACAGGTGGGGGATACTAAAATCAAGCAGGTACAAAAAATTTAAATACCTGGGAAGTGTTCTAACAGAAGACGGAAAATGTGACACAGTGATCCAAAGGTGAATTGGCATAGCGAAAGACGTGTTCCAAAAGCTGAGTAAAGTATTAAGAGACAGGAAACTTTCACTAGAAACGAAGAAGAGAGTACCGGATTGCTATCTGATGTCAGTTCTTCAATATGACAGTGAATGCTGGACAATATCATCAAAGATGAAGGGAAAACTTGAAGCAACTGAAATGTGATTCTACAGGAGGATGCTGCAGATATCAAGGACCGAACATGATATCATGGACATGAACAATGATGAGGTTTTGGAAATGATGGAAACGAAAAGAAATTTAATATTGAGCATCAGGAAGAGTCAACTAAAGTTCCTGGGACATGCAATAAGGAAGGAGGGCTTGGAGAACCTGATACTAACAGGCCAGATAGAAGGAAAAAGAGACAGAGGAAAGCAGCAGATAACATATTTGAAGGGCTTGAGCAGGTGGATGACAGAATGGGGGTTGAGTGGTGTTACAGGAGAAAGTGTGCTAAGAGCCACCAGGAATAGAGAGATGTGGAAGGCGATGATCGCCTACGTCCTGAAAGGACAAGGCACATAGAAGATAATTGCTGGATTTCTGTCTCTTTTCCTCTTAGAACTTCCACTGCTTCTATTTCAGCTTTATACTTAAAAAAAAAAAAAACCCTCACGCACTGTGTGCGCGCGCTTTTGAACATATCCATAACAAAATACTTCCCATTCTTTCAGTTTCTCTACAGGTACCTCTTCCTCAGCTCATCCATTCAAACCACACAAAGCCAGACATGATGCTGAGGATGGCTAATCCAGATTTCCATATTCATGTATTCAAAATAAATTTTCCTGCTTGATTAAAGCATATACAAGGTCTGACGAAGAAATGTTATTAAAAAATAAATAATAAAACAACTACAATACACATCAATTTAGCATTTAATCTCCTTCCAAGTAGCCCCCCCTTTTGAAGCCACATACCTTATCGAGCCTCATTTCCATTGATGGAAACATTTCTGTAACTTTTTTTTTTTTAAGATAATGAACACGTGTCTTGTAACAGTCTCTGGGATTCCTTGAAATATTGTTCCTTTTAAGTGGGATTTGATTTTTATAAAGAGGAAAAAGTTGCAATGGATCTTATGGATCTGGATCATATCATGGTTGTTGGATCTGAGGAATCTTGTTCTTTGCCAAAAACTGCTACACAAGCCATGGTCACTAATGGAACCTCTGTGGTGTGATGATACTATCACACTACACACTTCCCTTCAAAGCACTGCAATAAACAACAGAAGTGTTGTATACCTACCTGTATACAGGAATGGAATATTCCTATCCTCTTAAATACATGGACACTCTTCAAGTAAATAGCAATAGAGTAGAGAGTGATTATACTGACTAGCATTGTATCTACTTCATGCAGTGGGCAAGTCTTGTACTTGTTGATATTCTGTTATTCCCAACCTCCGTTTTTGGTGATTACTCATGCAGGAACCTTTTAGGGTTACAACGAGTGAGTGAGAATATTATAACTTAGTATGTATGCACAAAAGAGTTCAAGGTCAATCTGTGTCAAGCAATTTCACTTTGCACACTTCAGCTACATTACCATAGCAACAGTCTGATACATTTTGATCTGATCTCACATACAGTCATGCACCCAAATTTTTAGTATGGAAAAATAAAATAAAAATAAGATAAAAGTAATCATAAAATAAAGAAGCAGGCTCATCGTACTCACCATGACAGGTCCTGTGTGAGCTCCCACAGGCAGGGAGGCTGTGGGCAAGGCTGTGCCCACAACAACCACTTGACTTCTCTCTACAGCTTCCATTCCTATGTTATGCGCATCTTGGTTTGGGTTTTTTATTGTCCCTTGACAAAAAAAAATAAATAAATAAATGAAAGATAAAATGATCTGCAAGAAATGTATCTTAGAAATTGTTTTAAAACAATTTTTAATTCTTTCAGTTTTTGCAGTATGTTACAAGGATGCATTCATATATAAAAATAATATTAATAATGTCTAAAAAGTTGTAGTAAGAGATTCTATTGACTCCTACTTGTTATTACAAAAAAGTTTCAATTCATGAAGTAGTCGTAAAAATAGAGAAATTATAGTGGGTTATCCATTCTTTTTCTGTTAGTAGTGGAGAGTCCGTTCTAGTGAAGGGTAGTTGTATACTGTTGCAGGTCAATGGAATTTGGCCTTGTTGTAGATAGCCCACTATAAGTCATAAAGAAAGGTTATAAACTAAGAAAAGCAAATTTAGTTGAAAGATAACATTTTATATATAACACATATCAATTAATGTTTTTTACAATTGAAGTAATACATGAAGTATAGGTCCAATGGAGGTTAAATGTTCATGGCAATAAAATGGTGAAAGAGAAATAATGCTTAGGAATTTGGGAGCGTGTAAGTAAGGAATGTCTTTGATGTAGTCGCTTCTTAGGTCAGTAAGTAGTTTTTGAGGCAGGGAAGAAGGTAAGGAGAGGTGAAAGGCATAGTAGCCGTTTGACTTAGGTCATGGGGATATTGATTACTCTCTTCTCCTCTAGTCGGTCTGCCTGGCGATGTTTTCTGTATTCGCTTTTTATATCTTCTTTTTGGATCACAGCAGCTCATTTGGGATTTCACACTTGTATTTGGTTCTGGGCTTCCCGTTGGCTGATAAATAAAATTTGTGTATGCTCGAACTGGAAATTTAAATTTAATTAATTTTTAGTTTTTAACCGGAACATCTGCGTGGAGCCGGCAGCGCACGGACAACTTTTGGTCATGAAAGCGCCAACATCCGGTTCATCGCTTTTGCTCGGTATCACCACAAAATTAAAAATAGAACGTTTTGAAAGATGCCAGAATATTCCAGTAGATTTGAGAGAATTCAAAAGGTTCTAGAAACATGCAAATTAGGTGTTAGCCCCTATAAAAATAGGTTTTGGGCAGAGTAGTTAGTTGTTACCAGGATATGCTGATATTATCAACTCTGGCTTTGATTCAAGGAATTATATCCAGCCGAAAGAATCTCTAAGAAAAGTGGCCGACCAACTAAAACCTGAAAGAGAACCTCATGGAACCATATGGATAAATATATATTTTTGACTTTCATTGACCAAACTAATAATTGTTCTTTATATACACGTTTAAAGATTTCTGAAAAGTATAGCACTTAAATTTCTTTGCTATCATAACTGGGTAAAGATATTTGATACCTAAACTTCCCCTTCTCTCCTCATAACACTTTGCCTGCCAGTAGTAAACTGTTTTTTCTTTTTGAATGAAAAAACTATATTTGTAAATATTTTTATTTAATGTTTTTGTAAATTAAATATTTGTTTGTGAATTAACTCTGAGTTTTGGTTAATCAATTTTTTCTTTTGTTACACTTAACATGTAACACAGTACCAAGATTATATATGTCATGGATTAGATAAAGTGTTCAGTTTGGAATTCTCAGAAGATTATTAGCTGCAACAGATATTTTAAGAAGACTGAAGGGTATAACAGCTAAGACTGTATCTGTAATAATGAAAATAAAGACATGATTTAATCAGTTGTAATATTATCAGCCATTTGTTTTTGTTTTTTGTTTTTTTTACTAAAAAAACAAATTCCTGTGCAAAATAGAATTGGAAACAAAAATTGCAGAAAAATTTTCTCTGTACCTTGGTAGAAATGACTGCAATTCTATTTTGCACAGGAATTTGTTTTTTTTTTAGTCAAAAAAACAAATGGCTGATAACATTACTACTGATTAAATCATGTCTGTTTTCATTATTACAGATACAGAGTCTTAGCTGTTATACTCTTCAGTCTTCTTAAAATATCTGTTGCAGCTAATAATCTTCTGAGAATTCCAAACTGAACACTTTATCTAATCCATGGCATCATGTATATTATTGCATGTCAGAAAAACAAAGAAATCTTAAAAACAAAAACGAAAATTGAATAATACAGTTGCATAACAATACTATTTTATGAATTTCAACCTTAAGAATCCCTATGTGATCAGAATTGAAAAGAATTCAATAAAAAAAATACATTGAAAGTGCACTGATCTCACCATATATATATATTTACACATTACTTTTTAGTATTGAATTAAGTTCTCTTGATGACTTGCGTGTGTATACACCGTATATATATATATATATATATACAACATGCTAAAATTTCCTCTCTCATTCAATGCATCCATGGCTTAGGGAGTAGGGACTCAAACTGACACCAAATTTGTGGAGTTTCAATCCTGGATAGTAGCAAGTGGATGTCTAGCCACACAGATGAGCTGTGATACAGTGAAACAGGCTTGTATGTTGATGAAATGCCAGAAATGTGGAAATTATATGCTCTACTGCTTGGCATTCACACCAGAAGCCTCAATATGAACATTTCAGTATGTTTGGTTGTCAATCTGAGGATAGCACAAAAGATTTGGAAAGAGCTGGATGAGTCCAATGGTGATTATGAAGGTACTGCAACTCAAAAAAACCCACTGATTATTTTGAGGAGAAAAATTGTTGACAAGGGCCTCGAACTGAACACATAGGTCTACATCAAGTGCCTTAAGGAAGCAATGCAGCCTGGGTCAAGAAGGTAACTGGTAGAAGATCCTAACGTCTGGCAACATGACTGTCACATGCCACGCAAGCAAGATAACCCAATCATGGCTGTCAGACAATTTTTGTGATAACATTACCCTTTAAATTTGGCCACCTAACTCTTCAAACTGCAACCCTCTTCATTATTATGTGTGGGGATGGAGTTGAGCAAGAGAGCGACAAAACTCCTTATATCACCAAAGATGAAGTGAACACAAGGATTATTGCAGCATTCACTAACTTAAAGAGACTGTCCAGATAAGTAGAAAAGTTACAGGAGATTCCGAAGAAGCCTAGAGGTTGTGGTCGAAACCAATGATGATTTTTTTAATATTTCAAGATATCTCTGTATAAGTTTGGTAAATATATCTGTTGAAACAAGATGCCAGTGTTATTTTCATTTTTACCTAATTTAGATGACAATTGATCTATTGCATCTTATATATATATCATGCAGTGTGGGTATAGAAGAATCCAAAGGAGTATCCTGTACATACAGTGGTAGGGTAACGTAACTCTTTTAGAGAGCTCTAAATATATATGTATATAAATACATATAGAGCAAATATAAGAAACATTAAGGCAGATACGTTATTTCATGGTAAAATTGAAAGTATGGGCCTATTTCAGGTAAACCATCAGCTTCCATCTATTTTATAAAAGATTTTGTGTAAAATCCTTTGTAAAATAAAGGACAGAAGCTGATGATGGTTTGCCTGAAATAAGCCATACTTCCAATTTTACCATGAAATAATGTGTCTGCCTTAATTTTTCTTATATATATATATATATATATATATATGTGTGTGTGTGTGTGTGATTTTAAGGTACACTATATAGATTTAAGTGCTCAAGATCAGCAATAGAACACATGTAAATATTAAAGTTGACTTCAATGTTCACATGAGTAATATATAAGTGAGAGAGGTATAGAGAATTATATATATATTGGGCAGAATTTTCTGAACATATACTGTTAAATATAACAAAATGATTGTCTGTTTAATCATGAGACATTTTGAACATTTGATTTTGGCTTTAATTTCAGGTGAAAATGAAGGCAAAAATTGTCCAATTTTTTTTTTTTTTTTTTTCAATTCTGGCTCTAATCTTTTAGGTCACATGAGCCATCTTCAAAGTTAGAGGGTTAATAATATATATATATATATATATATATATATATATATATAGAGAGAGAGAGAGAGAGAGAGACAGACAGAAAGAGAATTTGAATGAAAATAATACTTCAATTTGCTAATTGTAGTTATCATTATTATTCTTTATATGATTTTTAACATTCATTCCTTTATCAAATTATGAAATGTGCTTTCTATATCAAGTGTCTTTGAATTATATGTTGAATTTATTCCCTTTATATAAAAATACAAGCATGGAAGTGGGTCCAAATTTTTCTGAAGGCTAAACCAGGAATATAAATTGGTGTTTTCGTCTTATAAAACCATCTTTGTTAGTTTAAAAAAAAAATGTTTGTTGTCTCAAATTTTGTGACCCCACCCCCAAACAGGGTTTTAATGGAGATTTTTGACTTAATATCTGTTCACACATTGAGTTGAATGTTAAAGCAATATGCGTAAGAAAAATTCTAAAAGAAACAATAACCCAGCCAAGTTTCTGCTTATTTGATCTTTGAGTTCAACAGGCTAAAAAAGGTCATAAACCTAACACAGAATATTTTCTTTAATAACTGAAAACAAATTTCTAAAACAGTTAAAAAAATTCATGCAAAACTAAATTAAATCTTTCTTTCCGACTTGACAAGACACACCCCTCCTACCGATAAATATCATCCTATTTACCAAGCGTTTGAATTTCTGAACAGCTGAGATGATGTTTTTATCAACGTTATCTGAAAAGAAAACAACAGTCAAACAGAACAATGAACAAGAGTAACATCCTAAATAAATTTCTTGTCATGACTCATGGCTTGTTTTATTAAAGAAAAAAAAAATCTCAAATAAAATTTTATTATAAACTACATTGCCAAGATACAATTCTAGATAAGTAAACTTTGAGAGATCTGCAAGTAATATTTCTTTAGCACCAACAAATCTACATTGTATAAACCTGTCAAGTCAATTGCATTTTAATCTTCTTCTATGTACCTTGTTCTTTCAGGACATAGGCGATCATCGCCTTCCACGTCTCCCTATCCCTGGTGGCTCTTAGCATGCTTTCCAAAAAATATGTTATCCACTGCTTTCCTCTGTCTCTTTTTCCCCTCTATCTGGCCTATTAGTATCAGGTTCTCCAAGCCCTCCTTCCTCATTGCATGTCCTAGGAACTTCAAGTTGTCTCTTCCTGATGCTCAATATTAATTTCCTTTACTTTGACATTTTTTCCTATGCCTCGTCATTGCTCGGCCCATGATATCCACAGCATCCTTCTGTAGAACCACATTTCAGCTGCTTCAAGTTTTCCCTTCATTTTTGATGATATTGTCCAACATTCACTGCTATATTGAAGAACTGACATCACATAGCAATCCAGTACTCTCTTCTTTGTTTCTAGTGAAAGTTCCCTGTCTCTTAATACTTTACTCAACTTTTGAAATGCGTCCTTCGCCATGCCAATTCGCCTTTGGATCTCTGTGTCACACTTTCCGTCTTTGGTTAGAACTCTTCCCAGATATTTAAATTTTCATACCTGCTTGATTTTAACACCCCACCACCTGTATTTGGCACTTTGGGCTGCTTTTTTTGGCTGATGCATGGTCGTCATTTTAATCTACTATTCAATAAATACAGTAATAAAAAAGAAAATCTAAAAATACTTCAACAGATCTTGTTTTCATTATTTACACTGTTCAGGCTGTTGTCCTCATCTTTATTGCCATTTTTACGACGTTTCACCTGTTGTATGCTTCGGCCTTCTTCAGGTGCTATGATAACTACACAGAAGTGGCATCACACATGAAATGAGAATGATATACCCCAGCGATCAAGATAAAGAGTTTGGGTTCAAAATTCCTAGCACCCGAAAAAAGCCAGAACATACAACAGTCAAAACATTGTAAACGGCAATACAGATGACGACAACAGTTCAAACAGTGTAAATAAGGTAAATACTACCTCATCGCAGAAGCGTAGACACAGAACTTGTTTTATCATATGCACATCCTAAGATGCAAAATGCTTTTTAATATAGAAAATGGTACTGACGGTCTAGGTTCAAATTCTGACGGCTGTGTGAGGCTGTGATAAGTTGCACTAATGCCGTTAGGTAAGGAAGGAAGCCATGTACCCCTCTACCAGCAATAGTATCACAGACTCGGTTCTCGAGCCTTACTAGGGTAACTAGTCTCCAAAACAGAAAACCACTGAATAATGTGCGTGACAATGGACAGTTTACAATGAATATCCAAGTAAAAGAAAGCTGTGGAGAATCATGATTTTCTTTATCCTGAACAAAAATAGCATTTAAAAATATTGTGTCACTCTATTCTAACCAAATCTATAGGAATTTAGCCTTTCTAAACTTGTATTGCAGATGTGCATTGTTGTACAGTGGATATCGGCTCAGAAAGAGAAATCGGAGAGCTGAGTTCAAATTCCAGTTGAATTAGTTGTATTCACTTACACAAAAGTGCCTCTGGGAAAGGTATTAATCTGTTGCTTCTCCCTCCAGCAACAGGTTAAATAGCAGAACAGATTGGCAACCATTCTACTGCAGAAAGTAATGGCAACCTACTGTGGGAAAATCTTCTGCCCAGTCAGCCATGTCTCTTTTTTGCCATTCAAGGCTATAAAACCCAGTCTGCCCTGCTATTTAACTTTTAGCTGGAGGGAGAAGCGACAGATTAATACCTTTCCCCAGGGACATTTTCCAAAATTCACTTTTTTGGCACAGGTCAGAGGGTCATACCTCAATAACTCTTTGGCCTAGCTATATAAAATAGGTACCATTCAATTCTTATCCTGAAGTTCTGTAAATGTACCAAATTTAAAAACACTTTGTATTGGCGATGGTCAAACTCTTGATTATTCAACACAAAATGACTGCTCTGTTGATAAATAAATAGGCATTTACTTTGCTCAGAAACCCGACAGCTCTTGTAGTAGATAATTTGTCCTTTTATGCTTGATGTGTTTCTCCGAACAGCATTACAACCACACACTGTGCATGGGCAATGCAAAACTGGTTCTTGGAATATTCGTCTGATTTCATTTCCATCCCCAGTCTTTATCAAATTTCTTCGCTTTTTAAGCAAGGCAGAGGTCAGTTACAAGCACAATTCAGTTACAGACATATACTTGAACGACACTAGCACTGTCTCGGCTCTATGCAACCTTTGTGTCGCTGCTTTTATTCAGGCAATTGAAAGATGCACATTTGATGATGTTGAGTTTTGTTTAATGGCATATCAACCTCTATAGGTTATTTAATGCCAAAAAGGTAGGGTTTTAAGGTATTTTTTAATGTTCAGTTATAGTAAGATGGTTGATATAGTCAAATTTTAATGAAATTTTTTTTTTAGAAAACTGAGGATGTCTTCTAGTATTGCTGGCAATAATTTTTCTCCTTCAAAAATTCATTATGACATTTTTTTCTTTGTTTTTTTTTTCCTTCGAAAATGTATTGTTGTTAATATTTATTAGAATAATGTTTTTTCTTCAAAAATGTGTTATGGAAATAATTTTCATCTTCAAAAATGTATATTTTTCTATAAAAGTCTATTTCTATGTATATATTTCTATAAAAGTGTATTTTTATAGTGTTTTGACCACAGTTTGGGGGTTAACTATTTACCCATAGCTGGGACCCTAACAGGTGCTACCACATCGGGTCAGGGTGGACCTGGGAACAACAGCAAATTAAGAGATGGTTCTATGCTCCTCACTACCTACCAGTCAGAGGCCTTGGTGCTGGATGCAGTTTACTGTCACGCCCAGGACTGTTGATGACGTTATTATTATTATTATTATTATATGGCTCTTGCAATTACATACTTTGTATTTTACACAAGGAAATATGTTTGCAATTTTATTTGTGTAAAACATGACTTAAGATTTCATTTTCATAAGAACAACTTTTGTTTTTTTTTCTTTGAGAAAGATTAATTGAAACGAAAATGAAAGAAACAAGAAATGAGAAAATAAGAAAACGAAAAAAATGGCTAAGACGGGAGAAAACATGAGTAAAGACGAAGAGGAAATAAAGACAGAAAAAAATATAAAAAAAAGAAAACAAAAAGAAAAAAGAAAAATACTATTTGAAAATAAAAATGTTGTTTCTGCCTTCATTCACTAAAAATAGAAGCAATGACAAGAGACAAAATATTAAGATTTTGACATTAACATATAAAGCATTAAAAAAATGACAAAGAAATAAAAATCCATCTACGAATACCATTTTCCAAAATGACACTTTACTTATAGAGCTTCTAAACTGTAATTTCTCTTATAATTGTTGTTTTGTTATTTTAATTGTTCACTTTAGGGGTTTTTGATTTACTTTTTATTTTCTGTTAGACATTAAGCTTTAACTGTTTTTTAGGTGTTACATTTTACTAAACTGTGTATTTTTTTTTTTTATGTCAAATAGTTTTTCTGTCAAGACAATTTTCAAATAAAATCACAAGGTTTCTTTTGGTTGATTTTATTTGTTCCTCTGACATTTCAAATTAATTTATTGAGGCAAAAATCCATGTAAAACTGGATAAAACCTGTGGAGGATGTTTGCCTAACACAGTTATAGCTAAATGTTTTCATCTGCTTTTCATTTAATGGAAAATATGTGATGAAAAGATATAAATGTTCAAGTAGTTAGCTGTGTGTTCTACAAATAAGGTTACGATAAGTTCATAAATCTGTCCTCAATTGATGTAAGTTACGCTTATGAATGGGTTTAAAGTGAAAACTTCTTTTCTTAATTATTAAAGCCTTATAGTCAACATTTTCAAATTAGTGATGCTGCTCATATTAAAAATTCATTGCCTATAAAAATTTCATTTAACATTGACTAATAAAATCAAACTAAATTTTACTACAATAAAAATGACTTTCCGCACAGAAAAAAAAAAAAAGAATTTTTTTCTTAAACATGATTAAGTTAAATGTGCTTTAAAATGTTGATAGAAATACTTGTATGCAAGTTATAAGCATGTTTTAAAAACTAAAGTTTTTCCTCACCAGCTCACTAGACCTACTCATTAAAATGTGCTTGCTTACACATGAATTTCCATGTCTGGAATGTTTCAAGTGCATTTCCGACAGAATCCATGGGAAAATATTCGCCATTTTATTTTTTTGATTTCTTGCATTCACATTGTGAATTTGACAAAAACTGACAATGTAGTAGGCTCAGTTGGGCACCATTTGTGATAAAAAGAGCACCATGATGCAATTCACTCTGCAGAAATTTGGTAACAGCATGATGTACAGCTTGGAATCCACGACAGAAACACTAATACGTACGTTTCAAAGTGTTTGGGTGTCAATTCGAGGACAGTTCTATTTAACAATGGCAGGATATTCATATCATGAGCATTTTAACAGATATAATTTTTTTTTTATAATCCTGTCACCCCAAGCAAGGTATTTTACTGCCACTGTTGTGCAGGGGTTATATAGGAAAAATGTTATGAGGAGTGAGAGGTTGCAGGGGTATCAGGAAGAGGGTAGGAGAGGGAAGAGTACTGATAAGAGTGGGGTGGATGTAGAAAAGCAAGAGAGAGGATGTAAGTTAGTGAGATAGGGAGATAAATTCTTGGAGATTGTAACTGTCAGGAAAGCAAGTATGCGGAAGAGAATTCCACAGGAGGAAAGTGCGAGAAAAGAAACTGATAGAATAGAATTTGCATTTACAATTTATTAGTTTCACAGTAAAAGGGTGGGACCTAGTTGCTAATCTTGTGGCTTGAGGAAATTGTGAAAGCTGTGAAAGTATTTGTAGAAGAGACAGAGGGAAGCCACACTGTGTTGGTGAGAAAGCAACTGTATCCTAGCTGCCAAGTCGGGATCGATCACATTACAGATTCTCCGTTGGATTCGGTCGAGGACACCTAAGTGGATAGCAGGAGCACCGGACCAAAACTACACAAAAATATCTTGAGATACTAGAGAATAAAATTTATTCAATAAAAACTGCCAATGGCCTCAAACATAGCTTCAAGACAACTTCAGGAGCTCCTGTAACTTTTCTGTACAGTCTCCTTGCTTAAGTTAATGAATGCTACCATAATCCTTGCCTTCAGTTCATCTTTATGAATACAAGGAGTTTTGTTGATTTTTTACTCAACTGTGTCCCACACATAATAATCAAGGGGGTTGTAGTCTGGGGCATTAGCTGGCCAGATGTAATGGCTGATATGGGCGCAGAAATTGTTTGATAGCCATGGCTGGATTCTCCCGCTTATGTGGCATAATTTAATTATTTTTAAGACTGGGGAGAAGAGCTATCCATGCACGCTGCAAAGTATTATTGGGAGACGCTAAGAGGAAGAGAAAGAAGCTGTGAGCAGAGCAATGGCTACAACCGTTACTCAAGAAAAGAAACTTCCAAATTGGGAAATAATTATTTCTCAGGGCCATAGGCAGTGAAGACGACAGGTGAGGGAAATGCCAAGACCCCAACAGCATCATATACCCAACACCATTTTTTTGGCAGACATCAATAAGTATGAATACGCAAACTGAATTAAACAGAAGATAAAAAGAAGAGAAGACAAGACAAGAAAGAATGGAAGATCACCCAAGATGGTTTCAGCTGCTGACTACTGGACAGCACACGTGACTGTTGAACTGAAACTTACATCAGCTCAGCAAACTTAATTAAACTCACAAGCCAAACCATACCAGCTTAACCAAGTGTCACATCTGATTTTGAAATGAATTGTGTCAACAAAAATTTGCATGCTAACAACTACTAACAAACCGTTGTACCCAGTACTCGGTATAAAAATAGTGATATGTTTTTTATATTACTTTGAGTGTTTTTTTTTTTTTACTGTCTTCATTCTGCTTAGACCAGTTCAATATGAGAATTCTTGCAACAAATCGATCTTGGTCTACCTGCAATCAAGCTAATCACATGGGGGTAAGGTAGGTCAGGTTTGAAGAGATCACTCCATCACTCAACTGCAGTACTGGACGTCTTGGACAACCAAGAAGGGTATAAAGTTATACATGGTTCCTGTGAAGAAGATGTTACACATAAACAAATATTCACTTTAAAGATTCAAATTTTTTTTACCTTTTGGTGAAGCAGCTGCCGTGCTCGAGTCTCCAGCTGTCTGGGTAGAATTGAGCACAGTGAGAGCATAGTGAGGAGGCAAAGAGGCTTTACATAGGGCGGTGATGAATGCATCTCTTGCTGTGTTCATCGACATCTGGCCACAAAGACTGGCATAGATCTGCTGGGACTTGAGGATTGACTCGGTAGCGCTTTCGTCAGTGCTGAAAAGAAGCAACAAAAAGAAAAGGAGAAAAAAAAGGTCATTATAACCACGGAACAGTTTAAGGTGAAGGTATCGGCCAAACATCACATCGGCCAAGATATCTCAAGACTTGCTTGATGGATTCGGATGATTGGCCGAATGGAACGAACAGATTAGATTTTCAGTTCAATCCCGCAGGGAATAAAGTTTCCAGGTTATTTTCCCAGTTTTGTTAATAAAATTTCTTACTTTTCTAAATATCAAATAATGTATTATCCCCCAAAATCATTGTAAAATACTCAATCACCTCCCCTATTTCATTTTAAGCTTGTATTTGTGAGCAGTTCAGTTTATTCTTTGTATTCTAAGTCTTGAGAGTGGTTAACTTCATTGCAGTTATTTCTTATTTTAATAATCGTCACTTGCTGAGATGAGGTCAGTATTGCCTTGGTAAATGTTTACAGTCTTTGCTTCTAGTTTGTGCTTGTTATTTGTTCATTTCAGTAAATTTAACCAAGAACTTTTCAGTACCCCATCACAAAGTATGTGTATGTTCATAAAAGTCAGAAAGTCCTTTTCTAAAACAGCAGTGGAGGGGGAAAAAAATAACACGAGGAAATTTTTTTTTTTTTTTTTAATTTTCACAAAACCTTTTTGTCTTTAGTCAGCTTGAAAGGTGAATTTGGATAGCCAAAGATGCATTCCAAAAGCTAAGCAGAGTAATAAGACATCGAAAAACTTGTTCTACTTGAAAAAAAGGAAAAAGAGTACTAAACTGTTACATGATATCTGTCTTCCTGTATGGATGCGAATGTTGGACAATCTCTTCAAAAATCAAGAGATTTGAAGCAACAGAAATATGGTTCTACAGAACAATGCTGAATATACCATGGACCAAACATGTGAGCAACAAGGAAGTTTCAGAAAAAAAAGGAAGCAAAAAGGAAATTTATACTTAGCAGAAAGAGGTCCCTTGAGCACATATTGAGAAAGCTTGGAAAATCTGATACTCACAGGACAGATTGAAGGCAAAAAGAGAGGAAAACAATGCATAACATACTTAGTGAGCTTGAGTAAATGAATGGCAGAACAAAGTTGAGAAGAAATGACAAAGATAAAATTTATTAAGAGCTACAAGGGATAGGAAATTGTGGAGAGCCATTATCACCTACATCCTGAGTGAACATTGCACATAAAGAAGAATTAAATATTTTTCTCATTAGCATAGAGAGTTGAGAACTGATGACATGGGGAAGGTCACTGATGAAGATAAGACAAAGTAGGTCCAAGGATATAGTCCAGGGGGGAACTCATGCCTTAATGTGAAAGGATCTAGAAGAGTGGCCATTCAACACAACATTCATTACACTTGTTAAGAATGATTGGATCAAATCAAAAATTTGGGCAAAGAACCATAGCCCTTCAGGCTTGTGAAGAAGCCCAGCATACCAAATCTTGTCAAATGCTTTTCTGTTCAACTTGTACAGCGAGAATATTTTGAGGACCCAAGAAGTTATGCCAGGATTTGTCATCAGAGACCACAATTTAAACAACTAAAGAAGTTAGCTGATGAGAGTGACAAGAAAGGACTACAAATAAACTGTAAGAAAACTGAATGCATGGTCATCAGTAAAAAGGGCAGCCCAAAATGCCAAATAGAGGTCGGGGATACTAGCAGGTACAAAACTTTAAATACCTGGAAAGTGTTACAACAGAAGATGGAAAGTGCGACACAGAGATTGGAAGGCGAATTGGCATGACGAATGAAGCATTCCAGAATTTGAGTAAAGTATTAAGAAACAGGACAATTTATCTAGAAACAAGGAAGAGAGTACTGGATTGCTACGTGCTGTCCATCCTTCAATATGGCACTGAATGCTGGACAATATCATCGAAGCTGAAGGAAAAACTTAAAGCAACCAAAATGTGGTTCTACAGAACGATGCTGAATATACCATGGACCAAACATGTGAGCAAAAAGGAAGTTTTAGAAAAAAAGGAAACGAAAAGGAAATTTATACTTAGCAGAAAGAGGTCACTTTAGTACATATTGAGGAAAGAAAGCTTGGAAAATCTGATACTCACAGGACAGATTGAATATCATGGATTGAGCATGTGAGCAATGATGAGGTCTTGGAAATGATGGAAACAAAAAGGAAATTAATCCTGAGCATCAGGAAGAGACAGCTGAAGTTCCTGGGACATGCAATGAGGAAGGAGGGCTTGGAGAACCTAATACTAACAGGCCAGATAGAGGGAAAAAGAAACAGGGGAAAGCAACAGATAACATATTTGAAGGACCTAATCAGGTGGATGATGGAACGAGGGTTGCATGGTGTAACAGGAGAATGTGTGCTAAGAGCCACCAGGGATATGGAGACGTGGAAAGCCATGATCGCCTACGTCCTGAAGGGACAGGGCACATAGAAGAAAAGAAAGCCACAAGCTGAATTTTAACGTTATTATCTCAAGGTTGGAAAATTCTTTCAATAAGAACTTGCACATTTGCAGTTGATATAGAGAAGTAAAAGCCATATTGTTTGCCTGAAAGAAGACTGTATGAAATAAGATACTTAAACAATTTGGTGTTCATTAGAACCTCTCGTATTTAACCGAAAATAGGTGAATGGCTAATTGGATGATAATACAAGGAATTATTTCATCCCAAGCCAGGCAATAAAGCCACTAAGACATTAAGGTGAAAGAACAAAAGAACTGAAATTGAGACAAGATAACGATTGACATTACATTTTTGATTTGGCTGGTTTGTTTTTATGGCTTATCAACACCTCGGCGGGTCATTTATTGTCAACTAAACTTTATTGCTGGTAATACCTTTTTCTTTCAACAATTTGTCGTTTTTTATAAGTTTAGTGTCTAGTAATACTTTTTTCTTTTCGAGTATCAAGATTCATTAGGATTTGTTTTTAAAGGCAGGGTCCCCAAGTCCTACTTTGTTATTTAACCCATAACTGGAGGGAAGGTTGGTTGGTTGGTTGGTTGGTTTTTATGGCATATCAACACCTCGGCGGGTCATTTATTGCCAACTAAATTTTTATTTATTTATTGCTGGTAATACATTTTTCTTTCAACAATTTATTGTTTTTATATAAGTTTTGTGTCTAGTAATACTTTTTTCTTTTCGAGTACCAAGATTCATTAGGATTTGTTTTTAAGGGCAGGGTTCCCAAGTCCTACTTTGTTATTTAACCCATAACTGGAGGGAAGGGACAGATTAATACCTTTCCCAAGGGTACCAGTGCTTAAGTGAATGCAGGGTATTCAGCTGGAATTTGAACTCGGGTCACCAATTTCTCTTTCTAAGCCAATATCCACTGCACCGCAACACAGATCCGTCACTAAACGCTTACATCACCTGGTATTCCCAAGTGGTCACCCATCTAAGTACTGACCAGGCTCAACGCTGCTTAACTTCGGTGATCAAGTGAAAACCAGTGTATTCAACATGATATGGCCGTAAGCCTTACATTTTTGAAGATCACTGTTAACTGGAAGACAAAAAAACCAGAAGCAAATAGTGCAATAGCATAAATTGTTAGCATAGAAGTTACATCTAGCCATTTCAATAGTAAAATGATGTAACCTTGCACTAATCTAGTACTGCACTTAAATTCATGAAGTTTAGGCATTATAGGCAAGTCCATCATAACAATTACCATGAAAGCATTTATAAAAAAAAAAAAAAGTTCAGGGAAGCTACATTATGATGGTGAGAAAGTGAATGGTGATAGGTCAGGACCAATAACATGAGATTTTTCTTTCCATATAATCAAAAATCTCTCCATACATAACAGAAGCACTGATGCACTTAGAGGACAATTTTGGTGTACATCAATGATACATTTATTTCTCAAAATATCTTGCTTGCTACAAGTGTCAAGAAGCATTTATCAAATTTTGAATTAGCAAGAGATCTGAAGTGATGGAAAAGTTTACAGTAAATGGCATGGTGTTGCCATAATTACATTTGTCATGCTAGTCTGTCTTCAATGTTCAACTCACATAGTAGTAAGTTAACTGAGAAGTGTTGCATTTAACAATGGCAAAATATTCATATTGTAAACAGGCAGATATGATTTTTACATACGCCTGCACAAATGGCCGTATTAGATTGCATTTTCAAACCAAAGGCAGCCGAGTCAGCCAACCTTTGCTGTTTATTGTTGTGTTGGGAAGATAGGATTTATGGCACCAAAAAAATGGATCAAGGAAAGACTGAGATCCACTCATACAGTCAGTCAGTCAAGTGCCATACGTGATAGATGCTTTGGCAATCATGTCTCAAAAGAAACATGACTGACTGGGCAGAAGATTATCCTGCAGTAGGTTGCCATTGCTTTCTGCGGTAGACTGGTTACCAGCCAAGGCTATAGAACCCAATCTGTCCTGTTATTATTTAACCCATAACTGTTATTTGACTCATAGCTACAGGGAGAAGAGATGTATTATATTATTACTTATTAATTAGGAGGAGATCAGTTTATTACTTCATAACAATAGAAAACTGATCCCCCACTTTATGCCCAGTAGAAGCATTAATCATGATTTCAACTATTATATTCAGTCAGTCAGTTAAGTGCCATACGTGATACATGCTTTGGCAATCATGTCTCAAAAGAGACATGACTGACTGGGCAGAAGATTATCCTGCAGTAGGTTGCCATTGCTTTCTGCGGTAGACTGGTTACCAGCCAAGGCTATAGAACCCAATCTGTCCTATTATTTAACCCATAACTGTTATTTGACTCATAGCTACAGGGAGAAGAGATGTATTATATTATTACGTATTAATTAGGAGGAGATCAGTTTATTACTTCATAACAATAGAAAACTGATCCCCCACTTTATGCCCAGTAGAAGCATTAATCATGATTTCAACTATTATATTCAGTCAGTCAGTTAAGTGCCATACGTGATACATGCTTTGGCAATCATGTCTCAAAAGAGACATGACTGACTGGGCAGAAGATTATCCTGCAGTAGGTTGCCATTGCTTTCTGCGGTAGACTGATTGCCAGCCAAGGCTATAGAACCCAATCTGTCCTATTATTTAACCCATAACTGAAAGGAAGAGATAGATTAATACCTTTCCCAAGGGTATTTGTGCGTAAGTGAATGCAAGAAATTCAACTGGAATTTGAACTTGGCACCCCAATTTGCCATTTCGAGGCGATATCCACTGCACCACAACTCATAACAAAAATATTCAATCCAAATGCAGAGTGGACCTTTTGTATTTTTTATTGTCCTTTGTCCCCTATTACGCAAACAACAGATAAGGGAGGAATTCAAAAGAGTTTCTAGAAACTACTTGAATAAGTCAATTGTGATTTTAATACAATTTCCAAAACATTTTTTGCAGCATTTTGGATGTAATGGAAGTCTTAAAAAAGGACATCAGTTCAACTATCAAATGACCAAACATTAGGTTTTTATGGCAGGTTGAAAAATTTTCTACACATCCATCATATAACTTTTTAAAGGGTACACTTGGTCGGTAGTTTACTGTATTTTTCCAATTGAGCAAATGAGTGAGGTTCAAATACAGGTAACAGGATTATCAATGCTGATTTTTCAAATAAGAAAAAACTTGCCGCAACACAATTTTCTTCTTTCGATTTACCAAATATTTAGCCTTGTACCGGACTAAAGTAAATAACACTTCATAATTTCAGGCTATGTTTTTTTTTTTTTGGTCTTGTGTTTACATTTAAGAGAGAGGCACACTATTTTTCTACTGAATCCTCAATGAAGAATTCTTCTTACAATCTAACAGCAAATATTCTTTATTGGGTTTCATAATTCAATTTACAATTAAAATTTCATGTTATTTGCTGAAATGAATTACCAGCAAAAGTTTTTTTTTCAAACAGGAGGCAAACTACTTACCTAGCATCAAGAAGCAGAGAGAGAGATGCCAACATCCCACACCAGGAAGAGTTGATCAGCTCGGAATGTAAATTCTGTTCTTGTTCTGGAGGAAGACACAAGGAAAGAAACAAAAAAGATGTTGATAACTGATAACACTAGATCTATGGCACAGGTTTCAGCATTGACGATGGACGTTTTGTCTGGAAAGGGTTTACTGCTTGTTTTTTTCTGGGATATTGATGCATATCCCATTATATTTGCGTATTTGGTGAGATTGATGACTGAGTAGTTTCCTAAAAAGGGTTTATTTATAAGTGATTTTCATTTATATAAAAAATAGAAAAAGAAAGCAAAAACGGAAGAAGAAAAACGAAAAGAAAATGCAATTATAATAAGTAAAAGTATTCATTAAGCATAGTTTGGCATAGGGCTACAATAATGGAGTACTTTTTAAAATTCAATCTCTTACACTTGCTTACAAAATGGCTAACTAGACATTTATGGCAGGTGTTCAAATATTAATCTTTAGCAGTCTGCATTATGAGTATTACCTCCCTTTCCAATTCCATTTCTTTTCAAGGCCTCTCAGTTGTAGTATCCTTACTGTTAATCTAACTCAGAGTTGTTTTCTGTTGCCATCTATGAAATTCAAAACACACTATTGTTCAAGAACCAGAGTTACCTTCAGTGGCAAAATAAACTGTTTGTTTTATAGTTTATCAATCCCTTCATGGATCATTTAAATCCATTACATTCTTATATTTCATAAAATAAAAGAATTCCCCGTTTCCAATCATTTGTTACTAACTGCTTTTTTTATGCAATCTTATGGTTTCAGCTTTCGTTTTCTTACCCACCCTCTTTACATGTATCAACTAATTTGGTTGTTTTCTTGGATTTTTTTTTTGGTAGGTTTATATTTTTTGTTATAAAACCAGTCTTTTGAGAAATGATATATCATTCATCCTTGCTCTTTCAAAGAGCTCCTTTGTGTTCTTTAATTTAAAGTATGTTTTCCTAGTTGGAGCAAAAGCTGTAAAGTTAAAATATGTTTCATAGTGTATGCAGTTTGGTTTGTTTTACAGCATATCACCTTCAATGGAACATTTAATGCCACTAAGATTTTTACAATAAATTTGTATGAATAGAATGTATATTCTTTCTAAGAAATAAGTTTGTAAATCATGTTCCATTGACATAATTTTTGTAAAGTGGGTATTGTTGAGAATCAGATGTATTGCTGGTATGTATATTTTGAGGGTTAACTATTGCCCATAGCTGCGACCCTAACAGGCTTCAGCATTGAGGAAGGAGGTTTCGTCCAGAAGATGTTTACTGCTTATTTTCTTCTGGGGCATTGATACACATCATTATATTAGTGAGATTGATAGCTGAAAAGTTTCCTGAAAAATCTCTCTGGCATGACTAAACTTAATTTGGTCACGCCAGAGAGATTTACGTATTCGTCATGGCTCCATTTGGTCACGCCACAGAGATTTACGTATTCGTCATGGCTCCATTTGGTCGCGCCAGAGATTTACGTATTCGTCATGGCTCCATTTGGTCGCGCCAGAGAGATTTACGTATTCGTCATGGCTCCATTTGGTCACGCCAGAGAGATTTACGTATTCGTCATGGCTCCATTTGGTCACGCCAGAGAGATTTACGTATTCGTCATGGCTCCATTTGGTCACGCCAGAGAGATTTACGTATTCGTCATGGCTCCATTTGGTCACGCCAGAGAGATTTACGTATTCGTCATGGCTCCATTTGGTCACGCCAGAGAGATTTACGTATTCGTCATGGCTCCATTTGGTCACGCCAGAGAGATTTACGTATTCGTCATGGCTCCATTTGGTCACGCCAGAGAGATTTACGTATTCGTCATGGCTCCATTTGGTCACGCCAGAGAGATTTACGTATTCGTCATGGCTCCATTTGGTCACACCAGAGAGATTTACGTATTCGTCATGGCTCCATTTGGTCACGCCAGAGAGATTTACGTATTCGTCATGGCTCCATTTGGTCACGCCAGAGAGATTTACGTATTCGTCATGGCTCCATTTGGTCACGCCAGAGAGATTTACGTATTCGTCATGGCTCCATTTGGTCACGCCAGAGAGATTTACGTATTCGTCATGGCTCCATTTGGTCACGCCAGAGAGATTTACGTATTCGTCATGGCTCCATTTGGTCACGCCAGAGAGATTTACGTATTCGTCATGGCTCCATTTGGTCACGCCAGAGAGATTTACGTATTCGTCATGGCTCCATTTGGTCACGCCAGAGAGATTTACGTATTCGTCATGGCTCCATTTGGTCACGCCAGAGAGATTTACGTATTCGTCATGGCTCCATTTGGTCACGCCAGAGAGATTTACGTATTCGTCATGGCTCCATTTGGTCACGCCAGAGAGATTTACATATTCGTCATGGCTTTATTTGGTCACGCCAGAGAGATTTACATATTTGTTGTGCTGGTTTTTAGGGCTATGATGAGATTTTGGCAATTCTATATTTTATATTGTGTTTCTGCTTTGTTTTTTTTTTTTGTCAGGTTTTTTTATAGATTTTTGTTTACATTTGGTGGTGTTTTGGTGATTTTTGCATAATTTTGAATATAGAAAATTTTCTTGCCTCTGGGGATGTAATGTTTTGGGTGATTTCCATTCTTATTTCTTCTTTTACTGACTTAGGATTAACCGTTGAGAATATAACCCTCTGTATCAGGAATGGTGATCATTTAAATTAGTGGGACCTACTCTCTAGATTCTAATTTTATAAGTTTAGAAATGGATACCTCGGCCTGCTCTTGATCAGAATCTCACTCCACAGTCTTTTAGCTTGATTTTCTTTGTTTCTATATAATTAGATAGTGTTTTACCGACTGTCCTCACAATCAACCACTGAGCTTTACAAGGAGAAATACCTTGGCAGATAAGGGCTACATAGTTCGTATAATCATACAATTGTTTAACCTCATAAGTCTCAGTTTCCAAGTTAACGTCTTTCTTAGGCATAGTTGGAAACAATCGTCCTTTCTTAGCATGATTGACCCTACAGCCACTGCTTTCTGATTCAGATTTTTCCAAAGTTAGTACGAATCTAAATCAGGACTTGGCATGACCAGCCAGTTGATTGGATCAGGCCTCACTGACGACCTGTCTAGCCCAAGTAAAAACCGAAGTAATTCATTGGGATTCAGAAGTTAAACCATACATCTTGAAACTCTCAATCACCAGGATCCCATCCAGAGTCATTATGGGTCACCATCACCCCACTGCCAATAGGTGGCCTCATTCAGGGAGTTTTTACTCTTCTGCAGAGGTGTAGTTGGTGTGTTCTGAAGCCCCAGCCAACAGGGCATAAACTGTTTTTACACCAAATGAAATCACGACAGAGTGATAAAGGTTAACTAAATTCAGCCAAGTCTGGAAAAAGATCAAAAATGTTAGAGAAGGACAAACTTTAAATGGTCTACCAATATTTGTCCTGCAATAGTTGACCGATCCAACAAATCCTGCCAAGGTTGACAAAGCCACGAGGATTTTCCAAATAGAGTCAGCAGCCATGTGTTCTTGACAAAGAAGTGCCTTTAAGTTGGAAAACATCAACTTTATTTTATTCTGCAGAGAAATGGGCTCCACCAGATCTACTTACCTAATACTTAATAATTGTTCAAGATGCATGAATGAATACCTTTCCAGCTTTCAACCTAAATATGTGGAGGGAACTGGTCAGGTGCCCGGCAACTAAAAGACCACATCCAATCATGGGATTGATTATAACAATGAGGTGATAAAAAGCTTCAGTAAAATTAGGTATAAATTAATTGCAGCCTTGACACCACTATACTAACGATGTGGACCAAAATTAGGACCATCAATAATAAGACAATGTAGGTTTAGATATATATTAGACAAAACAATACAACGATACAAGATATATACATAGAAAAACCTAAAAAGAATACTGTACTGTAAGTCAGTCAGTGAACGCTACTAGAGTCTCCACAGAGTCTCAGCAACTCACCGAGCATTAATAACCCTCGGCTACATACGGGCCTATGACAAGTCCATTATCTTATGTGGGTAATATCCCACAACAACTAACAAAGGGTAGAACAATTTTTAAAACTGAAAACAATGACATGTGCAAGTAACTGAATATGTAAAAATACAAAAACATTTTCTTGATGTAAGAAAACATATTACAGTTTACATTTCATGGAGAATATATTGCCTTTTTTTTTTTGCTTTGTGCCCTTATTTGAACAGGCAAGTTACATTGTGAGCATCGACAAGGAACGTAAAGTAGATATGACATCTACAATAAATAAATAATACCTGACAAAACGGTCAATCTTCGATCCGTGATATGCAGTATA
The DNA here is from genome assembly GCA_037127315.1 of Ascarosepion bandense. NCBI lineage: Eukaryota > Metazoa > Mollusca > Cephalopoda > Sepiida > Sepiidae > Ascarosepion > Ascarosepion bandense. Next base: position 27,731 of record JBBBDQ010000690.1, on the reverse strand, counting down.
GTTTTCGTGCTAAAATCTAACAATGGCAGCAAAATGAAATTACTGTTGGGAGAGACGTCAACTTACCTTCAGTTGGTGTGGTTGGACTCTTTTTCTGTTCAACCAGCTCGTCTTTGCCTTCCTCTGCCTCCCCTTCAATCAGAAACTGAACACTTTTGACAATCTCCATCAGACAATGGAAAGCAAGGGAAAGACCATAGCCATCAGAGATTTGAGGCGGCTCGATCTTATCCAACACTTCTAAACTAGAAAACAGAAAGTGAAGAAACATTGACACAAAGTACATTTTTTGTAAGTATATTTTCTGCAAAATAAAAATCAATATTTGATGGCATGAGATCGCACAAACATTCAAAAGGAAACATTTTGACTGCAAAATCCCAAAGGAGATCCTATTAATATTGTTAAAAATTAAATATTAAAACTAATCCAGCCAGAAAGCTCAATGTAATTAAATATTAAAATATCTCCCCCTTGAATAACAAAAAAGAAAATTTTAAGTTTATAGTGGAATTTCAATGGGAGAATTTAAACAATGTTACTATTCTCATAAATGCACCTTTATAATATATTTTAGAAAATAGAACTGCAAACCTTGTTGTTTCTAATCAAAATAATCCCATCAAATCAAAACTAGCTATGATGAATATAGTGTACAAATTTCCATGCCCAATACAAGAAAGTGTCTCTTATAAATTAATTACCCATATTGGATATGCAACTACTACTACTTTGAGTAGATGTCTCACATGCCACCTATCCAACCCAAGTGCAATAAAAAAAACATTAGCACATAATTTACAAGAATTCTTAAGGAAAGTTCAGGTCAAAAATATTATTTAAAATCACAATATCAAAAGCATCTCACTATAAGAGAGGCACTATATATCAAACAATTCTCTCCTACAATAAACTTTACATTGTTTCATAGCGGAAATGGAGTTTTGAAAGTTTTTTAAAAAATATAAAGATGCCCCAAGTATTTCCAATCATGTGCTCCTTTTCAAAAGCACAAAATTATGTTACAGTCAAAACAAAGAAAAAATAACATTGGAAAGGTAACACTCTTGAGAATGGCCAGTGAAGTGACTGAAAGCACTTGGAAATATAAAAATCATAGAACATTTTTACATTCATTATCTCCAGCCAAAAAGAAACATGTAAGAATACTGGAAAAATTAAATAAATCTTCCCTGTCAGTGGTTTTAACGAAAATTGTTTAAAAGAAGATTGCTGCTCAAATATGTATGTGTGTGTATATATGTATATATATATATATATATATATAGAGAGAGAGAGAGAGAGAGAGAGAGATATTTAGAACAACTATCTTTATTCACACATGTTTGACTTGATGTTTATTTTAATCCTATCAGTTACAAACAACCTTTCTGGTATGGTAATTAAAAACAGCAAGAAAGGCACATTAAGTATTTGACTTGGTTTTATTTTCCCTAAGTACTTTCAATCTTATCTAAGATCATCTTCAGGGATTTGACTGTTAAGACATAATTCATGTAGCTGTTATGACTATCTTGTGGTTTAACCATTATGAGTTTTCCACCCACATGTAAGAACGCAGTGCCAATTAAAAACTTTTATGGTGTGAAGGAGATAAATTAATTTTATATTTTTAATTTCTATAAAAACTACAATTTGTGCTTAAACCATTGTTTTTCTACCTAAAATTACAATTTAAATATTTTAAAAACTTAGTGTCATAGATATTTTAGAACATTGTAAGTCTGTAACATATGTAAGTTGTAATTTCTTAAATAAAATTACATACTTTGCACTGTATGATTTCGAAATCTTATGTGTATGCTCAAAACTAATAATGGTTAGACCACAAACTGACAAATACATAAATTATGTAGTAACAATCAACACCCTGAAGATGATCTGAGGTTAAGATTGAAAGTACTCGAGAAAATGAAAATAAAACTTATGAAAATACCTATACCTTTCTTGCTGCTATTCTTTAATCATCATACCAAGAAACTTATTTGTGAATACAAAAGGATTTATATATATATATATATATACACACACACACAAGTATACCTTAGGTTGGTAATTTCTTCCAAGTGAGGCAATTATATTGTTGAAAGGAAAAGGAATGACAAATATGCTTTGTTTTTCAGAGAGACTTTTATATCACTAAGACATATGCAAAACTATATATATATATATATATATATATATATATACATACACACACACCCTATTTTTTACAAAATGGAATTATATATATATGCACGATGATGTTTCAATGAGTTCAGTACTGTAAACTTCAGTACTTTAAAATCTGGAAATGTCTTATTTTCGAGGTTCAACATGTAGAAATTGCTAAATGTCAATTTAGTAATTTCTACTTGTCTAACCTCAAAAATAAGATATTCACAGATTTTAAAAAAAGACATCCATCTACCAGTGATATGTTGATGATATTCTTATGTGAGTCAAAAATACAGATAAATACTTCAACTTCAAAAACGTTTCCAAAATAATCCTGTCCTTAAATTCACGTACGAACTCAATACTAATAACAAAATTCCTTTCCTTGGCATATTGATTAACACAAAAAAAAAAAAAATTACTATTTCATACAAAAAACCTATCAGCATAAATTCATGTACACTTAACTACAAGAGCGAATGTCCATATTACTACAAAATAACAATTATAAAAATCTCATACATTGTGCAAAAACTAATGCATCCCCAAAACAGATTTTTTACAGTGAACTAAAGAAAAACAATAATAGCCTTCCAAACTACATAGTTGATGAACAAAGATGCTTTCTCAGAAGTCTCAATACTAAGCAAATAGAACATAATAGTACTTCAACTAACTACAAACACATTCTATATCGTAATCAAATGCATACAAATTATAAATAAGATGAAAATATACTAAAAAAAATTAGTACATACTAATAAGTCTACAACAAATCCTAGCAAAATAAAATTAAGTTATTCATATATTACTCAATATACTAATATATCTGACTCAATTATTCACAATGATTCTTCTCCCGTGGTTAGCAATTTGTAAAAAACCAACAGTTTACAAATTCAAGTACCCTTTGGGAGATTGTATCTCCAACAGATTAAATAATATTTATGTTGGTCACACAAAAAACTCACTTTCACGACACTTGACACTACACTTGAACAATAATTCTAACATTTTTAGGCATTTAAAACAACATGCCTTGCTACATACACAATTCCAGAAAATCCTAAGTGAAAACACAACTATAATTAAATATGAAAACAAACAAAAACTAAAAATTCTCGTAGCTATATACAGGAAACAGTTGAAACCTAGCCTGAACAAGATAAACTGTGAAATCTCCACAAATATCCTTAAATGCTTATAATTAATAACAGAAGCCATTGGTTTATTCCAATGGCTTTGCATTCTTAATATTTCTTGTTTTCACTCTTGCTTGGTCATGTGTGACATCACGAGCTGTGATGCAACATTCGCTTCCAACATTATAAATGCATGAGTTTGTTGTTGCTCGGAAATCTTCCATGTAAACAAAAACAGTTTGTCATTATCATTTTTCTGTGTTTATAATATATAATGTAATTTGACATCTTTGAAAATGGCTTATGTAAGTCAAACGCTTAGATTGGATTATTAAAAAAATTATGTATCAATATTGTAATTTTCTTTCTTTATTTAATGATAAGGCTATTAAACTTCAGAGAATATGAAAAACTTTACATAAAATAGACAAAACTTGTCTATCTTATTTAATGAAACATGCATGAATGAAAAAATGCTGACTAAATGCACACAATGTGTGTGTGTGTGTGTGTGTGTGTGTGTGTGTGTGTGTGTATATATATATATATATATATATATATATATATTTTCATTTATAGATAAGTGTCCCACAAAGAGAATATATATCTACATGGCAAAGCAGAGTGTAAGGAAAAACAAAAAGGAAGGTTCTTAGATATAATATAGAAAATTCTTGTTTTTAGAGAAGCCATGTTTAGGACGCCAGATTCAAATAGGTTTTTTTCTCCAGATTTGTTGACTATGTCACAGGTGAGGATATATTCAACAAACAGGAAACTGCTAGTCTTGAGTTTTCACAGATTGAGAATTGCAATATGGAGTTTCTTTTTTTTTTTTTATATCTGAAAAAGATATATTACCAAAGAGAAACAGCATGATGGAATTGTAAGCTACTGGGGAAGCAGATCAAGCCTCTGCCTGGACCATGTGGGGCTCAGGGAGTGCTAAAGAAAGCAACCTTTATATTTGGCTGCTATAAACAAACTAAAATTGACTGCCACTTTTGTCAATGCATGGAGTGACATCATTAAACAGCTGTCATGCAACCCAAGTGACTTATCCTCACCAACGGGAGATAATCACCTTCTGTATCCTCTACAAGAACTGATAAGAGATAGCCTTCTTTAAGACTTAATGGGTTCATTCACTTGAAGCCAATGGAAACTAGATCTGATGAAACTATGCAAGAACATAAATTATTAGGTTAATGTTTTGATTTTGCAGCATCTTGTGGTGTTGGGCGAAACTACCCCTAGTGTGACCTATCCTATGTTCAATTTCCTTATCTATTATACTAAATTTGTTATAACTGATTCATTCACCAAAGTATTTGAAGTGTTTCATATTTATTAGTTCCACATTCTGAACTGCTTTCAAACAGTGAGAAAAAATTAAGATCTAGGTAAAAGATCAAAGTGACATCTTGAATGTTCTTCTAAGAGAAATGAATATATTCAGAAAAAAAGAAAATATTTCAGCATTTTTTTTTTATATCTGTTATGGGATCAGAGAGTAAGAAACATTTTTGTATGAAGAATATTGAAAGTTCTATGAAAAATTCATTCGGCTTAAAGCATGGCAAAAAGTTTTTCAAAGCCGTACAGAATGAAGAGAAAAAATATGTAAACACATTATTTCTAACGTTTCCCTTCTCCATAAAATTAAAAAAAAAAATTGTTATGCAATCTCGTCTCTTTTCTTTTCCACAGTATTTCAACACTTTTTTAATATGTGCAAAAATCATTGCTTTTACATTTTATTTATACACTATTTTGTTTATTAAAGATGTTTGTTTTTGTTTGAGTTTTTTTTAATGGCATATCAACCTCTGTGGGTTATTTAATGCCAAAAAGGTGAGGCTTTTAAGGTATTTTTTTAATATTTGATTATAGTGAGAAGGTTGATTTAGTCAGATTTTAATGAAAATTTTTTGTTTTTATTGTTATTTTAGAAAACTGAAAATATCTTCTAGTTTTGGATTCAAAAATGTTTCACTGAGAATATGCTTTTCCTTCCCTTCAAAAATGTGTTCTGGTAATAATTTTTTCTTCAAAAATGTATTGTTGGTAATATTTTTCCTTCAAAAATTTATATATTTCTATAAAAAATTATTTTTATGTATACATTTCAATAAATTTTTATACTTTCATTGTGTTTGATCCCAGTTTGGTAGGGTTAACTATTTGACCATAGCTGGGACCCTAACAGGTGCTACCACTCTGGGTCAGGGTGGACCTGGGAACAACAGCAATTAAGAAGTGGTTCCATGCTCCTCACAACCTCCCAAACAAAAGCCTTGCTGCCAAATGCAGTTTACCGTTATACCCAGGACCCTATTAAAGAGGTAGAATTTATTTTAGTACCAGGCCAGATAAATGTTTTATGAGGGGATCTCCAAAAATAACGCACATGTTAAATAATCAGGCAGACTAGACACTTGAAACATGATCCCCAGAATCTGATAAAATAATTGTTTTGTTGTTTTTTTTTGTGGGGATAGTGGGTGAAGTGTTTCTTTGTCTGGCTGAGAATAATATATATTTTTAAGTACATATTCCTAATTTTAAAGAAAAAAGAAAAAAAAGAAATATATTTCTCTGAAAAACAAACATGTAGGTAATATCAGACAGATTTTGGTCAACAATACGATGATCCTTACTCATACACACAGTAAGAGGAACCTGCAGATATTGGAGGCCATGTACATCAAATCTAAACAACCAACACTCAATAAAATCACCTTTAAATCTGGACATAACATTACATTGCATCTGACTACATGGTTTTGTTGTCATTTCGCACTATCACGCGGTGTGATGTCATAAAACCGCATTGCAAATTTGAGAACTGCGTTTGTTATTTTTGGTAACTATTGCCATTGCCAAGAGGAGTTTTATGTCAACACAAAATAAAATCGGTGATGGTGGATGTTATTGTACTACAGTCTAAATAACCTCTCTGAAGATGGCTCATGTGAGCCGAAAGCTTAGAAGAAAATCAATAAATAATTATCCAAATGTTGGAGAATTTTTGTCTTTATTTTCAACTGAAATTAAAGCCAAAATACGATGTTTAGAACGGCTCATAATTAAACAGAATAGACATTCATTGTCTCTTATATTTAACAGCATATGTTTAGAAAATTATTTGCTGCCTCGATACACTAAATATATATATTTAGTTTTTTAATTGTATCACTCCAAGCAAGGCGGTAATGCCACTGATGTGCAGGGGGCTACGTAGTAGTGAAAAGATTGGAAAAGAGAAAGCCAGAAACCACATCCTAAACAGGGAACAAGGGGTGAGCCTCTTCACCTGTTCAATAGACGTGGGTGGAGTGTGAACCGGGCGATGTATCTATCTACTCCAATTGGATAGATCTATCTACTCCAATTAAAAACACATACATTCTATAAGAAAGGAAATTAAATTCAAATCATATATAGTTGATTTTCTAAGTGCCACTTAGATGTGACATAAGGCTGAAAGCATGTGGTACCCAGTGAGGATCAAACTCACTAGTCAGTTCTAATAGTTTCTAGCAGAACAAACTTGCTAACAATTACACCACATTGAGATGCCCAATTCAAATCATATATACACCTGGTAAAGCATGTACTATGCAGCCAAAAAATTTGGAGTTCACAATGACACTACAATCCTGACTACAGCCAATTTGATAATATCGATAAATCTAATTCTCACTAAGTGTCCGAAATTTGAGACATTGTTATTTACAAAGCGTAGTTTGGTAGAGCACAAGTCAATCCAACAATAAAACTGCAACTAAATACAAAAACAGACAATAATGAAAAATGAATTTTTTATACTCACAACACTGGTTTAGTTTGTCCTTGGGGTATGGTGAGAATGAAGGGGATCCAGATGCCACGGTACATGAAAGCTGGCTGTGGGGAGACACCACTCCCTACAGGCAGACCCCCCACCATTGCTGGGGGAGTTCCCTGCATGTCCTGGGCTTTGGAACCTGGTTTAAAAAAAAAAAAAAAAAAAAAAAAAAGAAGCATTTTTAATAGTTATTCAGACCCATATATATATATATATATATTAATTTATTTATTATAAATTATATTTTAGAACATGTACATAATGTTTTCTATATATGTCCTCTACAATCATGGTTGTTTCAACATTGGGTCTCCAACATCTCTTCAGGAGGAATGAATAAGAATGGAAATCCTCACTATCTATATTTGGTTCATTGTTAGTGTGAGGTTGGTTGGAGTTGTTAATAATATATATAATTTATAATAAATATTCACAGCTCTATATATAATATATCAAGCACTGTTTTAAATTAATGTTTTGGATGAGAAAAAATTATTTCTTGGTTCTGTACTCACTCAGATATATATACATATATATATATATATAATCCCCTCGACCAAAGATATTTTCATTAAGTCAACAATTTCATATTTTAAACCTAGTTTACTCAATGCAATGTGTGCTGTGGTGCAGTGGATATCAACTCGGCATGAAAAACCAGAGAACCAAGTACAAATCCCAGTCGAATTTGTCACTTATGCACAAATATCATTGAGAAAGGTATTAATCCATATCTTCTCCCTGAAGCTATGGGTTAAAAAGCAAGACAGATTGGGTTCTATAGCCTTTGTTTGACAACCAGTCTCCCAGAGGAAGAAATGGCAACCTACTGCAGGAGAAACTGCCAACTCAGTCAAGGATCAAAAGAGACATGATTGTCCAGGTGTGTATCATATACGGAAATTAACTGATTGACTTACTCAAATGAGAAATAAATCACCATATTTTGGTAGTCAAGGTAAACAAATTTTTGGTGAATTCTTAGAGTTCCTTTTTTTTTTCTTTTTTTTTTTTTAAATAAGAGCAGTTAATTCATCAGATAAATTTGAAAAGGTTAAAAGGTACACTTCCAGGTGATAAATATTATTTTAAACAGCGGAACATCTAGCCATAAGTAAGCTCAACAAAAGTAACAACAAGTGTGAAAAGTGATGGCCTGGCAAGAATGTGGTTGACAGATACATCTGGCCATGGATAAAAGTCAACAAAGGACAAGGATGGTTGACAGATATAATTGGCCAGAGATGATGTTGACAAAGCGCATTGAAAAAACAAGTGGCAACTGGCTTGACTGCCGAGTGCGATTTACCAATACCATGGATAAAAGTCAACAAAGAGCTGAAGAGACAGAGACTAGCTTCCGACTCCAGACGACCCCTTGACATGTGTGAACTCTCTCTGACTACTCTCCTGCTCTACACAAGCACCCCAATGAAGAATAAAAATATAAGATTATATTTTTTATATATACTAGCAGTATAACCTGGCGTTGCTCAGGTATAATGAAAGCTTTAAAACTAATTCATGATCCTGGAGACTCTTTGGAAGTTGGCATGAAAGACTAAAAAGCAATAATTGTTTCCAGTTAAAGCAAAACCGTAGACTGAAAGAAAAATGAATGGATGTAAGTCAAATTTTGATTTCTTGGTATCGATATTAAATAAGTTTTTTTGTCATAAACTGAATTTTGAAGATTAAATAAATCCTCTGACTAAGGACTACAATTATACCTACTTAGAGCCAAACCCGAAGCAAAAATTACAATAAATGGGCTGAAAAAGAAAAAAAAAATACAGACATACAGGCAGATAAACAGACACACACACAAATATCTTGCCTTTTATTTATTTATATATATATAATCGATTTTCTGCACTATTGTAAGAACTGCAACCTTGAAATTTTTTAATATTGTTTCTTATGTCTTTGTCTATGAGTGGATCAAATTTGATTAAAATCGGACCACTCCTATAACCCGATTTTTTCGATTAGCGATTTGATATTTTTCGGGGGTGCCTCAACACAAAACCTAGCTAAGAACACTCGCAGACGCTTATAGTACAACTGTGTAAATTTTCAAGAAAATCAGTTCAGCCGTTTCGGAGTCTATAGGTAACAGACATATACACAGACACACACACACAGACAAAGTTCCATTTATAAATAAGTTTAGAGGAGTTCCTCGTTTGTCCAAATCCAGCATAATATATAACACAGGTTCCTGATCAACACAAAGACTTGGCAAAATATCTCTGGTTGAATTCTATCCAAAATGGTCAATATCTACTGAATAAAGAAAAACACAAAATACTTTTCTTTCCAAAAATGGCTGAAAATTTTTTGCAATTGGTGTTCTTTCTACTATAAATTCTACTGAAAATATTGCTTGAAAAAATTCATAAATTTTGTGGGGATAATCATTGAAAAAATGGTTTCTCATATCTTCACTAAATTCTTTGAAGAGTTTTAGAAGTTGAACAGTTTCTTCCCCACTTTAATCAATAAATCTGAGGTCCTCACATCTTCAGCAAACAAAGTCAAATGCTTTGCTCGCAGATTCTGCACCAACTCAACAATTGATTCAACTGGGGTATCGGCACCTGTTTTCCCACCTGGAACTGAGGCTCAACAGGGTAACATACACATTACCCCATCGCTAGTCTCTCATATAATCTCAATGCCCCTGAGCTCTCATCTGTCCTCTCCAAAATCTACAACCACTGCCCCTCTGCTTCTTGCTTTCCTACCTGCTGGAAGTACTCCTCTGTGGTTTCTGTATTTAAGAATTCTGGAGAACCCTCAGACCCCTGTAATTATTGACCTATCAGCCTCCTACCGATTTTTGGCAAAGTGTTCGAGGCCATTATCAGTGCTGAAGTGGTACAACATCCGATGACCCATGGCCTCTTCTCCAATAAACAGTCTGGCTTCCACTTCATCAGGTCAACTGGTGATATGATAACGACCATCACAGAGTATATAAACCATGATCTTGATAAGAATGGCAAAGCTAGAGCTATTGCACTAGATATCCTTAAAGCATTTGACAGAGTTTGGCATGCTGGCCTTCTATGCAAGCTACAGGGCTATGGCATAACTTGACGCTTGTTTGATCTAATCCAGTCATTCCTTTCAAATTGCATAATGAAGGTAGTGTTGAATGGGCATACTTCCATATACCATCATACAAACACAAGTGTCCATCAAGGCTCTATTCTAGATCCTACACTTTTCTGATCTTCAAAAATTTCCCTGATGTAATCAGATCTCAAGTAGGCATCTACGCTGATCATGCCAATATTTACTCCTGCCTCGATAAGAAATCTGTCGAGGGTAACAAAGCAAACCTTGCTGATCTTGAAAAGGATCTCCAATCTGTGGTGGACAGGGGTAAGAAATGGTTCATAAATTTTAATGCATCCAAAACAAAGCTGCTATCCTTTAATCAGTGTAGACAATTGCACCTAATGTCAGCATTGATCAGGCTAGTCTCCCTGAAAACAAAACACTACGCTTCCTCGACCTAACTATCAGCCAACCTCAATGACTACATTGAATTCATAGCTAAATCTGCTGCTAGGAAGGTCAATTCACTGTGTAGAGTCAGGAAGTTTTTTTTTTGTCTGAATCCAACTTGCACGCGTATAAATCTACCATCCGCCTGTCCATTGAATACTGGTGTCACATCTGGGCAGATGCCCCTGCTATTCATCTCAGGATTCTTGACAAAATTCCATGAAGAATCTGCATTGTAGTTGATCCGAACCTAGTAGCTCAACTCCAGTCACTTTCTCATTGATGCAATGTGGCTTCCCTCTGTCTCTTCTACAAATACTTTCATAGCTTCTACTCTGCTGGTGCTCCGCACCAACTTACATGAATTTAGTCGAGCTACTGGACTAGCAACTAGGTCCCACCCTTTTACAGTAAAACTGATCAAATGTAACTGCAACTTCTACTCTACCAGCTTCTTTTCTCGCACTTACCACCTGTAGAATTCCCTTCTATATACTTGCTTCCCTGAAAGCTACAATCTCCAAGAATTTAAATGCAATATCAACTGCCATCTCTTATCTCCTTGACAACACTTGTATCATCATGTTCTCCCTTTTCACACCAGTGTTCTCATCTTTTTCTTATCTATTCTGACTTCTCTTTCTCATCACTCACCTCTTATATAACCCTCTGTGCACCAGTGGCAGTACTGCCTTACTTGGAGTGAAATGATTATTTAAAAAATAGGTTTTCCCCCCATTGAGGAGAATTTAATATAGGAATTTAAGTATCTATATGTGTTTTTTTTAATATTTTTCCAGTATCTGATTTCATTGAGCAGACACAGTCTGAATTGATTTATTCTTTAAACCTAGCTGATCTTCTAATTCTATCAGCTTGTTTATTGTTGAAATGGAATGGTTCAAATGCGTAATATTTCCATGGTCACAATCATTTTTTTTTACTATTTGCTGAGCAAATATAGATTCATTTAATGGGAATGGAAGCTGTGTATACATAGCAAAATAGTGATACTACGTCATAATTCCTGACACCAGAGGAAAAAATGAGAGACCATTCAACTGGCCAGTTTTTCTGTTTTTTTAATTTTTTTTGAGAACTTTCATAAAACAAAAATAAAATAAAGTGAACTTGAAGGCAATACCAATTTTCTGTTTTGAGTTTTTTCTTCCAAATAATGTGAATTTTTTTTTTGGGGGGGGGGGGGGGAGAGCAACAATCACTTTGAAGATCAATGTTTCTTTTGAAACAACAGACAACAATTATCAAAGAAAAACAAGTGCTAAATCTTTTAGTTTCATTTACCATGACAATGACCACCCCCAGCTTAGATTCTGAGCTGCTTGTCTTTTCTCAAGAGGCAAGCAAGGAATGGGGTCTTTTCACAAATATAACTTGGTCACCAAATCACTGCTTTCTCTTTTGATGTCCCCAGCAGTTTATTGTCAAAGAATATATTTTACTTAACGATTAATCTGTCACTCTAGTGACGATTTAAATTCATGCACAATATTAACCAATTTTAAACTAAAAATAATTTAAACTTCAAAATCCTGTATTTGTCTATACTTCTGAGATGAGGTAGTATTTACACTAATTTACATTAGTCGAACTTTTGTCTTCATCTTCATTGCCATGTTTATGATGTTTTGGCTGTTGTATGCTACAGCCTTCTTCAAGTGCTAAGAATTTTGAACCGAACCATTTATGATCACTGGGGTATATCAAGGACATATATTTATAAAGTATATCTGGACCATGTGTCCTCAAAGACATAGTGGATTTAGATATTGGTTACTTCCAGGGAACTGACCCAAAGAGTTCTGAGTTCAGGCTACAGCAGTGGTGAAAAAATAACTTAGAGAGTTAAGTGAAAAGGGTGGTAACTACATGACTACCAGAAGTGGTATCACACATTGAACGAGAATGATATACCCCAGTGATTGTAATAAAGAATTTGCAATTCATAGCATCTGAAGAAGGCAGGAATGTACAACTGCTGAAACATCATAAACATGGCAATAAAGAGAGGACAATAGTCCAAACAATGTAAATAAGGATTTTAAAGCACTATTTACATGCAGAACATTATCTTTTCTTTGTTGTTGTTATCACAACGTTTCAGCCATTGTTCTGATTTTCATCAGTTTTTTTTTTTTTTTTTTAATCATTTCACCCCGAGCAAGGCGGAAACGCCACTGATGTGCAGGGGGCTACATAAACGTAAAAAGATTAATTAGAAAAGAGTGAGGAATACAAACTAGTTAGAAAGGAACAATAGAAAGCTGAGAAAGCAGGTGCAATGACAGATACATAGGTGGAGAGAAAGGGAAGGTTATACAGGGGTGGGGAGAGAGCTAGAGTCCAGTGGTTAGTAGATGAGTATTGACTTTGCATTTAAATTTCTGGAGGTTGTAGCCGTCAGGAAAGCAAGAATACGGGAGCGAATTCCACAGGCGGGAAGTGCGAGAGAAGAAGCTGCAAGAGTAGAATTGTCGTCTGCATTTGGCTAACCTGACTGTGAATGGGTGGGACCCAGATGCCAGTCTGGTTGCACGAGTAAACAACTGTTGAGGAGGCATACCAATCCATGTAATCTACAGAGAATTCTGAACTGAACACTTTAATTAATCAACAGGGGTAAACTGTTCGTAATTCCCTGCCCATTCTGCTGACATCTAGTTTTTATTTTTAGTACAGCTCAGTTACTGCTTGCCTGTTTCTATGGAGTCTAACCACACACTACCTAGTTTAGAGATTGAACTCACTACCACCAAATACATGAACACATACTAATCCACTAGGTGATTTAATCCTATAGTTAATTTTCCTTTTTATTTATTTATTTTTGTTTTTTTTTGGGGGGGGGGGGGGTTGCTATCTTATGCCTAAAAATATATGTGCCTTCAAAGAAATTCAGGAAACAAATATTTGCGTTCAAAATAAAATAAGTTATTCAGTAATTCCGACCGTCCTGCAAAAATTAATCCGATTCCACCTCATTAAGGGCATGCCTATACACCTAGGATGTGTGTTGTGGTACAGTGGATATCGGCTCGGAACGAGAAACCAGGGAGCCGAGTTCGAATTCCAGTTGAATACATTGTATTCACTTACGCGCAAATACCCTTGGGAAAGGTATTAATCCGTCTCTTCCTTCCAGTTATGGGTTAAATAGCAGGACAGATTGGGTTCTATAGCCTTGGTCGGCAACCAGTCTACCACAGAAAGCAATGGCAACCTACTGCGGGATAATCTTCTGCCCAGTCAGTTATGTCTCTTTCGAGACATGATCACCCAAGCATGTATCACGTCTGGCACTTAAATGACTGACTGAATATAATAATTGGAAATATGATTAAGGCTTTTACTAGACATAAAGTGGGGGATCAGTTTATTACTTCATAACAATAGAAAACCGATCCCCCACTAATTACTACATAACATAATACATTTCTTCCCTCTCTAGCTATGAGTCGAATAACAGGACAGATTGGGTTCTATAGCCTTGGTCGGCAACCAGTTTACCACAGAAAGCAGTGGCAACCTACTGCGGGATAATCTTCTGCCCAGTCAGTCATGTCTCTTTCGAGACATGATTGCCCAAGCGTGTATCACGTATGGCACTTAACTAACTGACTGATTGACTATACACCTAAGTGTATATACTAATCATGAAATCAACCAATTCCAGTGGATTTTACAAAGTGCTCGATTCCTAGTGTGTAGAACAATATTCTTAAATATAGGTACTTCTTGTATAGATCAACTATGAGATAAAGTCTATTCTGAAATTGACCAATTCTGGTAGATTTTACAAAGTGTCCAATACCTAGAGCAATATTCTTAAATATTATCTTAAAAAGATATACTAACTTTATGAGTTTGGGATCAAATATAGACCAGAATCTGGTAGAATAAGATAAAGAACAAATAGGAAATATTTGTACACCTAACATGATGCACTTTTATTAAAGCTTCATCAGAGACAGATATGGAAATAAAGAATTAAGAAATTCTGGGGTTTTCTTTTGTGTTGTTTGATTTTCATTAGTCAGTCATGTCCCACATGCATTTGACTCTTTAAACCAACATTAGTATAATTTATGGCATTCCAAACCCAAGAGGAGATGATACCTCCATCTCAATTTTCAAGAAATGAACAAAATATATATATATATATATATATCACAGCTCATCAGTACGGTTAGACTCCAATTGCTTTTAACCCAGGATTGAAACCCGATCGAATTGGCGTCAGTCGGCGATTCTACCACTGGGCTATGGGCGTTTGGTAGAAGAAGGCAGACTTTTTAGCGTGTATATTGTTATTATTCTCACCCAATAGTCAGAGTGCTCTAATCCATTATTGAATGAGCAATGCGTACATGCCAGAGTAGCTACTGTTTTTCAAAGTCTACCATTCTTCCAGAGTGTTCAATCAGGGTGTGAGAGCATAATTATTGTAAAACGTACCAAGAAAACAGTATCACTAATAATGACTAAAATCATCAAGTCCTACAGTTAACAAAACGGTAAATTTAGTCGTCAATTCCAAAAGGTAATAAAAAATGGGAAGAGGGGAATCAAAAAAAGAAACAAAGCAAAAGCTGTGTTCAAAAGAAAAAAAAACCCCAAGATGAAAACCTTAACAGTAAAGAGCTCAATATATATATATATATATATATATATATATATATATATATATAAATGTATATTTGGGCAGCAATCTTTCATTTAAGCATGTTTTGTTAAAAACGACTGACAATGAAGGTTTAATTACCGATTTAATTTTTCCAGTATTCTTACAGGTTTCCTTTTTTGCTGGAGATAAGGAATGTAAAAATGTTCTATAATTTTCGACTTTCTAAGCACTTTCAACCTCTTCACAGGCCATTTTCAAGGACGTTATTTTTCCAATGCTGTTATGTCCTCATGTTTGACTGTAATGTCATTTTTTTTTTTTATGTTTTCGTGTTTTTTGAAAAGGAGAGTTCTTTCAAGATTTCACATGAGGAGCACAGCTGAGCCTCGTGTGAGCATCCGTCTACCTTTTTAAAAAACTTTCAAAACTCCATTTCCACTGTTAAATAATGTAAGGTTGATGGTAGGAGAAAATTGATATATAGTGCCTCTCTTATAACAAGATGCCTTTGATATTCTGATTTAAATAGTATTTTTGTATTTTCAACCAAAATAAATGGGTTCTTTTAAGTTATGGGTTAATAAATGTTTTTTATTGCACTATTATTACTAGATGGGTGGCATGTAAGGCATCTACTCAGAGAAGTGGTAGTATGTCCAGTATAGGTAATTAATTTATGACAAGAAACAAAATCTTGTACAGGGCATTGAAATTCATATACTATCTTAGTCATCGCTAGTTTAGATTTGTTTTCTATCCCAGGAGGAAATAAACAGAGAAAGAGTAGTGCACAAAATAACTTAACACTGAGTATATAGAAATTAGAGATTTATTATAACTCAGTACAATAAACCAAATACAAGTACACCCCAACGAACAGTTAACACAAATGACAATTAAGAAGGTATGCGTCAGTCTTGAGAAAAATGCTTCCGTCTACTGACGTACAACTCTTGTCTAAGGACGATGGCTCTCGACAAGTTTCATTAAAAATGACCAATAAGGAAGATATTAATTTTTGATTTAATTTTTCCAGTATTCTTGTTTCTTTTTTTGCTGGAGAGAAGGAATGTAAAAATGTTCCATAATTTTCAACTTTCCAAGCAAAACTTTAAAGCTGTCATGTGATGCGCACAGCTGGGCATCAAGTGAGCATCTGTACTTTTTTTTTTTAAAAAAAAAAAAAACTTTCAAAACTCCATTTCCACTGTTCAATAATGTAAGGTTGATGGCCACTTTTATAGGTGCCTTTCTTATTCTGATTTAAATAGTATTTTTGTATTTAAAAACAAAATTTTTTTCAAGGGTTCTTGTAAGTTATGGGTTAATGTTTTTTTATTGCACTATAAAATTGAACTAGATAGGTGGCATGTAAGGTGTCTATTCAGAGAAGTGGTAGTATGGCCAATATAGGTCATAGATTTCTGACAAGAAACAATCTTGTAAAGGGCATTGAAATTCATACACTATATTAGTAATCACTAGTTTAGATTTGATGAGGTTATTATTATAAGAAACAACAAGGTTTGCTGTTTTCCATTTTCTTTAATAATAAATTTTAAATTTTACATATTTTTGATGACTTAAGGCAGAAGTATGGTGTTTAATTATAAACAGGACAAATTTTCTATACAAAAAATTATTAATGTATATTTGGCTGCAATAAATTATATTGATGTTTTGTGTTATTTTTAATACTAATGTCATGTATTTTTTGTAAGAAAAATTTTATTTGTTTACCAATGATGTAGTTGAAAAAATTATTGTTGACTAATGTTTGTTTTATATGTTTTAGTTCACTCAAAAATATTCTTTGGGAGGAGGAGTTTTGATGTGCTCTATTTAAAAAGTCTGTTGTTACTGCTATTTTGCTATTTTCTATCTTTCATATGGCTACTATAGTTAAGACAAGAGTTCTTGCTGATGGGATTTTTATACAGATAGATGATAAATTTGTTAGTTTTTAGTTCAATATTGACATCTAGAAACAAGATTATGTTATTCTCCAGGAGTTCGTAAGTAAATCTCAGTGAGGCGTTATTTTCCAAATATAATTTTAAATTTACAATTTTGTCCATATTTTTCTCATCAAAACAAAAATATTGTCAATGTACCTTATGCAAATCTTCAGTTTCTTGGTTGTTTTAAACTTTGTTTTTGATATAGGACATGTAAAAATTCAGGAAAGTAGGACCTAATAGGTTTCCCATACTGACATGATTAGTATGCATATAGATGCTACCATTATGATCCAAATATATATATATATATATATATATATATATATACACACACACACACACGCTTGGCATTCACACTGGAAGATCTGATATGAATATTTGGAAAGTTTGAATAAAACAGCGAATAACATATTTGAAGGACCTGAGGACCCTAGATGACATGCCAGGATTTGTTATTGGAGGCCACAACCTGAACAACATAAGGTATGCGGACGATACAGTGCTGATTGCGGACACGGAAAGGAAACTGCAAGATCTCATACAGAAAGTAGCAGTGGAGAGTGACAAGAAGGGACTACAAATAAACTTTAAGAAAACTGAGTGCATGGTCATCAGCAAAAGATACAACCCAAAATGCCAAATACAGGTGGGGGATAACAGAATCAAGCAAGTACAAAAATTTAAGTACCTAGGAAGTGTTCTAACAGGAGATGGAAAGTGCGACACGGAGATCCGAAGGCGAATTGGCATGGCAAAGGACGCGTTCCAGAAGATGAGCAAAATACTAACACACAGGAAAATCTCAATAGAAACGAAGAAGAGAGTGCTAGACTGCTACGTGACGTCAGTTCTTCAATACGGCAGTGAATGCTGGACAATATCATCGAAAATGAGGACAAAACTTGAAGCAGTGGAAATGTGGTTCTACAGAAGGATGCTGTGGATATCATGGACTGAGCATGCAAGCAACTACAAGGTGTTGGAAAGAATGGCAACAAAAAGGAAATTAATATTGAGCATCAGGAAGAAACAACTGAAGTTCCTGGGACACGCAATGAGGAAGGAGAGCTTGGAGAACCTGATACTGACTGGTCAGATAGAAGGAAAGGAAAGACAGAGGAAGGCAGCAGATAACATTTGCAGGGTCTGGATGACAGAACGGGGGTTGCCAGGAGCAACAGGAGCAAACATACTAAGAGCCACAAGGGATAGGGAGACATGGAGAACCTGAAGGGAACAGGGCACATAGAAGAAAGAGAAGATCAAGTGGGCGACAGAACGAGGGTTGCATAGTGCAACAGGAGAAAGCGTGCTAAGAGCCACCAAGGACAGGGAGATGTGGAAAGCCATGACCACCTATGTCCTGAAAGGACAGGGCACATAAAAGAAGAAAAAGAAGAATGTTGTATTCCCAAAATATTTACTGAGAGTGGTGAAAATCAAATACCTAGTCAACTATCGGCCGGTTCACACTCCACCCACGTCTATTGAACAGGTGAAGAGGTTCATACCTTGTTCCCTGTTTAGGATGTGATTTCCAGCTTTCTCTTTTCCAATCTTTTCACTCCTATGTAGCCCCCTGCACATCAGTGGCGTTACAGCCTTGCACGGGGTGATATGATTAGAAAAAAAAAAAAAAAAAGAACATGGTGTTTGGCATCATCACTGGTGACGTCAGCGTTATGCCTTCATTCATCTTTATACAGAGCCTCAGATTCAACACAGAGACTTACATCAAGTGCCTTGAGGAGGTAGTGCTGCCTGGGAGACCTGATGTTTGACAAATGAACTCTGCACCATCCCACACAAGCAGGAGAAACCAGTCATAGCTGTCAGGCAATTTCTACAGTCACATCACTTCTTACAACTAGCCACCTATCTTCCCAGATTGCAATCCCTTTGATTATTATAAGAAAGGTGCAGTTGAGCAAGAGAACAAAAAAACTCCTTGTCACACCAAAGATGAACTGAAAGCAAGGATTATAACAGCCTTCATCAACTTAAACAAAGAGACCATCCAGAAAAGATGCAGAAGATTCTGAAATCTTCTGGAGGCTGTGGTTGAAGTAAATGACAATTTTTTTTTAATAAATTTACTCTTTAATATTGCAAGATATTTGTTATATTTTGGTAAACATATCAGTTCTTTACATTTTTGCATGATTTAAACAATTTATCCATCTCCCCCTGTATATGTATATATAAAACAAAACAAAAAGAATTATTTGTCCAAAGTGAATAAAGAAAAAACCCTAGCTAGAATTGAAACTTGGCACTGATTTATCATTCCAAGCTATTATCCATTACACTGCATGCACATCCAAGCTTACAGCACCTGGTATTCCCATGCAGTCACCCAGCTAGTTACTGAGCAAGTTCAACATTGCTTAACTTCAGTGATTGGATGTGAACAGATTTTGTAATGTGATATGGGTGTAAGCCCACACAAATTTTTAACAGCTATGTAAAATTAGCAAATTTAAAAAAAAAAAAAAAATTATTTAATGACAACACAAAACTGAAACACTTAAATTTCATATGAAATTTTTTTAAATTTCTAATTTAAAATTTTCAAAATAACTTTCAAGATATAATTAAAGTGACTGACAAATCGAATTTGATATTTTTGGAAAAGGCTGTCCAAGTGGAACTTTCTCCCGATGATTCTCCATATTCTAAATCCAAAGAGGAAGCTCTCAAGCAGCTTTCCTCACCACAATTGTGAAACCAATAAATTGTAAATGCAAATTCTACTCCAGCAGCTTCTTTTCTCGCATTCCCCGCCTGTGGAATTCCCTTCCATTTACTTGCTTCCCCGACAACTACAATCTCCAAGAATTTAAATGTAAAGTCAATAGTCATCTATCTAACCTGCATCCTCTCTCTCATGCTCCTTTCTCTGTCCACTCCACTCATCAGGATTCTCATCCTTCTCTTACCCCCTTCCTGACAACCTCTATAACTTGTCACACTTTCTCATAACTTTCCTCCTATGTAACCCCCTGCACAACAGTGGCAGTAAAATGCCTTGCTTGGGGCAATATGATTTTATATATATATATATATAAAGAACTTCTACTTTGGGGAAACAAACTCCCACATGGATGATGCCTTGAACACTATAATTTTAACCTCATTAATTGTTGGACGTGCATTGTGGTGCATTGGATATCGACTCGGAATGCGACACCAGGGTGCTGAGTTCGAATTCCAGCTGAATTCCCTGCATTCAATTACATGCAAATACCCTAGGGAAAGGTATTAATCTGTCTCTTCCTTCCAGTTATGGATTAAATAACAGGACAGATTGGGTTCTATAGCCTTGGCTGGCAACCAGTCTACCACAGAAAGCAATGGGAACCTACTGCGGGATAATCTTCTGCCCAGTCAGTCATGTCTCTTTCGAGACATGATCGCCCAAAGTGTGTATCACGTATGGCACTTAACTGACTGAATTGTTATCTATCCATCTAATCCTTACTTCTGCTTAACTTTGGTCATTGGAACTATTATTTCAACATGTCATGACTAAGCTTATTGCTATTAGCATTATTCCATAAATCTAAGTCATAAAAATTATACACAGCTTCATTCAGGTGAAGGTGAATATATTAAGTTTCTGAATGCATAGATTATTTGGTAAAGAAAAAATGTCTATATGTAAGAAATAAACTTTTGAAGACATGTTATGCTAAAAATTAAAGAAAAAAAAATGTTTATTCTCATGAAATTTTTCTGTCAGTCAGTTAAGTATCATACATGATACATGCTTGGATGGTCATGTCTCCAAAGAGACATGACTGACTGAGCAGAAGATTTTCCCACAATGGGTTGTCATTACTTTCTGCAGTAGACTGGTTACCAACCAAGGCTATAGAACCCAAGCTGTTCTGTTGTTTAACACATAGCTGGAGGGAAGAGATTAATACTTTTCCCTAAGAGTATTTGCACGTAAATGAATGCAACAAATTCAACTGGAATTCTAACTCAGCTTTCCAATTTCTCGTCCCAAGCCAATATCCACTGCACCACCCATGCACATCTCTAGACACCTTTTATCTTTCTCTCCTCCTTTATTTTTGTAATTGGCAGTCTTTTGAGATATAGCAATCAATGTTACATTAGATACAAGAGATAAATAATCTATCTTTAAGTCAGGCAATGTCTATTATCAACCTTTTATTTTCTAGATTGTTTTTTTTTTTTGCTTCCATATGATATTTATTATTGATGAAAGCTTACTTTCATCTTACAGCAACCCGACACTTTAATAGAATTTATAATATGAACAGGTGTCTCAACAAAGCAATGCCACTATTTCTACAGTTAAACCAACTTTCTTATTTTCTTGAATTGCCATTAAATAAGACAATGCTGATTTTTGTTGCTTGTAAAGTTTTTTTTTTTTTTGTCATATCACCCCAAGCAAGGCGGTAATGCCACTGATGTGCAGGGGGCTACATAAGAATGAAACGATTAGAGGAGAATGAGGAGAAGGACAAACCAGTTAGAAAGGAGCAAGAGAAGGATGAGAATACAGGTGTGATGACAGTTGCGATGGTGAGAGAAATGAAAGGATCTACAGGAGGGTGTGGAAAGAAGTAGGGTCAAGTAGTTAAGAGATGAGAATTGACCTTGCATTTAAATTCCTGGAGGTTGTAGCCGTCAGGAAAGCAAGAATAAGGAAGCGAGGTCCACAGGCGAGAAGTGCAGGCAAAGAAGCTGCAGGAGTAGAATTGACGGCTGCATTTGGTTGATCTAACTCTGAATTTTAAATCCCTTTCTTTCGATAGGTTGGAAAAGACTGTATCAGAGAACCACTTGAATTAATATTTTGTCTTAAAAAAAAAAAAAAAAAAAAAAAAAAAACATTAAATCTTAAAACTAATGGCATTACCCACTTGCTGAACTTATTCAATTTTCACAGACTATCAACTATAGCTTTGTTGTATAATACATACAACTCTTCTTCTATATGCCCTGTCCCTTCAGGACATAGGCGATCATGGCTTTCCACATTTCCCTATCCCTACTGGCTCTGATTACGCCTTCTCCTGTTACACCATGCAACCCTCGTTCTGTCATCCACCTGATTAGGTCCTTCAAATATGTTATCTCTTGCTTTTCCCTGTCTCTTTTTCCCTCTATCTGGCCTGTTAGTATCAGGTTCTCCAGGCCCTCCTTCCTCATTGCGTGTCCCAGGAACTTCAGCTGTCTCTTCCTGATGCTCAGTATTAATTTCCTTTTTGTTTCCATCATTTCCAAGACCTTCATCATTGCTCACATGCATGATCCATGAGATTAGACTCACAACTACCAAACGGTAATGTTTACAGTTAACTTATATTATTTACATGCAGACTAGAGTCCTCATCTTTGTAGTTATCATAACATTGTGCCTTCTAGACTTCATCAATTGTTACTCAATCCAGGTAATAATTTAGGTGGGGTAGATTTAGGTGGGGTAGATTTCTGAAGACCATATCAAGGGATATCTTGTCTTATTAGTGCGGCTCAGTTATTGTTGGTAACAAAATAAGGACAAGATATCCAAAGACATGGTTGGCAGAATGAGAACACTCTACATTCATGCATTAAATAAGTAGTCCCATTCAAAATTCCCTGAAGATTACCAGACTCAACAAGCACCTGTTGAAGACCAAAAGGTACAACGACTGAAACGCTGTGATAGTAACAACGATAAGAAGTGTCGAAATGAAAATAATAGTAATTCTGCATCCTGAAACTTCAGACACAAACTAACCAATTTAGTTTATCAATCAGTTCTCCCTGAGAGCAATATACCGTGCCTCTTCAACGTTACATTATCGTCCAATTTCAAGTGGAATCATTACATTGAGTCAATAGCTAAATCTACTGCTAGGAAGACTGGTTAACTGTATCAGGCCAGGAGGTGTTTTTCCACCTAAATCCATCTTGCATATATACAAATCAACCATCCATCCATGTATAGAATACTGCTGTCATATATGGTCAGGCACCTCTGCTTTTCATCTCGGTGTTCTCGACAGACTCAGAAAGAGACTGTAATGTGATAGGTACTTAGTGGCTCGACTACAGCCACTTTCTCACTAGCGGGATGTGGCTTCCCTCTGTCTGTTCTATAGATATTTTCATGGCTTCTGCGCCAACAAACTTAAGTCACTGGTGCCCTACCACAGGAGTTTACTCGTGCAACCAGACTGGCGACAGGGTCCCACCCATTCACAGTTAGATTAACCAAATGCAGCTGACAATTCTACTCCAGTAGCTTCTTTTCTCGCTCTTTCCACCCATGGAACTCCCTTCCATATTCTTGCTTTCCTGACAGCTACAACCTCCAGAAAATTAAATGCAATGTCAATACCCATCACTTATCCACTTGACTCCAGTTCTTTCTATATCACCCTGTACATCTTGTTCTTTTCCTTTCTCTCTACCTTCGCAACTGTCTTCACACCTTTATTCCCATTCTTCTCTTGCCCTTTCTCTGACACCCACTGTAACTGGTTCATCTTTCTTTTCAATTTCTTCATATCTAAAGTTTTACTCTTATGTAGCCCCCTGCACACCAGTGGCAATACCGCTTTGCTTGGGGTGAAACGATTAAAAATAAAAAAAAAATAAAAAAATTTTAACAACTTGTAACCTCTGATTTTGACCATTCCTAGTTTCCTAAATGGTTATTTGGCAACCGTCGTAGGTGATAAGGAAATTTGTTTACCATCAGACAGTTATTTATAGAAATAACATTAATGCCTACATATTCAGGAGATATCTTGCCTGGAATATAGTCACCTGCATCAGTTTTTAATCTCTAAAAACATTGCCTGTCTATCTTCCAGACTTCCCAGTCTGATCAGGGAATGAAATTCTTTGATTGTGTAATGGACAAAGTAGAAAGTAGTAAGCATGTAACTGTGAAAGACGGATGGATAAAAAGTAAAAGCAAACACTGTAGAATAAAAACAGATGTGTGTCATAGTGCAGGGGGATATCGACTCGAGATGAGAAATCTGTGAGCAGAGTTCAAATTCAAGTTGATTCGTTACGTTCACTTATGCACAAATACTCTTAGGAAAGCTATTGATCCATCTCGTCTCTTTCCAGCTATGGGTTAAACTGCAGAACAGACTAGGTTCTATAGCCTTGGTAGGCAACCAGGCTATCACAGAAAGAAATGGCAACCTCCTTCCTTCTATGTGCCGTGTCCGTCCAGGCCCTCCACTCCCTAGTGGCTCTTAGCACATTTTCTCCTGTTACCCCACCCAAACCCTGCTGTCATTCACTTGCTCATGCCCGTCAATTATGTTAGCTGCTGCTTTCCCCTGTCTCACTTTCCCTCTATCTGACCTGTGAGTATCAGATTCTCCCAAGCCCTCCTTCCTCCATTGCATGTCCCAGGAACTTTAGCCGTCTCTTCCTGATGATCAGTATTAATTTCCTTTTCATTTCCATCCCTTCCAGAACCACATCATTGCTCACATGCTCGGTTCATGATATCTGCAGAATCCTTCTGTAGAATCATATTTCGGTTGCTTCAAGTTTTTCCTCCATCTTTGATGAGATTGTCCAGCATTCACTGCCATACTGAAGAACAGACATCATATAGCAATCCAGAACCTGAAAATTTTACCACCATGAGTTAACCAATATCAATTTTATAGCAAAATCACTGACTTCCGTGATACCTCCATATTATTGCTGTCACGTGATCGAACCTACAGTGTGGATAATCTACTGCCTAGTCGGTCATCGATCAAAATAGACATGATTGCCTAAGTGCACATCACATACAGCACTTAACTGTTACCTCGCTCGAGAGGATAAAGGGGTTTGTGTAGGGGGTCAACACCCCTCAGTCAGTTAAGTGCCATACGTGATACACACTTGGGCGATCATGGGCAAAAGAGACATGACTGACTAGGTAGAAGATTATCCCGCAGTAGGTTGCCATGGCTTTCTGCGGTAGACTGGTTGCCGATCAAGGCTATAGAACCCACTATCCTGCTTTTTAACCCATAACTGGAAGGAATAGGCAGATTAATACCTTTCCCAAGGGTATTGGCGCATAAGTGAATGCAATGAATTCAGCTGGAATTCGAACTCGGCTCCCCGATTTCTCGTTCTGAGCTGATATCCAATGCACCACAACGCACATCCATGCTGTAAAAAAAAAAAAAAAAAAAAAAGACGAGTTCCAGAAGCATTGATGGCAAAATGTCGTAGATGGGCCTTGATGATGATGATGAGAATAGAAACATTATCATCTACAATGTTTCACTTTTATTCCAAATATGGGTCATGGTTATTACTTCCTTGATTTTGTGAACTGCAATATCCTTTCTCAATGTCACTTTGGTTCTGTTCTGTTCTGATGTTCCTTTTTAAACTTTGTTCTCTTTCTCAGGTTTTAATTTGTTCAGCTGCCACCCCCTCCCCACTTTCTAACTTTGCCTTGTGTTCTTCAGCTGATATTGAACCCCCAACAACTCCTGCCAGCACCTCTTATTAAATTTTAAACAATCTTTATAAAGGAGAAAGACATTAAGTAACAGGAGAAGACAACCAATAAAATTGTCTTTTGGTAAAAGCTGCCAGATTTTAAATTCCTCTGACAAAAGTTTCTTTGAAATGCCAAATAGTTTTTCAACTTTTTTAAAAAAAACCTTTATCAAATCACTGTTGAGGTTAACAAACTTAACTACATTAAAATTTACCAGAAAATAACACGACCTAAGATTTTAAATCCATCTCTACAGTCTACTTGAATTTTATCCCATCGAAAAGATCCATAGATTTTGGAGGATTCTTTTTTAGTTTGATACATCTTGTATTTATTAGTTACACAATGTATCTTTTTTCCAAGATATATATATATATATATATATTTTAATCATATCACCCCCAAGCAAGGTGGTAACGCCACTGATGTGCAGTAAGAGTGAAAAAGATTGGAAAAGAGAAAACCGGAAACCATATCCTAAACAGGGAATAAGGGATGAACCTCTTCATCTGTTCAAGAGACATGGGTGGAGTGTGAACCAGGCAATAGTTTAGTCTATCTACTCCAATTGAAAAAAAAAAAAAAGTGTGTGTGTCTCTCTCTCTCTCTCTATATATATATATATATATATATATATATATATATATATATATATATGTGCTTGTATGGACAGCTCATAAGGGGACCCAAAACCTGATCAATTTCACTATTTTTTTTTTCTTGAAGTCCAGTATCCAAATTGCTTATAGAATTGATTTGCCATTCTTTTGGCTTCAATACTCTTAGCAGCAGACATAATTGATGGACAAAATTGTTGATTTAGTCATCCATGTAGAATCATATTCATAATGGCCAGAAGAAGGTTTCAATATTATTTCTAGTGCCTACACAGTTAAAACATAAAAAAAAAGAAGCCACTTTTGAATATTTATCAAACCTTTACTTAACAGCAAAAGAATGTTATGGTCTATGGCATCAGTAATTATTTTTGCTTTTAAAGATGCCAACCGTACATGGTAGGGTCTCTTTTCTAATGGTTTTCATTCTGATGCTATCACCAAATATAAGGGCTATTATATCAGAGCTTTCAGTAATTATAAATTCTTCATAGCCTTTCAAAGTGTCATAGTAGTCTTTAAGTTATTTCTTAGCACAAACTTTAATAGAATAACCAAAAATAAAAAATTGTGACAACTTACCCATCACACCCTGTATATACACACACATACTGCACACACTTTCAGTATCTACTTGTGTGTGTGTGTGTGTGTGTGTGTGTGATGATTCTCACAATTTGGCTTTTTAAAATTCAGTTATCAAAATGAGGATGTTGGGAAGTTTTGCACACCAACTATCTATTCAATATTAAGCCACTAATATTGTGTGTGTTCCTGAGATAATAGCTTATACATTACATAATACATCAAACAATTTCGGAAGAATATTATACCTTAAACCCCTGCTGAGTGCAGTGCCAAAATTCATTCAAATTTGACAAGGGGTGCTAGGGCCATTTTTCTGTATTTCACCATTTATTTTTTATAAATAGCAAATTCAGTATTTGTTTTCAATACATCTTATGCCAATTTGTGCAGAAAAACACTTGCATCTTATATTCCACCTAGTGTGTGTGTGTGTGTGTGTGTGTGTGTGTATAATAAACATTCACAATACATTATAACCACATAAATATACATAACACAGCATATATTTATACAGGAGAAACAATTACTAGAAAGGTGAAGTGGCTATATGAGTCACATGACTTGATTGTAAATAAATAAAAGTTCAGATTGGTTGCTGTTACAAGTATGTATTAAAAAATGTTTCATTTTGTATCAGGAACTGCTTTTAAAAGAAACTGAATGGGTTTAAGGGTGGTCTAGTAAATTTATGGTACCGAGACAAATTTAAGCACAGTACTAGATTGGCA